>JAIUCV010000017.1:17834723-18434723 GCA_026724425.1 Erythrophleum ivorense
CCTGATTCTCTGTGACACTACCCTATCTCTGATCTCAGGGAGCAAACCCTTCTCTAATCTATCTGCCCTCTACCTCTTATTATCATGTCTCTACAGGTAGGAAAAATATCTGGAGAGCTCAACAAACTTCGCCACATACTGGTCCACGGACATCCCCGAAGTCTGCTTAAACAAAATGAATTCTGATTCTTTTTCGCCTCTAATGGAATCGGGGAAATATTTCTTGTGGAATGCCTCCCAGGTGATCGGGGCGTTCCTTGCTCTCAAAATAGGCTTAGTGTCCTTCCACCAGTAGATTGCTTCTTTCTGTAACTGGAACGCAGCCATCTTAGCTTTTTGCTCAAACGTGCATTCCATCACCTTAAAGATTTACTCTAGTTCCATAATCAAAGCCTCAGCTTTATCTGCATTCATCTTACCATCAAAGGTGGGAGGCCCAAATTTTCTAAACTGTATAATCACCTTTCAGGTCAAAGGCTGCTGCTGTGCAGGAGGCGTCTAAGTTAGTGAAATCAGGGCAACAGCCTACATGTGTGCCTGTGCATCTGAATGAGTCACCCCTAATTGCTCAGGATGGTTTGAGGGCTGTGGTAGGGGTGGCGGAAGAGGAGTAGGCCCTTGGCTGTCTCTCTCAACAAGCCATTCTTAAAGTTGCATAATCACAGCTTGTTGTTAATCTAGGTGAGCCATTATAGCTTGCAGGGCTTCAGCCACTGGATCACTGGCCTCGACTCTATCCTCAGCACGAGCCTTTCTAGACTCTAGTCTAGCTGTTCTGGGGAGCCTGCCTCGACCTTTCTGTGTGTTCACCATATTTCTGAAATATCATAACATAGTTTAGTATAAAAAGGGAACACACACCATCACACTACACTCAAACCATCCATAAACATCTCATATACAAAGGCAATCATATAATTTCAAGCCACAACTTAAAGCAATATACCTGAACCTTTGCTCTGATACTCATATACATTATGAATCATCATTATGGTTCTAAAATAAACAAAACAAGACATAGGCTTGTCAATCTTTGCTCTTCATGGTTGTTGGCTCCCTTCACCATAATTACTCGGTCCACATAGCATGTTAAATTATTAAAGAGGAGGGGATGAGATTCAAAGAATCCCAATAGCTCATCTCCTATTCAATCATACATAATATGTGCAAGTAAGCTTTACAAATGTATGCATGAGAAAATAAAAGCCATAGACATTTTAAAAGCAAACTTGGCATATGAGCAACTCATACAAATTATTCAAGAGCTTATTAAGTGTTTGGATTAGCTTTACACTTCTCCTTATGGGTTTTGGACTTGCCTTACACATTTCTTAGGCACTTTGACTCAACCATACTCTTAAGAGCCCACTTTACTTTTGGAAGACTCTTTGCTTTGTCTTAACCAAGCTCAAGGATTCTTGACTCATCCTCACCAAAGGGAAGGGTTCTTGGCCTCTCCATACTCAAGTAAACTCATACAAATATCATACACTCATTAGAAAATATAACATGGCATCAAGGATCATAGCATATAAAGGCATGCTAGCATACTTTTCATAACTTGAAAATACATATACACACATTCTAAAATAAGCTAAACACACATCCATGTATGAGAGAAGGTGGAGAGAGTTACCTTGCACACAATTGCACACTTTTTCTTTGGATTCAAGCCTTCTCTTTCGGCACACACCCACAAATTGGTGGAGATGATTTCTCTTGACCTAGATACAATTTATAGGAGCCAATTAGGTTTATGAAATATATTCTAAGGTTACACAAGTTGTTTAAACCCTAAATAGCTTTATAAGTTTTATTATGGTCTATAAAGGCACCTAATGAAGCAACATCACCCAAATGACTTCTAAGCCTCATTCTTTCCTTTCAAATATGATTCTTGACTCTTTTTAAATCTCTTGAAGTCATTACATCATCAAAACAAAAGGCCTAATACCATGTTGCTTCTTTAGGTCATAATATGGAACTTAAGGCACCAAATCACTTTCCATGAGTTCTAAATTTTTTCTAAGGCCTCCCCTTACTTTCATTTATCAAATATGACTCAAGAGTGGATTTAGAAAAATTTAAAACTCCCCCCAAATACAAGAACCCCTCTTGGCCGAGACATGGGAGCATTTGGCCTTCCATAAGGTTCCAATTTTTCCTTGATGGGAGAGTCAATTGGGAGGCTTCTTAGGGGTCTTAGAAACTCAAATAAACACTCACATATGCTAGGAAATGCATGAATCAAATCAGCTTTTACAATTTGTTCTTGAACTCCTAACAATTTAATCTTCTAATTTCATGATTTTTACTTTGTCTTCTTTGCATAGTCTTAATTCCTACACTCTTTTTCCTAGGATTCACTCTTATTCTATCAAAAAACTAACCCCTCTTGGCTAGCTAAAAGTGGGACACAACATTCAAGAGGAGGGAAATGAAAGAACAAGCTTGGGATTTAACAATTTATCTTGATTTCCTTGTCTTTCTTGGATGTTTCTCCCTTTGTTTGGCTTGCTCTTTCCAATTTCGAAATTTTCCTTTCTTTTCTACCCCCAAAATAGACCCAAAACTTCAACGGAAGCATAGAAAGAAAGAGGAGAAAGAGGAAAACAACTTTGCTAAAAGAAAGGCTAAAAAATTCCATTGATTTCATACCTTTATCTTGGCTTTTTTCTTCTTCTTCTTCCTCCTCCCTTGTGCACCCAAATGTTCTGGTCTTCTTTCTATTTTTTGTTCATAAGGTAGTCAGTGAAGAGGGAGGGCAGATAGGGATATTTTTATAAGGAGCTTTAAGAACCAAACAATTACAAAAATTCTCATTTTGCCCTTTTATCTTAGCATTTTCATTTTAGCTTTGTTTTAGCTTCTTTTTTAGAACTGTCTTTTTTATCATAAATTTAGGTTCTCAATTAAGAAAAATGACTTTAGAATCATTCAAATTGGAGCTAAAACCTTTCCGAACGGATTTGCAAAGTTCAGACCAACTGACGTCGGAAAGAGTACACCAGAGGGGCTTTACCGGTCCCGAGACTTCCCATAGTTTTTGGGGCCTCTGAAAACTCTGAGCAACTCAAAATTTCCATTTAAAAAACCCTCTTAAGTGTTTTTCCAAAATTTTACTTATTTACGAAAATGTCACTGGCCTTTTGGCAAATTTTTTGAATCACTTTGACCCCGATTTCTGGGCAACTCAAGACTCAAATCCTCATTTTCTATTATTTAAAATTTTATCCAAATTTTATTTGGTCTTGAATCACTCATCTCATGAAACTTGCTTTGAAAACTAACTCATTTCGGTATTTTACAAAAAATTAGACGTTACAAGAGAGTTTTTGAAGGAGAAGCTTGAAGCAGGTGGAAGAGCTCTTGCAAGGCTTTGAAACCAAGGTATGACTCATGGATTTTGTTGCTTCTTCTTGTGCTTCTTTATGGAGTGAATTTCAATTAGACCTGAACATTAAGGGGAAAGTTTAATTCTGATCTTAGCTTAATGTAATTAAGTGATTAGGAGTGTGGAAAGAGGGTTTAAGTCAAGAAAAACCAAAAGGGAACCAAGGAAACCCAAGTTTGTACAACTTAAGGTTCCAAGGTTTAGTATTAAATCTAATTTTTTCTATGCATTTTTCAATGCATGTGAGAGTTTGTATGAGCCTAATTGGCCCCTAAAAAGCTTCTCATAAACCAACCGATGCAAGAAAGCAAGCCAATTTTATGGGTTTATATATGAGGGTATGGTTTGGCCACTTTGGGTTTTCATACCTAGGGGGTAAATTTTTGTGTTCTAAGAAATTTAGAGGTCTAAATATGAATTATAAGAGTTAGGGAAACCAATAATTTGAATTTAGGAGGCTTAGTTTGAGAGTTGATATTTTAAGGTCTCAATTTAGGCATAATGAAGCAACATGGGCTTAGGCTCCTTAGAATGAGTTTATGAAGGTTTCAGTGAGTTTATGTGGAGCCAAGAGGTCTAGAAAGAAAAGAAATGGGGAGCCAAGATCAAGATTTAAAGTAGTTGCTTCATGGTTTCCTAAATGAACATTATATGTAACTTAGAGCCAAGCAAGTTAGCCTAGCCTTTCTTGAAGCTAAAATTGGTTCTTAAACCTAATTTATGTCATACTTATTGTGTCTAGGCCAAGAGAGGCAAGAAATCCCTTCTTATGTGTACTTGAGCTGAGAAAAAGAAAGAGAAAGTAAAGGAAAAGTGTAGTTTTCCATAAGATAGCTCTTTAATCCTTTCCTTCATACATGTATGCATTCATGACTTGTCTTGGATTTCTTATGTGTGTTCAAGATTTGGAAATTTCTTGTAGCCATTAAATGAATGTTTTGAAACCATGACTTGATTTGTATTTGCAAAATTATGTGAAATGACTTGAATGAGTGTGGTAAGGCCAAAAGTCCCTTGAGAAGGGTAAGGATGAGCTAAAAGTTTCTAAGAGAGGATGAGACAAGACCAAAAGCCTCAAGAAAGAATAAGGCCTAGTCAAAAGTCTTGAGATATGAGTAAGGCAAATCCAAAAGTCCCAAGACTGTGGGTGAGGCCGAGCCACTACTTTCTTGAGTCCATAATGTGTTATTTGTTTATGTATGGCATGAAAATCTATGGCTATGTATCATATGAGAACATTACATGAAATACTTGCATTCTTTGACATGCATGAACATGTTATTTGTATGTGTGAGAGGATTTAGGGCTATTGAGATTCCTTGAATCTCATTCCCCTCTAACTATGCTAGGTGAGCCGAATGGAGTAAGAAATGGAAGCCAACCCCCAAGGAATGCATGATTAGTGGATTAGATGTATAAAATAAGTTTGAAATGTACTTTGTAGTCAAATGATGTCTCCCAAGCTATGTATTTGTAATGTAAACTCATTACTAGCTTATATAATGTATATGAATGATGTATGGTTCCCTTTGCACTTATGTGAATGGAAATATATACGTTTGCCACTTGGTAGCCTTTTTGTGTGAGTATAGATGTGTGTATGGCAAAATGAACCTATGTATATGAATCTTATGGCTAAACAAGTGTAAAAATGGATATGTATGGTGAATGTAATCTTAGAAGAGTCATTTGAATACATTTGTGCAAAAATGATTGTTGTATACCTAATAGAAAGTATGGAACCTTAAGTATGAGTTAAAGTTAGGAAATGAATTTGAGCTCCATGGCTTTTTGAATCAGTTGGCATACATATTTAAGGTGTTATGGTTCTTTTGGTCATGCCAAAGTGGCCTTGGTTCAAGGAGAAGACCATTTGGCATATAATTGAACCATTTTGGGACAAAAAATGACTTATTTTGTGAGTGGAACTCTAACCTGACCAAATGAGCGATTTTGAGGCCAAGATTTTGCACACATATAGATCTCATATAGATATTTTTTTTTGGTGTAAGAACCGAATTATTTGGGGGTCTGTAAAATTTATTATGATTTTTTAAAATTTATATCAGAAGTTGGTTTTGGTCTGTACATTGTTCTCTTGAGTATATTGCATTTTTGTGTCATCTGGGGGCCAAATGAGGTTCAATAGTTCTAAAATTTTACATGGAAAAACTAGATATTTACAATAATTTGTAGAAACTAGAAGCACCTTATTTGAAGTCTATAGGGAGAGAAATGAACTCTTGAAATTTTGCATAAGAAACAATAATGCTAGCCGACCTTATGTATTATTTCATTATAATTTAGATTTTAAACAAGCTTAACATGATCTAAAATTATTTTTCTCATAGAGTTAATACCCACAGATTTCCAGAATGGTATCATGAACTTAATTTCAATTTTTATAGATTTAATTATGATTTCTAAAATTTCTATTAGAAAACTAGACAGCAAACCCATGGCAAAAATTCTTATATGTGTTCCAAACCTTCAAACCCGAGCTTCTTGACCTAAATGGCTATAAATCTAATATGTTTTAATATGTTATGGTTTAAGATGAGTTGAGGATCAATTTCTGGGCTTTGAAAGTGATTTAATGCTGAGTTAGAGGTTCTTGATAGTGTGCTTCCCATTGTTATATGTTGTATGTGCAAGTAAATTATGTGAAACGTTCAAGTAGAGTAAAATGAATCTCAAGAGCTTATGGAATGATATTCTTGCTTTGAATGGATGTTGTATGGATATTATATGGATAAAAATGATTAAACCAAAATGAGATTAAACCGTGTGGGCTTGTTTCCATGATTTCAGTCCATATGCTATACTTTGTGTACAAATATGGGTGTTTATTGTTTAAATGCTATGATATGAGTTTCTTGGGGTTAATATATGACAGGTTTATAGTCTCTGAGCAAGGTTTAGCTACTAATCCTCCATAACATTAGAGAATGGCCTAAACCTTAAAAATTTCAAGTACGTAAGTTTCATGAATTAGCATCCTTCAATAAACACAATGTTTGGGATTTTAGCTCCATCATGTCTCCTATCATAGATTGTTAAAAAAAAAAAAAGATAAGTTTAGTTGGATTTCTGTAGCTTCCCAAGCTTTTCAAACCATTAAAAAGAAGCTCACTGAAGCCTCTGTCTTATCACTGCTAGATTATGCTAAGTGCTTTAAGGTTGCTTATGATGTTTTTAGATTTGAGATTAGAGATGTACTCAGTCAAGAAGGGCATCTAGTAGTATTTTTTAGTGAGAAGCTCAATGATATTAAACAAAAGTACTTCACATATGATAAATAGTTCTATGTTATTATTAGGTCTCTTGAGCATTAGAAGTATTATCTTCTTCCTCAGCAATTTGTGTTGTATTTGGACCATTAGGCTCTTAAGTTTCTCAACTCTCAATGGCACTTGAACTCAAGACATGCCTAATGGGTGAAATTCATTCAACAATTAACTTTTGTTGTCAAACACTGCTCAGGAGTAAAGAATAAAGTGGCAGATGCTTTGAATCACATAATTATTTTGTTATACACTATAAGTGTTAGCATTGTGGGATTTGAGAGATTCAAGGATAAGCATGCTTCATGCACTAATTTAGGATCATTTTTCATGATGTTAGCAATAGGAACCATCATGAATATGCCGACTCCTTATTAGCAATGGTTATCTCTTTCATAGGACCAAGTTATGCATTCCACGAATATCTCTGAGGGAATTTCTCATTTAGGAATTGCACGCTGGAGGGTTAGCAGAATATTTTGGTCTTAATAAGACCATTGCTTTGATGAAGGATAGGTTTTATTGGCCATCTTCAAACATGACATGGCTAGAATTTTGGCCCAATGTCGTACTTGTCAGACATCAAATGTCCAAAAGCAAAATACTAGCTTGTACACTCCTTTGCTCGTTCCAGAGACTCCATGGAAGGATCTTAGTATGGATTTTATTTTAGGGTTACCATGCATGGCCTGAGGCCATGATTCTATCTTAATGGTTATGGATAGGTTTTCTAAGATAACGCACTTTATTTCTTGCCATAAGACTCCAGATGCTTCCCACCTTGTCAAGTTATTCTTTAAGGAGATTGTGCAATTGCATGGGTTACTAGTCAGCATAGTGTCTAATCATACTGTAAAGTTTGTGAGTTACTTTTATAAGACCTTGTAGAAGTTGTTTAATACCCAACTGAAGTTTTTTTCTACTTTCCATCACCAAACTGATAGACAAATTGGTTATCAATCATAGTTTAGAGGATCTACTTTGGAGTTTAGTTAGGAATAAGCCTGGAAATTGAGATTTAGCATTGTTTATAGTTGAACTTGCGTATAATAACTTAGTCAATCAGTCTATTGGCAAAAATCCTCTTTTGATTGTTCAAGGTTATAACCACAGATAGTTTATTGACCTTATACTACTACCCTTGACCTCCCGTTCCTCTGAGTCAGCAGAAGTCTTTGCCTACCGCCTTCATGAGCTACATGTTAAGATTAGGCATCGATTAATGATTAGCAATGATCAATATAAGTTATATGCAGATGCTCACCATCCTTTCAAAATTTTCAAGAAGGTGATTATGTTATGGCTAGGATTCGCCCAAAGCATTATTAAAAAAATTCCTTTAAGAAGCTGTATACCCGTACTTTTGGCCCTTTCTACATTGTTAAAAAGTTTAGCCCTAATGCTTATTTGCTTGAATTACCTCCAAAAATAACCATTAGTCAAATCTTTAATGTTAAGGATCTTGTTCCTTATTGAGGCACTTTTGAGCCTCCCCTATTATTCTCTGATGATTCTATAGGTACCTAGCCTCCTCATGCTCTTGTTGCACCATAGTCGCCTACTGCTCTAAATACTAAAGTCATTGATGCCCCCATAGACAATCATGTTTTCTGACTCGAAGGTCCCATTCACCGTTACCTCATTCGTTGGCAAGGTTGTTTTGATTTGAATGTTACTTGGATTATTAAAGACGAGTTTTACTGAACTGATCCCACCTTGCTTAACCTGTATTAACTTTCTTCCTTTTCAAAAGAGAGTCTTTTCAAAAGCTTTAGGGGGGAAGGGGAATGATGCAAATCCTAGTTTAGGTATATTTCAAAGTATTAGTTTTAGAAAGTGACTAAAATATCTCTTTTTTCTCTTTTTGTTAGTTTTTAATTATTTTTAAGATTAGGCATTTGACTTTTAATAAGATTAGAAATTTATATATTTATCTTTCATTATTAAAAGTTATCTTTCATTAGAATTAAGATTAGGGTTCTATAAATATAAGTTTTCACAATTGTATTTGAAGAATCTTACTATTGATTGAATAATAAGAAATATTTTCATATTCTCCTTATTTCTCCTAATATCTCCATCCTTTTCTTCTATCTTCTCCCTATTTCCTTCTTTATTCTAATATCTTTCCCTACTCTCTTCTCTACGTAGGTTACATTAAATTGTGTTGTGCGAGAGATCTAAAGTGTTTAAATAAAGTTAG
The DNA here is from genome assembly GCA_026724425.1 of Erythrophleum ivorense. NCBI lineage: Eukaryota > Viridiplantae > Streptophyta > Magnoliopsida > Fabales > Fabaceae > Erythrophleum > Erythrophleum ivorense. The sequence goes on from JAIUCV010000017.1 coordinate 17,843,605, forward strand.
AAAGAAGAAACATTTCTCCATGTTTAGAGGGGCACAACATCCCTTGTTACAACAGGGGATGTGGATGCAAAAAGAAGCAAACATAAAGAAATGTAAAGGTAATAAAAATATTGACCTTGGTCATTTTTTTTATTGATAAATTATTTTTTAATTTATTATTTGTACATATTTTTCTTTTTTAATTTTTTAATAACAAGTAAAATTTTTAATATAATTTGAAAATTCAAAAAATTCAATAATAAATACTCTTAAATTTTAATTATTAGTCGTTTTATTTTTTTAATTCAAAAATAATTTCTCAAATATCTTAAGAAACATAGAATTAATAATTAAATATTTAAAATTTATTAGTATTTATTTGTTATATTAAAATTTTATTATATAAAATTTAAAAATATATATTTAATTATTACCAATTGGATTATAATTTAACTATAATTTAACTACAATTAAACCAACTATGAACCAATGTTTTGATCAATTTAATAACCTATCTAATTTTAAAAATATTGCATTTAAGTGTTGAGAAATGACGTTGAAGTATTTGCATTGTGCTTTTGGTCTTTATAGTCACTCCAGAGATCATGTCTTGCTTAATGATATTCACACGGCAAATGCTGATTTTATGAATTGTGTTTTCAGTTGGATTCCCAGATGAGGCACATAGCATGAGCTTGCCCTTCGTGGAAGGTAGATTGATGAGGTTGCTATTTAGGGGATGGTCCGGATTGGGTGTGAAGCATGCTTCATTTCCACTCTAACGCAATGTCTTTTGAAGCCTCTTAATAAAATGCTTTTTAGTCATTAAATAATGAAATTCATCTTCACCCAAAAATTAGAAGTTAATTTCTATTTGATATGACCAACCAATCAAACATTAGCAAACCTACAATCAATCAAGATTATAATTCATGCTATATATATGTGTATATATTGCTGTTATCATTAACAAATGATAAAGTAATCCTCTCTCTCTCTCTCTATATATATAAGGCAAATAATGCTTGATGTCGATTGATTTATTAGCAATACTTGAAATTATAATGTATGTATATAACACATTTTTTTCATTAATTTTATTCAAGTTCTTACAAAATGTATCATATAATCTTTTATGAAATTTTTTTTAGCATAAAAAATAATTTTAAAATAATGTCTCAAAATGACACTACTAAATATAATAAAATAAGGATTAAAAATAGATGTTGTTTCATATGATTTAATTGAAGAATTATATAGTTATTTACAAAAATTATATCATTATCATACTTTTAGTGAAAAATTATGCACTTATTATATTTTAATAAAAAAATTAATAGTTAAAATATAGAAAACCTATATATAAATTTTTTTTCATAAAATATTATGTGACTATTTTAGAAAACAAGGTTATGAACCATGTTTTTACATACATACACACATACATATAAGTTGAAGAGTTTAAAACCAAATAAGCTCCTCTCTCTCTCTCTCTCTCTCACACACACACACACACACACTCTTATATTTATTTTGAACCTGTGAAAATTAGCTACTAGTTTAGGAACTGTCTCTATCTCTGCTATTTAGATTCAAATAATCTTTGAATTAACACTTAAAATAATTTATTCTCTTAAATATACTTGACTGATGTAAAGGTGAACCCTGTGTCTCATTTGGTAGCTGGAATTATTTTTATGAGGATAAAAATGAGAATAAGAATAAGAATAGAAATGAAAATGAACTTTGATAAAATGAAATCCGATTAGCCATAATTATATCTGATATGATATGAAAAAGAAGGAGCATTATATTCTATTATTATATTTGGTCGAATAAAAATAATATAGAAATAAAAAGAGTTAAAAAAAATCATAATTAAATTGTTAGTTTATTATTCAATTCAAAAAAAAAAAGATTTTTGAGGGCTACATCTTTCATGCAATAATAATCAAGGTAAAAAAAAACACTGCCACTGTAGATCTGGAGATTAACCCACTAGAAGTGAGAGCATTTTCGTCCTAATCTTTCAATTCCCTCTCGTTGTGCTTGTTTCCGTCAGAATCAAAATGCAAAGCTGATTCCCATTTTTGATGGAGTTGCTACAGAGGAATGGAATGAATTGCACAAAACTCATACCAAACAAGATTAAGGTAGGAATCATTCTCTTGTTCCCTTTCCATCGGCCTCATTACAGCAAACCAAATACAATATTAATAATACTTAAGGAAAAACAAAATTTGTTCGACAACAATTATTTGGGTGCCCGCCCTCGTGCAAATCACAAATCGATCATAAGCGAATTTACTCAAGTCTTGGATTGGGCTTTGCAGGAGGGCTTTAAGCACCTCATCATTTCAGCAATGAAGAGATCTTGGTCCAGTGCATTCTTTGATGTTGTGGACAGTTTGTTAAAGATTATACGTGTTGATATGTAAAATGTTTCATATTTTATGAAGGGAAGGGAATTCAGCCAAGGATCAAATAATGTTTGTCTGTTTGTTTTGTGATACTTGAAACATGATGCATGGGAAAGCGCACATGGTAACGGGAGCAATCTGAAGTTTAGAATTTTGTTTCTCAACTTCTTTGACTGAAAAGTATAAATGTATATCAGAGACCAATTCTATTTTCTTGAAATATGTAATAAAAAAATTGAAGGACAAGGAAATTATTGACAAATTTCATGGCAATATATAATAAATCTTCATGACTTTTATATATTTTTTAATTAGAAAAAATGAAGCTTTTTTCTTTTTAATGATAATAAGGATATATTATTCCAAAATTATCTGTTGAGATGTTAATGACATACCTAAGATCTTAGAAGATCAGTAAAGGACCAAACTAAAAAATTACTTTTATAATTAGTACCTTTAGTCTTAAGGGAAGTTGTATTCAATTAGTTCCAATGTGTGAGGGGTTGGAATCTCTTTGGGGAGAGTTAACTATTAAGTGGAACTAGTGGTCGGAAAAGAAATTTAGACATTGTATAAGTAGAAAAAGTTATGTATTAAAGAAAAAAGGAAAAAAATAATATTGCTTTAGAAAAGTATTTCCTTACAATGTAAATATATTTTCTATTTTTCATTACATTTCAAAAAAGTCAATAAAGGTAATATTATTAAATAATAGTGACCTATTTTATAACAAAAATTTTAATTTAAAATTTTGAATTATAATTTTTTTATGCAATTTAATTTTTGCTTTTTAAGGTAGTTTATAATATTTCAAATTTTAAAATCTTTTAGTACAAATATCATTAATTTAAAGTTCTAAATTATAATTTTTTTCTCTAAATTTTTTATTCAAGTATATAGAAATTTCTTGAGAAAATTGGAAGTCAAGGTCAAGCCACTCTGCCTTAGCTTAGTTGCCCGAACCAAATGCCATTAATGTTCAGCGTGCGCCAAAAGGCAGAAACGCATTAAAAGGACTCTTACTTGGGTTCGTAAGGTGACAATTGACTATATTAGAACCACACAAAATGATAATACTGTCAAAATATATGTCATTCTAGGTTTTTTGAAAATTGAATTTTAAAAGAACATTGACCCGTGCCATTTGGTTTCCATAAATTTCTTCCCAAAATCCCTCATATAACTTAGGTCAATTATTATGGATTATAGGTATATAGTTTTTATTTTTATTTTTTGACTGAAAATTTTCTCAAGAAATTTCTATATACTTGAATAAAAAATTTAGAAATTATAATACTACTAAAAATTTTGCGTCATCCTTCGTTTTTTGAAAATTAAAGCTTATGAACATTATTGACCCATGGCATTTGGTTTCACTAAATTTCTTCCTAAAATCCCTCAAATAACTTTAATCAACAATTATGGACAACAGGTATATAGTTCAAGCATTTTTTTTCTGCATTTTCTCATTCTGTTTTCTCTAAGAAAGGTTGATTCTGAATCATTTTACATGAAACAAAGAGCAAGTTTATCAAATGATGAGGGTTATCCTACATGTATAGATATATGCTACTGAGATGTGCAATTTTTTACTTGCAATATCGCAAGTGTTATTAATTGATATAGCGACCTTTTTTTTTTATTATTTGATTTCTTTGAAGCAAGGATGTGAGATTTCTTAAAATTTTTTGAATTCTCTTTTATTTTTTTAAATTTTGTTATTATTTTTTTAAGAATGGAACTGAAGTGAAAGTGGGCCATTTCAAAGGATATGTTTTCTTCAATTATTAAATACACTTTAACTTTTTGTGCAAACAAATAATTTTTCTTTTTGAGAAATGAAAAATTAAAACTCAAGCTCAAGCAACTTAACTTATAATTTATTTGGTTAGAATTTTCTTTTAATTTTTAAAAGTATGCTTATTTTGGTATTTTGAAATTTTTGGCAAAACTTTTTTAAAAAATTAAACTACTTTAGAATGGTAAAAAAAAAAACAATTTTTTGAGTGTAAGAACTAAGAAAGAAGCAAAAATTTAAATTTTCTCTTTCAAAATAAAAATAGAAACAAAAATTCATTAATTATAAAACAAAAATACTTTTACTTAAAATTATTAATTATCCAATTGGGTGGAAGAGATACCCTGATATTCACAAAAAAAAAAAAATTATTATATAATACCAATTATCATTTTATTACTTGTAGTCTTCTCTTTTTCATTTTATTTTTTATGTATTTATTTTGATGTATTTTTATATATTTATTTTAATTTTATATATCATATGTATATTATTTTGATTGAAATATTTTTTATATTAATTGTGATTTTATTTTTATATTTTAATTAAATAAAATATAGTGATGACACATCCATGAGAGCATCACTCATTTACACATAGTGCAGGTAACTTCCTGTGAAAAATCACCTTTTATTCTATGCCAATCTTGTTCCTAGATTTGGGTCATGACAATCTCTTATATGAGCAAGTAAAAGGCTAAATGAAAGAATTATTCTAAGGACCTTTAGTCCTAAAAAAGGTTGCATTCAATTTAGTTTTCAAAACATATGTTTCTAAGAACAAATTTTTGAAAACAAAAAAATTAAAAAATCTGTTTGAATCATTATTTTGAAAAGTAATTGTTTTCTATTTTTTACCTGATCCTGTAGAATAAAAATTACAAAACACTTAAAAAGTGTTCTGAGTTTTTTGTTTTTGAAAACAAAATTTTGTTTTTTTGTTTTCTAAAACACTTCATTAAAAATACATTATCAAACAAGTTTTTTTATTTTTTTTGTTCTTGAAAACAAAAAAATTGTTCTACAGAACAATTTCAAACAGGCCCAAAGTATCTGGGGATTGGGATCTATCCTCTAGAGTTGATCCTTAAGTGAAACTATTGGAGGAAGGGGGAATTTAAACATTGTACAACTAAAAAATGCTATATATTGAAAGAAAGAAAAATTAATAAAACTTTAGAAAAGTATTTCTTTAAAAGTTAATTGAGAAAGGTCAATATAAATAGTATCATTAAATATTAGTTACTTTTTTATTTTATTTTATATTATTAATTGGATGAGATAAGTGCGCATAAACTTTTGAAAAAGTTTCATAACTATTTTGAAAGACCTTGAAATAATAAATTTTAATTTAGAATTTTAAATTATAATTTTTTTATGTAATTTAAATTTTTATTTCTAAACACATTGAAATAATTTTAAAAATTAAAATCTTTTCAATATAAATATTATAAAGGTTATATATTTTAATCTTTTCTTTAAACTTTTTATTCAAGCATATAAAATTTTTTTGAGAAAACTGAAAGTCAAGGTCAAGCAGCTTTGGCTTAGCTTAATTGCCCAAACCAAGTGCCATTAATGTACGCACTACTTGCAATAATAGCGTGAGCCACAAGGTAGTGGAAAACTTCTATAAGAAAAAACTAGCATTAAAAGGAATCTTGACTTGGTTTCTAAGGTGACAATTGACTATATTAGAACCACACAAAATGATAATGCTATCCTGGGCTTTTTGAAAATTGAAGTTTAAAAGAACATTGACCCGTGGCACTTCGTCATGTTTCGTTAGGCCTGGGAAAATGAAATTGAAAGTGAAAATGTGATAAAATATAATTTTTATTCTTATAATTATTATTTATTAATTATTATTTAATTATTAAAAATAAAAAAAATAGTATAAATAATTTTTATTTTTGTATATAATTTTGTATATATCAAACGGCCATTAGTTTCAATAAATTTCTTTTTTAAGAGTGGAACTGAAGTGAAAGTGGGCCAGTTTAAAGGATATGTTCTTTCCAATTATTAAATATATCTCAACTTTTTATGTAAACAAATATTTTTTTTTTATTTTTCAAGAAACGAAAAATGAACATTAAAAAGACTCTTACATGAATACATAAAATAATAATAATGTCAAAAAATCTCTGTCATTCTACGCATTATCAAATTTTCTTGATCTGTGAAATCCCTCATCTCGCTCTAGTCTCTTCATTCTCTATTTTCTCCTTTCATCTTCTCTATGAAAGCTCAGTTCTCTGAACCACTTTACACGAAAGGAAAAACAAGTCTATCATGTTACACGGAAATCAAGGGTATGATACGTGTATATTACATCAAGGTGAAAAGACATTGCCATCGTAGATCTGGAGATTAATCCACTGGAAGTGAAGACATTTTCATTTGTTTCCATCAAAATCAAAACGGAAAGCTAATTCCCATTTTTGATGGAATGGGTTGTTACAAGAGAATGGAATGAATTGCACAAAACTCATACCTAACAAGATTAATGCAGGAATTATTCTTCTATTCCCTTTTCATTAGCATCATTGCAGCAAAGCAAACACAACGTTAATATTACTTAAGGAAAAACCTAATCTTGATTGGCACCCTTAATAGAGCCCTAAAATTTGTCCGACAACAATTATTTGGGTTTTGTTTTTCAACTTCTTTGATTTGAAAATATAAATGTATATCAGAGACCAATTGTATTTTCTTGAAAAATGTAATGAAAAAAGTTGAAGGACATAGAAATTATTGACAAATTTCATGGCAATATATAATAAATTTTCATGACTTTTATATATTTTTGAATTAGAAAAAATGAAGCTTGTTTTTGTCCAATGACAAAATAAATAATATAAGAATATGTTATCCCAAGATTATTGGTTAGGATGCTAGTGACGTACTTAAGACCTTAGAAGAGCAAGTAGAGCGCCAAACTAGAAGAATTACCTCTAAAGATGTTTATTCCTGAAAGAGGTTGTATTCAATTAGGTTTCAAAGTGTCCGGGGTTCGGGATCTTTTGGGGAGAGTCGATTCTTAAGTGAAACTATTGGCGATAAAGGGAATTTAAACAGTGTACATGTAAAAAAAAGTTATACATTGGAAAAAAGGAAAATTAATATAGCTTTAGAAAAGTATTTCTTTAAAGCTTAAAGATATTTTATATTTTTCATTACCTTTGAAAAAAGTCAATATAGGTAATATTATTAAATAATAGTGACTTATTTTATTTTATTTTCTATTATTAATTGGATGACGCAAGTGCATATGAACTTTTGAAAAAGTTATATAATTATTCTAAAGGACTTTAAAATAATAATTTTTAATTTTTTTATATAGCTTAAATTTTTATTTCTAAGATATTTTAAAATAATTTCAAATTTTAATATTTTTAATATAAACATTATCAATTTAAGGTTCTAAATTATAATTTTTTTAAATTTTCTCTTTCAAAATAAAAGTAGAAACAACAAATCATTAATTATAAAACAAAAATAGTTTTACTTAAGATTATTAATTATCCAATTGGGCGAAGGAGATACCCTTGATATTGACAAAAAGAAAAAGAAAATTAAGTATCATATAATACCAATTATCTCTTTATTACTTGTAGTCTTCTCTTTTTCATTTTATTCTTTATATATTTATTTTTATATATTATTTTAATTTTATATATTATATGCATCTATTTTCATTGAAATATTTTATGTATTAATTGTGATTTTATTTTTTATATTTTAATTAAATAAAATATAGGGATGACATGTCCATGAGAGCATCACTCATTTGCACATAGTACATGTAACTTCCCGTGAAGAAAAAACTAGCACTGAAAAGACTCCTACATGAATACATAAAATAATAATAATGTCAAAAAATCTCTATCATTTTTACGTATTATCAGCTTTTTTGGTCTGCGAAATCTCTCATTTAGCTCTAGTCTTTTTGTTCTCTATTTTCTCATTTTGTCTTCTCTATGAAAGCTCAGTTCTCCAAACCATTTTACACGAAAGAAAAAACAAGTCTATTGTGTTACGCAAAAAAGAAGGGTATGCTAATGTACGCATATGTTGCAGAGAAACATCGACCTTTTTTTTTGGGATGGGTATAAGATCTTATCAAATTATTTTTTTTATAAATTTTTAATAATATTAAAAATTTTATTTTATACAAATAAGTTAAAATGATTAAATTATAGTAAATGAAGAAATAAAAATAAATAACAAAACTATTTATTAAAATTATTTGTACTGTAGAAAATTATAAATTTAGTTTCTAAGTTTTTATAAAAAATGAAATCTTATTTTTATTAAAAAGAAAAAGGAAAGATGTTGGTGTTTGGATTATAGCTAAAAATAAAATAATGAGGTTTAGTCTAATAATATTATTTCAAATAAGATTTAGTAGTATTTTAAGCTGATTTATTATTCTAAATAAGTTGAATGAATTTTTTTTGGTACAAGATTTTTAATAAAATAAAATATTATATATAAATAAATTTAAAAATTAAATTTTAATTAAAAATATGCTATATGTTTATATATAATATATATTTTATATTATATAATATATATATATATACTATACCCCACCCACCTGGCCTTCCACCAATCCTTCACCCTTACCTATCCCCTCCTCACTATTTCTGACTTTTTAACAGATATATATGAAAAAAAAAAATAAAAGAAAGATATGTATAACAATAAAAATTAATTCATAATATATATAATTAAATTATTTTTAAAATTTAAATATTTTTTTTAAAAAATTGGAACGCGAGATCACATATCCCGCATTCTTCAAAAACTTAAAAAAAAAATTTAATTGGGGGTCAGTGCCACTAACTCTCTTCATGTCATTGACCCTTGCGTCAGTGATATTGAATCATTGTTAGTGAAATTGATCCATGGGTCATTTTTTAAAAAAAATTTTAAAAATTAATATTTTAATTAATTTATTTAAAATATATAAAATAATAAAAAATATAAATTTTAAAAAATATAAATTTATTGTAATAAATATTATTTAATTATGTATTATGTAAATTTATATTAATTTTTTTGTATATTAAAAAATATAATATTTTTAAATTTCTTTATAATTTTATTAATTTTGTAAGTGTTAAAAGTTTATATTTTGAGAAAATTTAATTAATTTTATTGAAATTTATAAAAGGTAAGATATAAATAATAAAAAAAAGTAAACAAAAATTTAAATAAATTACTAAAAATATTTCTAAAATTGCATTTATATGAGATTTTTTTAATTGAAAAAAAAATATTAATCTATATATTAAAAAATACAATGACTTAATTTGTATATATAATTTGTTTAATTTTATAATTATAAGAAATTTATGTGTTAAAAAATAGTAATTAATTTTATTTAGATTTTGAACAAATTGAAATTATTTTCAGAATGAAAATAGGAATGTAAATGAATTTTGATAAAATAGAATTCTGTTACTCATAGTTATATCTAACATGACATGAAAACAAAGATGGCATCCATTGCAGAATTAAATTTAGTTAAATGAAAATAATATAGGAATGAAAAAAAAGGGTAAACAAATAATTATATACGAAACAATATTAAAATATTCTTTTTTTAATTATGTAAAAAAATCTTAAAAATATTTTTAAATCACCAACAATTAAAAAAAATTATTTTTTTTGTTTTTAATTATTAATAATTAAAAAAATTAAATTATTGGTTTATTGTTTAATCCAAAAAATATAATTTTTGAGAGTTGCAACTTTCATACAATATTAAATCAAGGTAATTTGAAAGTAAGAGCATTTTCATCCTTATCTTTTGATTCCCTCTCATTGCACTTGTTTCCATCAAAATCAAAATGGAAAGCTAATTTCCAATTTCGATGGAATGGGTTGTTGCAAGAGAATGGAATGAATTGCACAAAACTCATACCTAACAAGATTAAGGCTAGGATCATTCTTTTATTCCCTTTTCATCGGCCTCATCGCAACAAACCAAACAGAACATTAAAATTACTTAAGGAAAAACTTAATCTCCATTGACACCCTTAATACCGCCTTAAAATTTGTCCAACAACAATTACTTGGGTGTCCTCTCTTGTACAAATCACAAATCGAAAAATGTTGTATGTTTTGTGATATTTGAAAAATGATGCTCGGAAAAGAACAAATTGAAGTTTAAAGCTTATTTGATTTCTTATTTTTAGAATAGTTTTTTATTTTTTAAAAAATAAAAAATTTTGTTTGATGATGTGTTTTTAATAGTGTTTTATAAAACAAAAAATATATAATTATATTTTTAGAAATAAAAAATAGAATATTTTTTAAATTTTTTGTAATTTTTATTCCTTAGAATCAGAAAAAAAATAAAAAAAGTAATTTTTTAAAAAGTAAAGAGATGGTATTCAATTAATTCCAAAGTGTCTAGGGATCGGAATCTTTGTTAGAGAGTTGATTGTTAAGTGAAACTATTAGCGGATGAAAGAATTTAAACATTGTACAAGTGAAAAAACAAAAAATCATATATTGAAAAGAAGAAGAAAAATTAATAGAGTTTTAGAAAAATATTCCTTTAAAACTTAATTGAAAAAGTTCAATATAGGTGATATTATTAAATAATAGTGATTTTCTTATTGCATTTTCTATTATTAATTAGATGAGGTAAGTACTAGGTACGTATAAACTTTTGGAAAAGCAACGCAACTATTCTAAAAGATTTTAAAATAATAAATTTTATCTAAAAATTTTGAATTGTAATTTTTTTTATGTAATCTAAATTTTTGTTTTTGACATATTCTAAAATAATTTTAAAATTAAAAAATTTTCCGTATACATATTATAAACTTAAAAATTTTATATTGTAAATTTTTTATTTAAGGATATAAAAATTTCTGGAGCAAAATTGAAAGTCAAGGTCAAGCAACTTTGACTTAGCTCGGTTGCCCCAACCAGGTGCCATTAATGTACACACTATTTGCAGTAGTAGCGTGCAAGAGATGGTATTGGGAAACTTCCTCACGAAGAAACTAAAAATTAAAGGACTCTTACATGACTTGCTTCTTCGTAAGGTGACAATTGACTATACTAGAACCACACAAGATGATAATGCTGTCAAAATATCTATCTTTTGAAAATTGAAGTTTAAAAGAACATTGACCCGTGGCACTTGGTTTCAATAAATTTCCTCCTAAAATCCCTCAATTATTATGGACTATGGGTATATAGTTTTCTATTTTCTTTTTCGGCTGAAATTTAACCGTGAGATTAATTATGTTTTCTTAACCAATGTAATGAAAAATTGGAAGGGGCATTGCACGACGTTCATCAGAAAATTAAAACATTGTTAATGAATTTCATGGGAATATAATAAATCCTTGTAATTTGTATAGTTATTCCTCAATTAAAATAATTACTAAATCTTTATTATTATATTTTTTTAATAAAAATATAATAAACCAATTTTTTCAATTAGATATTATAATGATTGAATTTTTGGAAAAAAAAATTTCACATTCTACTTCCAAAAATACTGTGGGCCAGAGGGTGGTGGGAAACTTTTTTATAAAGAAATTAGCATTAAAAAGATTCTTAGGCTTTTGTCCTAAAGACAACGTAATCTTTTTTTTAATTACATATAATGTTTATTTATATTTTTATAATTATTAATTAATAATATTTATTTATTATTTTTTTAAAAAAAATAATAACATAAAAATTATTTTTTATTTCACTTACTTTTTTTTTTATTTCTTTTACTTCTACAAATCTAACCAAATAGGCTCTTACTTCACTAAGTTTGTAAGATCATAATTGGATATAGAAAAAATTATAGTTTTAGGTCTTAAGTTAAAAATATTTTTATTAAAAAAATTTAAAATTAATTTAAAAGATTTTAAGATAAATAATTTAAATTATATGAAAAAATTACAGTTTAATACCTTAAATTAAAATTCTATGTTTTAAAGTTTTTTAGATTAATTTTAAAATTTAAAATCCTTCAGTGTAAGTATTTTTAATTTGGGATCCTAAATTATCATTTTTTTATTATATAGGAGCCACATAAAATAATAATATTGTCAAAAAATTCTGCGTAGCTTTTTGAAAATCAAAGCTTAAGAACATTGAACCGTGGCATTTGGTTTCACTAAATTTCTTCCTAAAATCCCCCAAATAATTTTAGACTATAGGTATATAGTTCTTGTATTTCTTTTTTCCCTGTATTTTCTCATTAAGTTTTCTCTAAGAAAACTCGATTCTGAACCATTTTACACGAAACAAAAAATGGAACTGATGAGGGGTGTGCTGCGTGTATAGATATATGCTGCTTAGATGTGCAGTTTTTCTTAAAATTCTTTGAATTCTTTTTTATTTTGTTTTTGTTTGTTAATTTTGTTATTATTTTTTTAAGAATGGAACTGAAGTGAAAGTGGGCCACTGCAAAGGATATGTTTTCTCCGGTTATTAAGTACACTTAAATTTTTTGTGCAAACAAATAATTTTTTTTTTTTGAGAAACAAAAAATTAAAACTCAAGCTCAAGCAACTTGACTTATAATTTATTTGGTTAAACTTTTCTTTTAATTTTTAAAATTATACTTATTTTGGTATTTTGAAAATTTTGGCTAATTTTTTTTAAACTACACTACTTTTGATTGGTAATAAAAAACAATTTTTTTAGTGTAAGAACTAAGAAAGAAGCAAAAAATTCAAATTTTCTCTTTCAAAATAAAAGCAGAACAAAAAATCATTAACTATAAAATAAAAACACTTTTACTTAAAATTATTAATTATCCAATTGGGCGGAAGAGATACCCTTGATATTGACAAAAAGAAAAAAAAAATTAAGTATCATATAATACCAATTATCTTTTTATTACTTGTAATCTTTTTTTTTTCATTTTATTATTTATATATTTATTTTGATTGAAACATTTTATGTATTAAATGTGATTTTTTATATTTTAATTAAATAAAATATAATGATGACACGTTCATGAGATCATTCACTCATTTACATTCTATGCGGATAATTTATTGTGGAAAAAAAAAACATTAAAAGGACTCGTACATGAATACATAAAATAATAATAATAATGTCATTCTATGCATTATCAAATTTTCTTGGTCTTTGAAATCCCTCATCACGCTCTAGTCTTTTTATTCTCTATTTTCTCATTTTGTCTTCTCCATGAAAGCTTAGTTCTCTGAACCATTTCACACGAAAGAAAAAACAAGTCTATCCTGTTACGTGGAAAGGAGAGGTATGCCACGTGTATATTAAATCAGGGTAGAAAAAACATTTCCATTGAAGATCTGGAGATTAACCTACTGAAAGTGAGGGCATTTTCGTCCTAATCTTTTGATTCCCTCTTGTTGCACTTGTTTTCACCAAATTTCATGGCAATAATATAATAAATTTTCATCCCTTTTATATATTTTTAAATTAGAAAAAAGAAATGACAAAAAATGAAAATAAGAATATGTTATAAAGATATTTTATAATTTTCATTGTCTTTGAAAAAAGTCAATGCAGGTAATATTATTAAACAATAGTGACTTTTTAATTTTATTTTCTATTGTTAATTGGATGAGATAAGTGCACATAAACTTTTGGAAAAGTTACATAATTATTTTGAAGGACTTGAAAATAATAAATTTTAATTCAAGGTTTTAAATTATAATTTTTTTGTGTAATGTAAACTTTTGTTTATAAAATGTTTTAAAATAATTTCAAAATCTAAAATCTCTTAATATAAATATCATCAACTTAAAATCTTAAACTATAATTTTTTTTTAAACTTTTTTTTCAAGTAGAAAAATCTTTTTTGAGAAAATTGAAGTCAAGGTCAAGCGACTTTAGCTTAGCTTAATTACCCGAACCAAGTGCCGTCAATGTACAGCCATTAAATTGATGATGCTTTCCCGTTGACACAGTCTGTGAGAACATCACTTATTTATATTAATGCTCAATTCTGAACCATTTTACTCGGAAGAAAAAGCAAGTTTATCGTGTTACACCGAAATGAAGTGAAAGTGTGCTACTTCAAAGGATATGCTTTTTTTAATTATTCCTTGAGTTAGATAAATATATTTTAACTTTTTGAGTAAACAAATAAAAATTTGTTGAGAAACAACACATTGAAACTCAAGCTCAAGCGACTTGACTTATAATTTATTTGGTTAAAATTTCCTTTTAATTTTTTTAAATTATACTTATTTTGGTTTTTTGAAATTTTTGGCTAAACATTTTTAAAAAAATTAAATTACTTTTGAATGGCGATAAAAACAATTTTTTTACACCAAAGAAAAAACAAGTCTATCTTGCTACGCGGGAAAGAAGGATATGCTATATGCGAAAAATAAAAGAAATATATATAAATAAAACATTAAATTACTTTATTATTTTCTACCGATAAAATACATTTACATGAATATATTGCATATCTTATCTCTATTAGTTTATATTAATATAAGTATGTATTTATTTATCTTGATTTATATATTTTTTAATTTTTTATTTATAGTTACATTTTATATTTATTTTAAAAAATAATTGTATATAATTCTCCATCCATACGAAAAATACATTTTTAAAATTTTTATCGTGTGTAGGTGATGGCATCAATAGAAAGTAAGATCTAACGGCATACCTTTTCTACCCCTTCCATCACTTGATGGACTGGTAATGAACAGTGCAAAAATGTGAGCCCCCAAACAAGCCGTAATCCTATTGAAATGGGAAGCCACATGGTAATGCAAGCAACTAAAGTAGTTAGGATTTAATGTTCAACCATATTTTTTGACTCAAAATTAAATATAAATATAATCTACAGATCAGCTATATTTTCTTAACTAACGTAATGAAAAATTGGAAAGGACATTGGACGGTGTATATCAAAAAATAAAATTATTGATAATCAATTTCTTGAGAATATAATAAATCTTAGAGATTTTTATAGTTGTTCTCTAATTAAAAAAACTATTATATCTTTATCATTAAATTTTTTTAATAAAAAATAACCAAGAAAACTTTTAACAGCTGGAAATTACAATGCTTAAATCTTTTAAAGAAAACTTTTGCACACACTACTTCCAACAGATAGTACTGTGCACTGGAAAATGCTGGGAAACTTCCTTATGAAGAAATTAGCATTAAAAGGACTTTGACTTGACTTGTTTTGTATACAAATTATTTTACTGAACCTTAAGTTAAAAATTTTTTTATTAAATAATTTTAAAATTATTTTAAATGACTTTAAGAAAAAATTTAAATTATATTAATATAAACTAATAAGAACCTAATATTTGTAGCTCTTGACTTGCAGTATAGCTAGTGTTATTAAATGATAATGACCTTTTTTTTATTATTTGTTTTCTTTGAAACTAGATCATCTAAATTGAAAATTTTTAAAATTTTCTGAAGTCTCTCGTACTTTGTTTCTATTTTTGCTTTCGTTTTTAAATCTTTTTATTAATTTTTTGAGAATTGAAATGAAGTGAAAGTGCACTGCTTCAAAAGATCTATTTTCTGCAATTATTTCTTGAGTTAGATAAACATACTTTAACTTTTTTAGCACACAAATAAAATTTTTCTTTGAGAAACAACAAATTGGAACTCAAGCTCAAGTGATTTGACTTATAATTTATTTGGTAAAAATTTTATTTTAATTTCTAAAATTATACTTATTTTGGTTTTTTGAAATTTTTGGTTAAACTTTTTAAAAAATAAAACTACTTTTGGATGGTAATAAAACCAATTTTTTTACATGAAAAAAAAAATCTATCATGTTACGTGAAAAAGAAGGATATGCTACATGTATATATATGTTGCTGAGATATATCGTTTTTGTCTTACAACCATAGCTTGCTAGACAGAGAGCTACATCAATGGAAAAATTACCTATAAATGAGGTGTTATTACAATTTCTCTATTTATTAATCATAATTTCTGTTTGCAGCAGCAATGCCCACTTGACTAATTGCTTGGCCTCTGATCGAGAAGCTCTTATGGACTTCAAAACTGGACTTCAGGATCCTGAAAATTTGCTATCCTCATGGAAGGGCAACAACTGTTGTCAATGGCGAGGAATACATTGTGACAACAATACACGAGCAGTTGTTGGAATCAATCTCCACAACCCATATTCAATATGGGATTATGATTCCTTTAGCAGGTATGCATTGAGTGGTGCTATAAGACCATCTTTGATTAAGCTTAAGTCACTAAGGCATTTAGACTTGAGTCTTAACACATTCAATGGCATACCAATTCCTGAATTCTTTGGGTTGTTAGAGAATTTGCAATATCTGAACTTGTCAAATGCTGGTTTCAGTGGAACCATTCCTCCAAATTTAGGAAACCTATCTCGCTTAGTAGTTCTTGATCTTGAAAGTGTTCAGCAGTTTTGGATATTAGATGTTGAAAATCTTCAATGGATAACTGGCCTTATCTCTTTAGAACATCTTGTTATGAGTGGGGTTAACTTGTCTTCGGTGATAGATTGGGTTGGTACATTAAACCAGCTACCCTCTATAATTGAATTACACCTATCTATGTGTTCGTTGCGAAGTTATATTCCATCTCTTGCGTCTCTTAATTTTACTTCACTTGCTACCATAGATTTTAGTGGTAATAGCCTAGAAGTAGAGATACTTGATTGGCTTTTAAATGTAAGCAGCTTGCAATATATTGATATGAGCTATAATAACCTACATGGAAGAATACCACTTGGTCTAGGTGAGTTGCCAAATTTATTGCTGTTGGATTTATATGGCAATGTCAATCTTACAGCAAATTGCTCCCAACTCTTTAAAAAAAGATGGGAAAAGATACAAATTCTTCATTTAAGAGATAATAAGGTATATGGTAAACTTCCTTCTTCTTTGGGAAACATAACTTCCCTCATTGAATTTGATCTTTCTGTCAATGCTATTGAGGGTGGTATTCCAAGCTCCATAGGAAAACTTTGCAACTTGAATTATTTTGATTTATCAACAAATAACATGAGGGGAAGTCTACCTGAATCTCTTGAAGGAACAGAAAGCTGTCCTTTTAGGAATTCTCTACCTAATATGGAGACATTGGATTTGAGCTACAATCAACTGGTAGGTAAAATCCCAAATTGGTTAGGTCAACTAAAAAATCTTGTTACTCTTGGTCTTAACAATAATCTATTTGAAGGTCCTATCCCTATTTCTTTAGGGTCATTGCAAAATCTTATCTCCTTGAGACTGCAAGAAAATAAACTCAATGAGACTCTTCCAAATAGTTTAGGAGAACTTTCTGCCTTGTCATACTTTGATGTTTCATACAATCAGTTGACAGGCATAATCTCTGAAACCCATTTTTCAAAGTTAACCAAGTTGAGGTCATTATACTTATCCTCCAATTCGCTCATTGTGAATGTCAGCTCTAATTGGATGCCTCCATTCCAAGTCCTGGACCTTGAAATGGGTTCATGCATTTTGGGACCTTCATTTCCAGCTTGGCTCAAAACACAAAAAGAGGTAGAGTATTTAGACTTCTCAAATGCTAAGATTTCTGGTTCTATACCAAATTGGTTTTGGATTATGTCCTTTAATTTGTCATTTATAAACATTTCTCATAATGAGTTACAAGGGCAGCTTCCAAATCGACTTGTACACCGATCTACTACTCTTGATCTAAGCTTTAATATATTAGAAGGACCAATTCCTTATACAATAGCTGGCATTGAAGTGTTAGATCTCTCCCACAATCACTTCTCTGGTCCATTCCCACAGAACTTATCTGATATCATCCTTCCCTCAGTTTTGTCTCTTTCTCATAATCACTTGTCTGGACAAATGCCAAAGTCTATAGGAGAGATGTGTACTCTTCTCATCATGGATCTTTCAAACAACAACTTCACTGGAAGGATCCCTTCAAGCCTTGTAAATTGTTCTAACTTGACGGTACTGGACCTCAGCAGCAACAGTTTGTTTGGGGCAATTCCAAATTCCTGGGGTCTGTTGCCATGGCTCCAAATAATGCACTTAAGCAACAACCAGCTCACGGGGAAGTTGCCATCATCTTTTGTCAATTTATCCAATTTGGAAACCATGGATCTTGGAAACAATAGATTTTCAGGTCAAATTCCTGCTTGGATTGGGGATGGATTTTCACGCCTTAGGATTCTTAACTTGAGGTCAAATGCATTCTTTGGAGAAATACCTTTTGAGCTCTCAAAACTATGTTCATTGCACGTCATAGACCTTGGGGAGAATGACTTGAGTGGTAATGTTCCTGCCAGCTTTGGTGATCTCCAAGCGATGGTTGAAGAGAAAAAAGTAAACAAATACTTACGGTATGATGGGCACGGATTCATATACTATGACGAAAGCTTGGATGTGCATACAAAAGGCCAGTCACTGACGTACACCAAGACTCTTTTCCTCGTCACTTGCATTGACCTTTCTGGAAACAACTTGTTTGGAAGGTTTCCCCAAGAAATAACAAGGCTATCTGGTTTGGTTATTTTGAACTTGTCAAGAAACCACATAATTGGTAACATTCCTGGAAGCATATCAAATATGCATCAGCTATCATCCCTTGATCTCTCAAGTAATCAGCTTACTGGCACCATTCCTCCCAGCTTGTCTTTCTTATCATTTTTGGGCTATTTGAATTTGTCCTACAACAATCTTTCAGGTGCCATCCCTTACATAGGTCACATGACAACTTTTGAGGCATCTTCATTTGTTGGGAATCCTGGTCTCTACGGTTGTCCCCTTACTCTAACTTGCCTAGGTGATGATGATCCTGGTCATGGCTCTAACAAGAGAACAAGTAATAATGAAACAGATGATGATGGGTTCATTGATAAGTGTTTCTACTTGAGCCTTGGATTGGGGTTTGCAGGAGGACTTTTGGTACCTTATTTCATTTTAGCAATAAAGAGATCTTGGAGTGATGCCTACTTTGATTTTGTGGACATAATTGTTCACAAATTAATTGTACTGATACATAGAAGGAGAATTAATCGTGGCCACATGATCAAGCTTCGTCACTAATAGTAGTTTTAGTATTTGCATTTCTAATTTTATGTATCTTATGTAATATTTATATAAGTGGCTTATTATTGAGAAATCTTTGAAAGAAAAGAAATTTTCTGCCTTCAAAGATTAGCAAATGTTGTATTTCTTGTTATACTTGAAAACTATTGAAGGGGGGAAGCCACATGGTAACAGGAACAATCTCAAGTAATTAGGATTTCATTTTCAACTTTATTTTTTGACTGATAATTAAATACAAATATAATCTAGAGATTTTGACCAATGTACATAATGGAAAATTTGCATGGATGTGGGATGATTTTCATCCCCAAAAAAAATTATTCACAATGAATTCCGTAAGAATATAATAAATCTTAGTGACTTTTATAGTCATCCTACGATTTAAAAAAAACCTAGATATAATTATTACATCTTGTTATGATACTTTTCAATAAAAATATAACCAGAATTTTTTTTTTGGCAGTTCAGCATTATAATAATTGGATCTGTTGAAGAAATTTCTCTTCATGTATTGTCTTAATTAAATAACTAGATAGCAAACACTTACAAAAATTTTGGAGAAGTCTTGTGAAAAAAAAAATGCATTTAAGTGTATTTGAATCTTTGAATCTTTATGGTCGTTCCAGAGATGAAGTCTTGCAAAACAATATCCACGGGGAAAGTACTGATTTCAGAATCGTAGTTTGAATTGGATGAATCCCCGATTGTCCAAACAAGGCCCATGAGCTTGCTCTTTCAGGAAAGTAGACAGATGATGTTACTATCTATTGGATAGTCTGGATTGGGTTTGAAACAGACTTCATTTCCATTCCACTATAATGTAATTGCTTTGGAAGCTACGCTTCTTGGTCATCGGAAAAAAAAATTAAATATGAGCATTTTGACCCAAAAATTAAAAACAAAATTTCTATTTGATACGACTAACCAATCAAATATTGGTAAATCTTCAATCAATCAGGATTATAATTCGTGCTATTTTTTGCTATTCTCAATAATAAATGGTAAAGTAATCCTATATGTACGAGGCAAATAATGCCTAATGTCGCTTGATTTATTAACAATGCTTGGAAATATCAATGTATATGTATATAACGCATCTTTTGATTAATTTTGTTCAAGTCTTTTGTGATGTATCATATTACAGAATAATCTTTCATGAAATTATTTTTAGTATTTTAAGTAATTTTAGAACAATATCTGGAAATGATGCCGAAAAATAAAATAAAATATCATGAGAGTGGAAAAGTGTAACACATTGAATGCAATTATTGAAAATAGATGCACTGTGACCCGCAAATTTCAATAAATTTTTTGTTTATTGTGATAGACAATTTGATACTCTTTCGTGCTGTCAGTTGAAGAGTGGCAAAGTGATTTGGTAAAAGCTCGGAGACTATTGTCTTTAAAAAGATTAAAGATTGTAAGAAGAATAAATATCGGAAAAATGAGATTAAAATGTAATCACAACTTCGAAATTTGAGATGGATGACTCTTTTTTTTTTTGTAATTATAATTGATAATTATGTATTCTCCTACTTTCATTCCATCAAGAGACTATTGAGCTTCAAGTAGGGGACATACATGCCTGGTGCATTATAATTAAGCTATTCTCTTAACACGTGATTTATTTTATATTAAAAATAATTGCTATTGGTTAAAATATCCGTTGTAAGTTGAATATGCATATGCTTCCATTTTGCGTCAGGTCATCTCTAATGATATATATATATATATATACTTATCTAATGTTTTGTGTTAATAATTTTATTTTATGTTCATTATAAGGTTAATTTGTTTTCAGTGTTTAATTATTTAAATTTATGTGAACTATTGTGAAAAATATTAATTTTAGACTCTAAATTTTGTAATTGAGTTAAAGTGCTTAATAAGTCCAAATACTGATGCTTGGATGTCTTAAATGAAGAGCCCAATGAATATAATATAAAGACAAAGGCCCGAACCCCCTCCTAAAGATTAGGCACATAGAAAGTTATCTAAAGCCTTTCTTAGAGGCCTAACGCTGAAAGAAGAAAGAGCTGACCGTTGCATATACATGAGGCCTAATCCACATACATGAAGGTGTCCACGACAAAGCCCAACTCACTTAAGGAGTCTCCTAACCTAGTTTGGATAGGAAAAGTCAATAAAAACTCTTATTCCTAGAAGCCTAATCTAATTGGAAAAGTCAACAAAAATTCCTACTTGAAGATCAAGCAATGGGGTGTCTCCCACTCTAGAAGCATAAGAAAACCCTAGTCTTTTAACCTTAATTTGGCACATTTATAAATTCTCATCCTAGGCCAATATTCGAGATAGTAAAGGACTAAAGGGAGAAGCTCCTCGTGATGTGAAGATCCTTGTGAAGGCACTCTTGCAATCTTAGTATACTTTCTTGGTCATTCATTCAAGGCATTTGTTTTGATTGATATTCTTCATCACTCTTCTTCTACCTTTCTTCTATTTTATTTTTTTTAATTTTTCTCAAGATTAGATATATGGACTTTGATTACTATATATTGAATTTTTGCTAGTAATGATATATCATTTTTCTTATTCTCTACGCGAGTATAAGCTATGTGTTTAATTTTGTTGATTAGTTCTTGAATCTAAGATAATTGGTTAGTTTCATCTTAGAAAAGTCTCTAGGTTAAGATTTTGCTAGGACATTCAAGTAACATGCAATTGAATCTTAATATGATTTCATCTAAGAGCAATCTTTAAGTTCAGATTACTAAAGATCTAATATATGTTACTAAAGCTTTCGACCAAGAGATGTTTGATCTATACAGCTAAATTTAGTTAAATACGATTTTGTTTGAGAGGAGTCTTTGCATTAATTAAACTTGAATTCATTGAACACTAATACTTCCTGTGAATAATTGAACTTAGGTAGGTCCTAAAACATTATTTAAGAGAGATTAAGATTATGATGGTTCTATTTGTATCAAGAGATCGATTGATACATTAAAAATTCTTACTATCCATGATGAATAAGAAGTGGATGTTGAACTTTAAGTGCTAAAGTGTGGTAATCAATCAATGTAACATCTATTCATTATTTGAGTCTTTTATGTTTTTTGTGTCTTTATTTGAGTCTTTATTTGCTTTGAGTCCTTCTTTATATCTTTAATATCTTACTTATTTTATCAGTTCTTAGTAGCTAGGGAACTTAATATACTAGTTGTATCAACATGCTTGAACTTGCCTAATATGTATGCCTATACTTGTATGTGTTTGTAAACAGTTTGTACATTAAGAAATATGCAAAAAATGTCTAAGTAATAACAATCCTTATGGAAATGATAATTTACTTTATAAATGTCATTTTCATATATTTTATTCCTCTTAAATTGGATTTTTTGATGATGGATTATAGCTTATGGATTTAATTAGATGAGATTTGATTTCATTAACTATTTTTGCACTCTAGGTGTAATAACTGAAAAAAAAGAGGGGGATAATAATAATAATAATAATAATAATAAATATAATATACATGATAAATAAAATGAAAAAGAAGCATTTTCCTTCCTTGTTGCTTTCTTCTCCCATTGCTTTTCCCTGGGCTATCTGGTTTTGTTTTCCTCTCACCTTGCTGCGTCTGGTTCTCTCCATCAGCTTGCGTGATGCTTCCCAGCTCCCCTTTCCAGTGATTAAGCACCGGAAATCACCTCCCTGGCTTCATTCGAACATTCTGAGCAACTCCCCTGTGACTCCGTCGCTGTGCCCTGCTGCTTCTCCCCCCCGCCATGTCTGCATCCTCTCCTTCAAGCTCCCTCGTCTCTCCTCCGTTCAAGCTGCCATTTCCTTCCATTCCACCGAGGAGCTCCTTTCAGCATTGTGCAAGCTTCGTTCGACTCTTTCGCTGATGGGTTGAATGAGCTGGTCCACGAGCGAGCTAGGGGCATTGCGAGGCTTCGGTGAGCTTTTCTATTTTGGATCCATTTATGTTCTCTATTTATTCCTAATGCTAATCTATTAAATTTCACCTTTCCTCCCATTTTCGACCCATTCTAGCTCAATGGAATGTTATTAGGGTAGATGTTCTTATTTTTGGTAGGTTGGCCGAAAAATGGGGGAGTGAAATGGGAATATCTTATTTAGGCTTTCTAGTCATGCAAACCTTGCATAAATCTTCAATTTTCACTTCCTTAAGGTAATCTGTGAACTCAAATGATGAATTGGAAAAAAAAATGGATTGGGTTGGAAGGCAGATGCTATGCGATAAGTAAAGTTATATTGATGAATAAGATTGAATAAGGTACCTATTAAGAATTGTTAATACTTTTTTTGGGTCTGTAGGATGATCTAGTGAGTTGGGCGTTATCAGGAAATTCTTATGGGCGTCGGCAGTGAAGGAAACCGATCTTGTAAGGAGGAACAAATGTCGAGCTAGCAGTGGGCACGTCTGTGAGTAAATAATGGGTTTGAAGTGTTTATTGTAACCTTGATTCAGATATCATTGCGTACCCCTTTCTTGGCATTGTGCTGTTTGAAATGAAATTCTGCCATGTGTATGATTCCGTAGCAATGAATTGATCTTGAGGGAGTGGTTGGTAAAAGAGTCACTTTTGCCTGTGCATCTTATAACTGGCCTTATCTAGTTATATTTTCTTTTGTTATTGTTTATCTTATATATATATAAATTTTGTACTTATATTCGCTTACCTAATAAATTATGCATTTCTCCTCTTTATTTTCTTTTTTTTTTCTTCTTCTTCTTCTTCTTTTCTTTTCTCTCTTTTCTCTTTTTCTTTCTCTTACTAATTTGGTTCCTCGAAACGTAGGCCCCTTGGGAAGTATGTTTAGCTAGTGGTATACATATGTATATAGGTATTAAACTAAAATTTTCGGATCAGCACCCTATTCATAGCGCTTGCAATAGTTTTTAGTGAAACCCGTAGAGCATAGGAAATGGAGAGACCTAGGTGGAGAAGGAGCTGCCCGTTAGGTGTAGCCACCCGTAAGAAGCGGGTAAGGAGCTGCCAACGAGGTGTAGCCACCCCCAAAAGGTATAAGTTTGACACATAAACGAAAGGGATAGGGAAGGAGTTACTCGTTAGGTGTAGCCACCCGAGTAACATGGGTAAGGAGCTGCCAACGAGGTGTAGCCACTATCTCATTTGATATAGTTCCCTAAGTACTTGCATTAGGGGTTGTAAGATTTTTCTTTTATCATTATTCTGGCATATGATACCTGGTAATTTTGTTCACGCTGGTGAGTGTAATGTTTAATATATGTATACACACGTGTCACCCTGATGTTCACGATTTATTATTTTTATTACGGAAAACCCATTATTTGCTCACTGAGTTGGCTCACTCCTTTAATCTTAAATTTTTTCAGATAGCGTCACAGGATCTGATCCGCCTCCCTCGTCGTAGGTTCTGAGGCGTAGTGGCGGTGAGCCCTTTTTGGAGCTGGGGCTTGGTTATTCTTTTGTGGTGCTGTTGCCTATTGTAATTGATAGAGAAGTGTATTGTAAATATTTCAAAAGTAGGACCAATGGTTATAGGTTCCGTTTTTCCCTTTCCCATTTTGGTTCCTTGATGTTTTGAATGACTGGTTTAGGAGAGCGGAGCTCTCCGTTGCTGTATAAGTTGAAATCTGGCTGTTTGTAGAAATTTGGGATGTCCTATTTACAGGGGACACTCTGCTGAAATTTCTATAAAAAGCTAGTGCACAAAAAAATAGATATATATATCTATATCCAATGAGACAGGGTTAAAGTAATCAGTTAAGCTGTAGCTAAGAACCCTGTATAGGTTCCCCGTGTTGGTTACCCCTTCTCTCGGGGAGTAGGGTGTGACAAAGTGGTATCAGAGCGTAAGTTCCTGTGTCCTGTGAAATAAGTGCTCCCTAATGACGCCTTAGTTATCTTTATGAACTCGGGCATAATTATAACTAAGATATCATTAGAGGCCTTGTAGGGTGTTAAGGATCCCTTCCTTGTGTGTAATACCATGGGAAGCATGGGTGTTTGTGAATATGTATCTTTATAAATGATTAGTTTTCTTTATTTTGTTCTAAACTTGTGCCTTTGTTTTTATAGAACAATGATGCCGGCGGGATCTAGTGCAACTGTAGGAGCAGTTGCAGAAGAAAATGCAGATGAGCCTTTTGTTGAGGCTCTTGCTCCACCTATGAGTCCAGCTCCCAGAGGTCATGGTAGAGGAGCTAGTAGAGGTCGAGGTAGACGAGGAGGGCATAGTGGGCAAGGCAGGGCCACCTCGCCCCCGGCTGAGAATATAGCAGTAGGGGGATCTATGCCCCCTCAATTGCAATCAGGATCATTGGATGCCTTGGTGGCTAGACTACAAGGGACGGTGGAGGCGTTAGCAAATGTAGTGCAAGCACAGGGAGTCAGGATTGATCAATTAGTAAGTGTTGTAGCTCCGCAAGTTCAAGCACAGGTTTAGCCTACTCCAGTGACACAGCCGATACAGAATGAAAGGAGAAATACTAACGACTTGATATCAAGATTCTTGAAGTTGAAACCGCCAGTATTTTCGGGGTCTGATAGCCGAGAGGATCCCCAACTCTTTATGGATGGTGTTGAGAAGGCGTGCCGAGCTCTTAAATGCTCAGGAGAAGAAAAGATAGAATTAGCCACCTACCAGATGCAGGATGTGGCTTATACTTGGTGTGAGACCTTATTTCAAGGAAGACCTACAGGATTACCTCCGATGACTTGGGAAGAGTTTAGAGAAGCTTTTATGGCCAGATTCTTACCTAAAAGTACCAGAGATGCAAGGCGCTAAGAGTTCGAGACCTTGAGGCAAGTCCCAGGCATGAGTGTCTCTGAATATGATATCCAATATACTCAGCTTTCACGTTATGCACCTCATTTGGTCTCTACGGAGAAGGATCGGATAGAGAGATTTGTAGATGGGTTGTTGCGCCCATTATTTAATGCAGTAGCAGTACAGGCTGAGCAATTTCCTTCTTATACTGCGACGATTGATTGCACAAGGAAGATTGAGTTACAAGGAATGGAAGATAATGCCCTTTTTGCAAAGAAGAGAAAAAGAATTAAAGAAGGATACCAAGGCGTAGGGTACTTGACTGGTGGGTTAAGACTTAGAGATCATGGCCAGGCATTGCCTCTAGCGTCGAAGAAACCAGCGCAGTCTTCGGGTGGTGCAGCTAGTCAGAGATCAGATTAGAGTGGTGTTGGACGATAGGCCCAACACAGTTCCATTTAGATTGAACGTGACCGAAATCGATGTCCTATTTGTGGGAAACTTTATTCTGGGCAATGTTATAAGGCCACAGGCGCCTGTTATCTTTGTGGGCAAGTAGGGCATTTGAAGAAGAATTGCTCGCTTCAATAGTAAGGATCTAGTTATGGATAGATTTCATCATCTCACCAGCTACCGCCTATAGCAGTTTCGCCGATTCAGTCAGTTCCTACACAAGCAAGTAAGGGTGGTGTTGGGAGAGGTGTAGGGAATAGGGGGCCAGCCCCTTTGGGGAGAGGTCAGGCTCGAGTGTTTGCTTTGACTAGGCAGGATGCGCAAGCCTCCAATGCAGTAGTGACAGGTACCCTCTGAGTCTGTTCTCATGAGGCTCGTGTGTTATTTGACCCTAGTTCTACTCATTCGTATTTATCTCCTTATTTTGCTAAGCAGGTTGGTAGAGGTCTAGTTAAATTAGATGATCCTTTTATGGTTATGACTCCGATTGGTGAATCAGTGTCCGTGGACTATATGTGCCAATCTTGTGAGGTTCTTATCGAGGGTAAGGAAACCTTAGCGGACTTGACGATACTCGATATGACTGATTTTGATGTGATTTTGGGAATGGATTGGTTGGCTTCTTGTCACGCCACACTAGATTGTTATTCGAAGGTGGTAAGATTTCACATTCCAGGGGAGTTGCCCTTTCTAATACAGGGTGATCTTAGGGAAGTACCAACTAACTTTATTTCATCATTAAAGGCACAGAGGTTGCTAAGAAAAGGGTACCAGGGATACTTGGCTGTTGTTAAGGAAGTGAATACACAAACGGTAAACCCGCAACAAGTTCCGGTGGTTAGGGAGTTTGGGGATGTGTTCCCAGAAGAGTTACCTGGATTACCACCAGATAGAGAGATTGAATTTCATATTGATATGGTTGCAGGTACGCAACCAATTTCCATACCTCCTAATCGCATGGCACCATTAGAGTTGAAGGAGTTGAAGGCTCAGGATTTGTTGCATAAGGGTTTTATCCGTCCGAGCGTCTCTCCTTGGGGTGCTCTAGTACTTTTTGTAAAGAAAAAGGATGGGTCCTTTCGATTGTGTATCGATTACAGGCAACTTAATAAAGTTACAATTCACAATAAGTACACATTGCCTCGCATTGACGACCTTTTTGATTAATTGCAAGGTGCGCAATGCTTTTCCAAGATAGATTTGCATTCAGGGTACCACTAATTGAAGATAAAGAAGGAAGACATACCCAAGACAGCTTTTAGAACCCGCTATGGACATTATGAGTTTTTAGTAATGTCCTTCAGATTAACGAATGCACCGACGGTATTTATGGATTTGATGAATTGGATATTTAGACCATTTTTAGATAGATTCATCATAATATTCATTGATGACATCCTAGTTTATTCAAAGAGCCGGGAAGAGCATGAACAACATTTACGCTTAGTGTTGCAACAGTTAAAAGAGGAGAAATTATATGCAAAGTTTTCTAAGTGTGAATTCTGGTTGGATCGAGTGGCATTCTTGGGCCATGTCGTTTCGAGAGATGGCATCCAAGTGGATCCAAGTAAGGTAGAAGCCGTCTAAAAGTGGCTTACACCTACCACGATTACGGAGATTCGCAGCTTTTTGGGATTAGCTGGGTACTATCGTCGCTTTGTAAAAGATTTCTCGAAAATAGCTACCCCTTTGACTAGATTGATGCAAAAGAAAGTTAAATTTCAGTGGTCGGATGCTTGTGAAGAAAGCTTCCAAAGGTTGAAGAAGTGTTTGACTTTCGCCCCAGTCTTAGCATTACCATCGGGGCTAGGAGATTATGCGGTGTATTGTGATGTCTCAAGAGTAGGGTTGGGATGCGTTCTTATGCAACATGGGCAAGTGATAGCCTATGCTTCTAGGCAACTCAAAAGACATGAGCAGAATTACCCTACTCACGATTTGGAAATGGCAGCGGTGGTATTCACCCTTAAATTGTGGCGACATTACCTTTACGGTGAGACCTGTGAGATCTATATTGATCATAAAAGTCATAAGTACATCTTTCAGCAAAAAGATCTCAACCTTAGACAACGTAGGTGGATGGAGTTACTCAAGGACTATGACTGCACTATTCTTTATCATCCTGGGAAGGCCAATGTAGTAGCAGATGCTTTAAGTAGGAAATCAATGGGCAGTTTAGCTCACATTGCAAGAGATAGGAGGCCATTAGTGGAAGAAGTTCATAACTTGGAGAGAAAAGGAACGAGGTTTGACATTGCTAAATCTGGAGCATTCTTGGCTCACGTGCAAGTTTGTTCATCCCTTATCGAAAGGGTAAAAAGGGCTCAGAAATTAGATCCCAAGCTGAACAGAGTGATGGAAGAAGTAAGAAGTGGCAAGAAGGGCAAATTTGTGTTAGACTCAGAAGGGGTACTTAGAGTTGGAAACCGATTATGTGTGCCCAACGAGGGGGATATAAAAAGGAAAATTCTGGATGAGGCTCATCATTTGGCATATACCATCCATCCGGGATTGACAAAAATGTACCAAGATTTGAAGCAATCTTATTGGTAGGAAGGTATGAAAGGGGATGTAGCTGACTTTGTTTTCGTTGCCTAGTGTGTTAACAAGTGAAAGCGGAGCATAAAAAACCAGCGGGGTTGCATCAGCGATTAGAAATACCTAAATGGAAGTGGGAGAGAATCACCATGGATTTCGTGACAGGCTTACCCCGTACTCAAAGGGGGCATGATTCTATTTGGGTGATTGTGGATAGATTAACTAAGGCAGCACATTTTCTTCCTGTTAAGACTACTTATGGAGTGGCTAAGTATGCACAACTCTACCTAAACGAGATAGTGAGATTACATGGAGTACCTGTATCTATAATTTCCGATAGAGGTTCTCAATTTACCTCTCGTTTCTGGAAGGCCTTCCAAGAGGCCTTGGGCACGAGAGTGGACCTTAGTACTGCTTTTTACCCTCAAACTGATGGGCAGTCTGAGAGGACAATACAGATTTTGGAAGATATGCTGAGAGCTTGTGTTTTAGACCTTGGTGGTAGTTGGGAGAGTCATCTACCTTTAGCAAAGTTCACATATAATAATAGCTATCAAGCTAGTATTCAAATGGCACCATTTGAAGCACTATATGGAAGGCGGTGCAGGTCCCCAATAGGATGGTATGAAGTTGGTGAAGCCAAATTATTAGGCCCCGACTTGGTACAAGATGCACTAGAGAAAGTGCGAATAATAAAAGAAAGGTTGTTGACAGCCCAGAGCTGACAAAAGTCATATGTAGATCACAGACGTCGAGACTTGGAATTCTCTGTGGGTGATCTGGTGTTCTTGAAGGTGTCACTTATGAAAGGTGTGATGAGATTTGGAAAAAGGGGAAAGTTAAGTCCGCGATATGTAAGACCTTATGAGATACTAGATAAGGTTGGTCATGTGGCTTATCGTCTAGGTCTACCATCAGAATTGGCAGGAGTTCATCCAATATTCCATGTATCTATGTTAAGGAAGTATCTGTCTGACCCTTCACACATAATCAAAGCACAGGATATTGTATTAGATAAGGGGTTGACATATAAGGAAGAACCTGTCTCAATTGTAGATAAGCAAGTGAGGAAGCTTCGCTCGAGAGAAGTGACAATGGTTAAGGTATATGGCGTAACCACTCACAGGAAGAGGCTACGTGGGAGGCAGAGCGTGATATGCGTGCTAAATATCCCCACTTGTTTGGGTCATGAGGTTAGAACTCCATTTCCTTTTATGAAATTCGGGGACCGAATTTCTTTAAGGGGGGAAGACTGTAATAATCGAAAAAAAAGAGGGGGGATAATAATAATAATAATAATAATAATAATAATAATAATAATAATAATAATAATAAAAAATATAATATACATGATAAATAAAATGAAAAAGAAGCATTTTCCTTCCCCGTTGCTTTCTTCTCCCGTTGCTTCTCCCTAGGCTATCTGGTTTTGTTTTCCTCTCACCTTGCTGCGTCTGGTTCTCTCCATCAGCTCGCGTGATGCTTCCCAGCTCCCCTTTTCGGCGATTAAGCATCAGAAATCACCTCCCTGGCTTCATTCGAACATTCTGAGCAACTCCCCTATGACTCCATCGCTGTGCCCTGTTGCTTCTCCCTCCTGCCGTGTCTGCATCCTCTCCTTCAAGCTCCCTCGTCTCTCCTCCGTTCAAGCTGCCATTTCCTTCCATTCCACCAAGGAGCTCCTTTCGGCATTGTGCAAGCTTCGTTCGACTCTTTCGCTGATGGGTTGAACGAGCTGGTCCACGAGCGAGCTAGGGGCATTGCGAGGCTTCGGTGAGCTTTTCTGTTTTGGATCCATTTATGTTCTCTATTTATTCCTAATGCTGATATATTAAATTTCACCTTTCCTCCCATTTTCGGCCCATTCTAGCTCAATGGAATGTTATTAGGGTAGATGTTCTTATTTTTGGTAGGTTGGCCGAAAAATGGGGGAGTGAAATGGGAATATCTTATTTAGGCTTTCTAGTCATGCAAACCTTGCATAAATCTTCAATTTTCACTTCCTTAAGGTAATATGTGAACTCAAATGATGAATTGGAAAAAAAAATGGATTGGGTTGGAAGGTAGATGCTATGCGATAAGTAAAGTTATATTGATGAATAAGATTGAATAAGGTACCTATTAAGAATTGTTGATATTTTTTTGGGTCTATAGGATGATCTAGTGAGTTGGGCGTTATCAGGAAATTCCTATGGGCGTGGGCAGTGAAGGAAATCGATCTTGTAAGGAGGAACAAGTGTCGAGCTAGCAGTGGGCATGTCTGTGAGTAAATAATGGGTTTGAAGTGTTTATTGTTACCTTGATTCAAATATTATTGCGTACCCCTTTCTTGGCATTATGCTGTTTGAAATGAAATTCTGCCATGTGTATGATTCCGTAGCAATGAATTGATCTTGAGGGAGTGGTTGGTAAAGGAGTCACTTTTGCCTGTGCATCTTATAACTGGCCTTATCTAGTTATATTTTCTTTTGTTGTTGTTTATCTTATATATATATAAATTTTGTACTTATATTCGCTTTCCTAATAAATTATGCATTTCTCTTCTTTATTTTCTTTTTTCTTTTTCTTCTTCTTTTCTTTTCTCTCTTCTCTCTTTTTCTTTCCCTTACTAATTTGGTTCCTCGAAACGTAGGCCCCTTGGGAAGTATGTTTAGCTAGTGGTATACATATGTATATAGGTATTAAACTAAAATTTTCGGATTAGCGCCCTATTCATAGCGCTCGTAATTGTTTTTAGTGAAACCCGTAGAGCATAGGAAATGGAGGGACCTGGGTGGAGAAGGAGCTGCCCATTAGGTGTAGCCATCCGTAAGAAGTGGGTAAGGAGCTACCAACGAGGTGTAGCCACCCTCAAAAGGTATAAGTTTGACACATAAACGAGAGGGGTAGGGAAGGAGCTACCCGTTAGGCGTAGCCACCCGAGTAACATGGGTAAGGAGCTGTCAACGAGGTGTAGCCACTATCTCATTTGACATAGTTCCCTAAGTACTTGCATTAGGGGTTGCAGGAGTTTTCTTTTATCATTATTCTGGCATATGATACCTGGTAATTTTGTTCACGTCGGTGAGTGTAATGTTTAATATATGTATACACACGTGTCACCCTGATGTTCACGATTTATTGTTTTTATTACGGAAAATCCATTATTTGCTCACTGAGTTGGCTCACTCCTTTAATCTTAAATTTTTTCAAATAGCGTCACAGGATCTGATCCGCCTCCCTCATCGTAGGTTCTGAGGCGTAGTGGCGGTGAGCCTTTTTTGGAGCTGGGGTTTGGTTATTCTTTTGTGGTGCTGTTGCCTATTGTAATTGATAAAGAAGTGCATTGTAAATATTTCAAAAGTAGGACCAATGGTTATAGGTTCCGTTTTTCCCTTCCTCATTTTGGTTCCTTGATGTTTTGAATGACTGGTTGAGGAGAGCGGAGCTCTCCGTTGCTGTATAAGTTGAAATTTGGCTGTTTGTAGAAATTTGGGATGTCCTATTTACAGGGGACACTCTACCGAAATTTCTATAAAAAGCTAGTGCACAAAAAAATAGATATATATATATATATCTATATCCAATGAGACAGGGTTAAAGTAATCAGTTAAACTGTAGCTAAGAACCCTGTATGGGTTCCCCGTATTGGTTACCCCTTCTCTCGGGGAGTAGGGTGTGACACTAGGAATTAATTTACAAAATTCTTAGATTTTAATATGCAAATTCCTTTTAAATAATTTTGTAAATATTCTTACTTAATATTCTCTATTCCTTTTTGTGCAAATTTTGAGAAAAATAAATCTAAATGTTGAAAAAAAATTGGAAGATGATGGAGATTTTAGAAGTGAGAAGGGTTGATGCAAATATATGGGTACATTCACACATGGGACCCACTAATTCATACAAGTAAGCATGGGCTACCTCTTAATCATAAATAAAAACACCTTACCTTTCACTCACTAATGCACACGTCACACACATAACATCAGATCCATTATCTCATTCACGTACATGAATGAATTGATGACTCCACTCACTCATACATACACTCTTCCACGTTAATGCATAGCCTTTTCCTCATCTGACTCACTTGCCTTCACACGACAATCTCTATTCATCACATGACACACATCCACATACTCCACTAACACACACATGTAATATTGGCACGGGTATGAGATTGGAGGAGACACGTGATCGGTGATTCAGAATAGAAAGCCTCAGGTTGAGAAGACAGGGTACGTGAGAGGAGAGTGGCAGAAGATTACATTTACACATATGTACTCTACTCACGGATATTCCTTTCTTGTGAGGAGGAAGCACGGAGCTGAGGTGGGAGATTTTCACATGGAAGGCAGAACCAGATTTCAAATTTTTTTATATAGTTTAAATTTTTATTTCTAAGATATTTTAAAATAATTTTAAATTTTAATATTTTTAATATAAACATTATCAATTTAAGGTTCTAAATTATAATTTTTTTTTTAAATTTTCTCTTTCAAAATAAAAGTAGAAACAACAAATCATTAATTATAAAACAAAAATAG
The DNA here is from genome assembly GCA_026724425.1 of Erythrophleum ivorense. NCBI lineage: Eukaryota > Viridiplantae > Streptophyta > Magnoliopsida > Fabales > Fabaceae > Erythrophleum > Erythrophleum ivorense. The sequence continues at coordinate 17,877,100 of JAIUCV010000017.1, forward strand.
TTTTACTTAAGATTATTAATTATCCAATTGGGCGAAGGAGATACCCTTGATATTGACAAAAAGAGAAAGAAAATTAAGTATCATATAATACCAATTATCTCTTTATTACTTGTAGTCTTCTCTTTTTCATGTTATTCTTTATATATTTATTTTTATGTATTTTTGTATATTATTTTAATTTTATATATTATATGCATCTATTTTCATTGAAATATTTTATGTGTTAATTGTGATTTTATTTTTTATATTTTAATTAAATAAAATATAGGGATGACATGTCCATGAGAGCATCACTCATTTGCACATAGCACATGTGACTTCCCGTGAAGAAAAAACTAGCACTGAAAAGACTCTTACATGAATACATAAAATAATAATCACGTCAAAAAATCTCTATCATTTTACGTATTATCAGCTTTTTTGGTCTGCGAAATCTCTCATTTAGCTCTAGTCTTTTTGTTCTCTATTTTCTCATTTTGTCTTCTCTATGAAAGCTCAGTTCTCCAAACCATTTTACACGAGAGAAAAAACAAGTCTATTGTGTTACGCAAAAAAGAAGGGTATGCTAATGTACGCATATGTTGCAGAGAAACATCAAGCTTTTTTTTTTTTATAAATTTTTAATAATACTAAAAATCTTATTTTATACAAATAAGTTAAAATGATTAAATTATAGTAAATGAATAAATAAAAATAAATAACAACAACTATTTATTAAAATTATTTGTACTGGAGAAAATTATAAATTTAGTTTCTAAGTTTTTATAAAAAATAAAATCTTATTTTTATTAAAAAGAAAAAAGGAAAGATGTTGGTGTTTGGATTATAGCTAAAAATAAAATAATCAGGTTTTGTCTAGTAATATTATTTCAAATAAGATTTAGTAGTATTTTAAGCTGATTTATCATTCTAAATAAGTTGAATGAATTTTTTTTGGTACAAGATTTTTAACAAAATAAAATATTATATATAAATAAATTAAAAAATTAAAATATACTATATTTTTATATATAATATATATATATATATATATATACACACACACTATACCCCACCCACCCGGCCTTCCCCCAATCCCTCGCCCCTACCTATCCCCTCCTCACTATTTCCCCCACCTCTTTCCCTAATTCTCAAATCTGACACAACCTTTTCAATAAATTAAAAAAAAAAAAGTTGGAATCAATAAATGATTATAAGTATGAGGTATGGGTAAATAATGTTTTTTGACACTATTTTTAATTGAAAAAATCATTTTTATGGGATATGACTCAAAATTTTCTCTATCTTTACTATTTAAATTCAAATAATTTTTGAACACACCTAAAATAATTTATTCTCTTAAATATATCTAAATGATATAAAGGTGAACCTCGGGTCCCATTCAGTTGTTGAAATTATTTTCAGAATGAAAATAGGAATGTAAATGAATTTTGATAAAATAGAATTCTGTTGCTCATAGTTATATCTAACATGACATGAAAACAAAGATGGCATGCATTGCAGAATTAAATTTAGTTAAATGAAAATAATATAGGAATGAAAAAAAAGGGTAAACAAATAATTATATACGAAACAATATTAAAATATTATTTTTTAATTATGTAAAAAAGATCTTAAAAATATTTTTAAATCACCAACAATAAAAAAAGCTATTTATTTTTTGTTTTTAATTATTAATAATTAAAAAATTAAATTATTGGTTTATTGTTTAATCCAAAAAATATAATTTTTGAGAGTTGCAACTTTCATACAATATTAAATCAAGGTAATATGGAAGTAAGAGCATTTTCATCCTTATCTTTTGATTCCCTCTCATTGCACTTGTTTCCATCAAAATCAAAATCGAAAGCTAATTTTCCAATTTCGATGGAATGGGTTGTTGCAAGAGAATGGAATGAATTGCACAAAACTCATACCTAACAAGATTAACAATGCATTTGGATAGAGAGAAAAGTGAGGAGAAAGGGAGGGAGGGGGAGGAAAATGAAATTTTACCCTGTTTAGTTCGGATAAAAAAAAAAATTAGAGAGAAAAATATGGTGGGTTTTACCGTTTTTTTTTTCTCTCCGAATGTAGAGAGATTGGAGGAGAAAATAGACGTGATTATATTCGACTGTAAATTAGTCAGAATATAAAAAATAATAAATGTATATATTTAATAAATTTTTTTAAATATTTTAATTAGTTAATTAAAAAATTAATGTTACAATTAATTTTATTATTAAATTAATTAATATATTTTACAAAATAATAATATTTTTTAATATAAAAATTAATAAGTTATATATAATTTTAAAAAAATTATACATAATAAAAAAAAACAGAATGTCCGACTGTAATTTGGCCACAGCTGCTTAATGCATGCATTGCCCATATATATGTTGCATCAGGCAAGTCAGAATATATATATATATATATATTATATTATATTTTAAATATATAATATTTATTATATTTAAATTAATTAATATATATTAAAATAATATTAATATTTATGATTTTAAAATAATAATTTATAGATATTTTTTATAGAATAAAATTTAATTAATGTAAAGAATATATATTTTTAAAATTTAAATATATTTTTTTAATAAATTTTTTTTATTTTACTCAAAAATAATTTTTTGAAATTATTTAAATATTTTTTAAATTATTTTTTATATCTTTTATCATTCTTATTTTTTAAAAAGATATATTTTTTAATTAGTTAATTAAAAATTAATGTTACAATTAATTTTATTATTAAATTAATTAATATATTTTATAAAGTAATAATATTTTGAATATAAAAATTATATATAATTTAAAAAACACTACCGACTATATATATATATTATACTATATTATATTTTTAAATATATAATATTTATATATTATATATAAAATATTTATTATATTTATATATATATTATATTTAAATTAATTAATATATATTAAAATAATATTAAGATTTATGATTTTAAAATAATAATTTATAGATATTTTTTATAAAATAAAATTTAATTAATTTAAAGAATATATATTTTTTAAATTTAAATGTGTTTTTTAATAAACATTTTTTATTTTTTAAAAAAATATATAAAAATTTAAAATAATAAAAAATTATTATTATATTAAATTAATATTTTTTTTGTATGTTTTTTCTCCCTTCATCCAAATGCATAGGGAGAAATTTTTTTTTCCCAATTTTTTCTTTTCTCGCATCTCTCTCCACTTTTCTCTTCCTTCCCTTTTCTCTTCCCCCATCCAAACAAGGCTAAAATCATTCTTTTATTCCCTTTTCATCGGCCTCATTGCAGCAAGCCAAACAGAACATTACAATTACTTAAGGAAAAACTTAATCTTGATTGACACCCTTAATAGCGCCTTAAAATTTGTCCAACAACAATTACTTGGGTGCCCTCTCTTGTACAAATCACAAATCGAAAAATGTTGTATGTTTTGTGATACTTGAAAAATGATGCTCGGAAAAGAACAAATTGAAGGTTAAAGCTTATTTGATTTTTTATTTTTAGAATATTTTTCTATTTTTAAAAACAAAAAAATAAAAAAATTTGTTTGATGATGTATTTTTAATAAAGTGTTTTGTAAAACAAAAAATATATAATTATATTTTTAAAAATAGAAAAATTAAAATATTTTTTAAATATTTTGTAATTTTTATTCCGTAGAATCAGAAAAAAAATAAAAAAATTAATTTTTTAAAAAGTAAAAGAGATGGTATTCAATTAATTCCAAAGTGTCTAGGGATCGGAATCTTTGTTAGAGAGTTGATTGTTAAGTGAAACTATTAGCAGATGAAAGAATTTAAACATTGTACAAGTGAAAAAAACAAAAAATCATATATTGAAAAGAAGAAGAAAAATTAATAGAGTTTTAGAAAAATATTTCTTTAAAACTTAATTGAAAAAGTTCAATATAGGTTATATTATTAAATAATAGTGATTTTCTTATTGCATTTTCTATTATTAATTAGATGAGGTAAGTACTAAGTACGTATAAACTTTTGGAAAAGCGACGCAACTATTCTAAAAGATTTTAAAATAATAAATTTTAACTAAAAATTTTGAATTGTAATTTTTTTTATGTAATCTAAATTTTTGTTTTTGACATATTCTAAAATAATTTAAAAATTTAAAAACTTTCCGTATACATATTATAAACTGGAAAATTTTATATTGTAAATTTTTTATTTAAGGATATAAAAAATTTCTGGAGAAAATTGAAAGTCAAGGTCAAGCAACTTTGACTTAGCTGGGTTGCCCCAACCACGTGCCATTAATGTACACACCATTTGCATCAGAAAATTAAAACATTGTTAATGAATTTCATGGGAATATAATAAATCCTTGTAATTTGTATAGTTATTCCTCAATTAAAATAATTACTAAATCTTTATTATTATATTTTTTTAATAAAAATATAATAAACCAATTTTTTCAATTAGATATTATAATGATTCAATTTTTTGAAAAAAAAAATTCACATACTACTTCCAAAAATACTGTGGGCCAGAGGGTGGTGGGAAACTTTTTTATAAAGAAATTAGCATTAAAAAGATTCTTAGGCTTTTGTCCTAAAGACAACGTAATCTTTTTTTTAATTACATATAATGTTTATTTATATTTTTATAATTATTAATTAATAATATTTATTTATTATTTTTTTTAAAAAAATAATGACATAAAAAATTATTTTTTATTTCACTTACTTTTTTTTTATTTCTTTTATTTCTACAAATCTAACCAAATAGGCTCTTACTTCACTAAGTTTGTAAGATCATAATTGGATATAGAAAAAATTATAGTTTTAGTTTTAGGTCTTAAGTTAAAAATATTTTTATTAAAAAATTTAAAATTAATTTAAAATATTTTAAGATAAAAAATTTAAATTATATGAAAAAATTACAGTTTAATACCTTAAATTAAAATTTTATATTTCAAAGTTTTTTAGATTAATTTTAAAATTTAAAATCCTTCAGTGTAAGTATTTTTAATTTGGGATCCTAAATTATCATTTTTTTATTATATAGGAGCCACATAAAATAATAATATTGTCAAAAAATTCTGCGTAGCTTTTTGAAAATCAAAGCTTAAGAACATTGAACCGTGGCATTTGGTTTCACTAAATTTCTTCCTAAAATCCCCCAAATAATTTTAGTCAACAGTTATAGACAATAGGTATATAGTTCTTGTATTTCTTTTTTCCCTGTATTTTCTCATTCAGTTTTCTCTAAGAAAACTCGATTCTGAACCATTTTACACGAAACAAAAAATGGAACTGATGAGGGGTGTGCTGCGTGTATAGGTATATGCTGCTTAGATGTGCAGTTTTTCTTAAATTTCTTTGAATTCTTTTTTATTTTGTTTTTGTTTGTTAATTTTGTTATTATTTTTTTAAGAATGGAACTGAAGTGAAAGTGGGCCTCTGCAAAGGATATGTTTTCTCCGGTTATTAAGTACACTTTAATTTTTTGTGCAAACAAATAATTTTTTTTTTGAGAAACAAAAAATTAAAACCCAAGCTCAAGCAACTTGACTTATAATTTATTTGGTTAAACTTTTCTTTTAATTTTTAAAATTATACTTATTTTGGTATTTTGAAAATTTTGGCTAATTTGTTTAAACTACACTACTTTTGATTGGTAATAAAAAACAATTTTTTTAGTGTAAGAACTAAGAAAGAAGCAAAAAATTCAAATTTTCTCTTTCAAAATAAAAGCAGAACAAAAAATCAATAACTATAAAATAAAAACACTTTTACTTAAAATTATTAATTATCCAATTGGGCGGAAGAGATACCCTTGATATTGACAAAAAGAAAAAAAAATTAAGTATCATATAAAACCAATTATGTTTTTATTACTTGTAATCTTTTCTTTTTTATTTTATTATTTATATATTTATTTTGATGTATTTTTATGCATTTGTTTTAATTTTATATATTATATGTATTTATTTTGATTGAAACATTCTATGTATTAAATGTGATTTTTTATATTTTAATTAAATAAAATATAATGATGACACGTTCACGAGATCATTCACTCGTTTACATTCTATGCGGATAATTTATTGTGAGAAAAAAAAAAACATTAAAACGACTCGTACATGAATACATAAAATAATAATAATAATGTCATTCTATGCATTATCAAATTTTCTTGGTCCTTGAAATCCCTCATCACGCTCTAGTCTTTTTATTCTCTATTTTCTCATTTTGTCTTCTCCATGAAAGCTCAGTTCCCTGAACCATTTCACACGAAAGAAAAAACAAGTCTATCCTGTTACGTGGAAAAGAGAAAATTGAAGTCAAGGTCAAGCGACTTTAGCTTAGCTTAATTGCCCCAACCAAGTGCCGTCAATGTAGAGCCATTAAATTGATGATGCTTTCCCGTTGACAGTCCGTGAGAAGAGAACATCACTTATTTATATTAATGCTGAATTCTGAACCATTTTACTCGGAAGAAAAAGCAAGTTTATCGTGTTACACGGAAATGAAGTGAAAGTGTGCTACTTTAAAGGATATGTTTTTTTTTAATTATTCCTTGAGTTAGATAAATATATTTTAACTTTTTGAGTAAACAAATAAAAATTTGTTGAGAAACAACACATTGAAACTCAAGCTCAAGCGACTTGACTTATAATTTATTTGGTTAAAATTTCCTTTTAATTTTTTAAAATTATACTTATTTTGGTTTTTTGAAATTTTTGGCTAAACATTTTTAAAAAAATTAAATTACTTTTGAATGGCGATAAAAACAATTTTTTTACACCAAAGAAAAAACAAGTCTATCTTGCTACGCGGGAAAGAAGGATATGCTATATGTAAAAAATAAAAGAAATATATATAAATAAAACATTAAATTACTTTATTATTTTCTACCGATAAAATACATTTACATGAATATATTGCATATCTTATCTCTATTAGTTTATATTAATATAAGTATGTATTTATTTACCTTGATTTATATATTTTTTAATTTTTTATTTATAGTTACATTTTATATTTATTTTCAAAATAATTGTATTTAATTCTCCATCCATACGAAAAATACATTTTTAAAATTTTTATCGTGTGTAGGTGATGGCATCAATAGAAAGTAAGACCTTTTCTACCTCTTCCATCACTTGATGGACTGGTAATGAACAGTGCAAAAATGTGACCCCCAAACAAGCCATAATCCTATTGAAATGGGAAGCCACATGGTAATGCAAGCAACTAAAGTAGTTAGGATTTAATGTTCAACCATATTTTTTGACTCAAAATTAAATATAAATATAATCTAGAGATCAGTTATATTTTCTTAACTAATGTAATGAAAAATTGGAAAGGACATTGGACGGTGTATATCAAAAAATAAAATTATTGATAGTGGATTTCATGAGAATATAATAAATCTTAGAGATTTTTATAGTTGTTCTCTAATTAAAAAAACTATTATATCTTTATCATTAAATTTTTTTAATAAAAAATAACCAAGAAAAACTTTTAATAGCTGGAAATTACAATGCTTAAATCTTTTAAAGAAAACTTTTGCACACACTACTTCTAACAGATAGTACTGTGCACTAGAAAATGCTGGGAAACTTCCTTATGAAGAAATTAGCATTAAAAGGACTTTGACTTGACTTGTTTTATAAGATCACAACTGATTATAGAAAAAAATTATTTTACTGAATCTTAAGTTAAAAATATTTTTATTAAATAATTTTAACATTATTTTAAATGACTTTAAGAAAAAAATTAAATTATATTATTTTAAAGTTTTTAAAAATAATTTTAAATTTTAAATTTTTTCAATATAAATATCTCTTATTTAAAATTTTAAACTATAATTTTTTTATTATATCATAACTACATTAAAAAATAATACAGTCAAAAAATCTCCCTCATCCTAGGCTTTTTGAAAATTAAAGCTTTAGAACATTGACCCGTGTTATTTGGTTTCACTAAATTTCTTCCTAAAATCCCTCAAATAACTTTAGTCAGCAATTATGGACTATAGGTATATAGTTCTTGTATTTTTTTTCTTCATTTTCTCATTCTGTTTTTTCTATGGAAGCTCAATTCTGAACCATTTTACACGAAGCAAAAAGCAAGTTTACCAATTGAGGAGGGGTATGCTGCATGTATATAGATATATGCTGCTAATATTTGTAGCTCTTGACTTGCAGTATAGCTAGTGTTATTAAATGATAATGACCTTTTTTTTATTATTTGTTTTCTTTGAAACTAGATCATCTAAATTGAAATTTTTTAAAATTTTCTGAAGTCTCTCGTACTTTGTTTCTATTTTTGCTTTCGTTTTTAAATCTTTTTATTAATTTTTTGAGAATTGAAATGAAGTGAAAGTGCACTACTTCAAAAGATCTATTTTCTGCAATTATTTCTTGAGTTAGATAAACATACTTTAACTTTTTTAGCACACAAATAAAATTTTTCTTTGAGAAACAACAAATTGGAACTCAAGCTCAAGTGATTTGACTTATAATTTATTTGGTAAAAATTTTATTTTAATTTCTAAAATTATACTTATTTTGGATTTTTGAAATTTTTGGTTAAACTTTTTAAAAAATTAAACTACTTTTGGATGGTAATAAAACCAATTTTTTTACATGAAAAAAAAAGTCTATCATGTTACGTGAAAAAGAAGGATATGCTACATGTATATATATGTTGCAGAGATATATCGTTTTTGTCTTACAACCATAGCTTGCTAGACAGAGAGCTACATCAATGGAAAAATTACCTATAAATGAGTTGTTATTACAATTTCTTTGTTTATTAATCATAATTTCTATTTGCAGCAGCAATGCCCACTTGACTAATTGCTTGGCCTCTGATCGAGAAGCTCTTATGGACTTCAAAACCGGACTTCAGCATCCTGAAAATTTGCTATCCTCATGGAAGGGCACCAACTGTTGTCAATGGCGAGGAATACATTGTGACAACAATACACGAGCAGTTGTTGGAATCAATCTCCACAACCCATATCCAATATGGGATTATGATTTCTCTAGCAGGTATGCATTGAGTGGTGCTATAAGACCATCTTTGATGAAGCTTAAGTCACTAAGACATTTAGACTTGAGTTTTAACACATTCAATGGCATACCAATTCCTGAATTCTTTGGGTTGTTAGAGAATTTGCAATATCTGAACCTGTCACATGCTGGTTTTAGTGGAACCATTCCTCCAAATCTGGGAAACCTATCTCACTTGAAAGTTCTTGATCTTGAGACTGATTGGAATTATTGGATATTAGATGTTGAAAATCTTTAATGGATAACTGTCCTTATCTCTTTAGAACATCTTGTTATGAGTGGGGTTAACTTGTCTTCGGTGATAGATTGGGTTGGTACATTAAACGAGCTACCCTCTATAATTGAATTACACCTATCTATGTGTTCGTTGCGAAGTTATATTCCATCTTTTGCGTCTCTTAATTTTACTTCACTTGCTACCGTAGATTTTAGTGATAATAGCTTAGAATTAGAGATACCTGATTGGCTTTTAAATGTAAGCAGCTTGCAATATATTTATATGAGCTATAATAACCTACATGGAAGAATACCACTTGGTCTAGGTGAGTTGCCAAATTTATTGTTGTTGGATTTATATGGCAATGTCAATCTTGTAGCAAATTGCTCTCAACTCTTTAAAAAAAGATGGGAAAAGATACAAATTCTTCATTTACCATATACTAAGGTATATGGTAAACTTCCCTCTTCTTTGGGAAACAAAACTTCCCTCGTTGAATTTGATCTTACTTTCAATGCTATTGAGGGTGGTATTCCAAGCTCCATAGGAAAACTTTGCAACTTGAATTATTTTGGTTTATCAGAAAATAACATGAGGGGAAGTCTACCTGAATCTCTTGAAGGAACATAAAGTTGTCCTTTTAGGAATTCTCTACCTAATATGGAGACATTGGATTTGAGCTACAATCAACTGGTAGGTAAAATCCCAAATTGGTTAGGTCAACTAAAAAATCTTGTTACTCTTGGTCTTAACAATAATCTATTTGAAGGTCCTATCCCTACTTCTTTAGGGTCATTGCAAAATCTTCTCTCCTTAAGACTGCAAGAAAATAAACTCAACGAGATTCTTCCAAATAGTTTAGGAGAACTTTCTGCCTTGTTATTCTTCGATGTTTCATCCAATCAGTTGACAGGCATAGTCTCTGAAACCTATTTTTCAAAGTTAACCAAGTTGAAGGGTTTATACTTATCCTCCAATTCGCTCACTGTGAATGTCAGCTCTAATTGGATGCCTCCATTCCAAGTCCAGTACCTTCAAATGGGTTCATGCATTTTGGGACCTTCATTTCCAGCTTGGCTCAAAACACAAAAAGAGGTAAAGCGTTTAGACTTCTCAAATGCTAACATTTCTGGTTCTATACCAAATTGGTTTTGGATTATGTCCTTTAATTTGTCATTTATAAACATTTCTCATAATGAGTTACAAGGGCAGCTTCCAAATCGACTTGCACACCAATCTACTATACTTGATCTAAGCTTTAATATATTGGAAGGACCAATTCCTCATACAATAGTTGGCATTGATCTGTTAGATCTCTCCCACAATCACTTCTCTGGTCCATTCCCACATAACTTATCTGATATCATCCTTCCCCCATTTTTGTCTCTTTCTCATAATCACTTGTCTGGACAAATGCCAAAGTCTATAGGAAAGATGTGCAATCTTTATATCATGGATCTTTCAAACAATAACTTCACTGGAAGGATCCCTTCAAGCCTTGTAAATTGTTCTTTCTTGACGGCACTGGACCTCAGCAGCAACAGTTTGTTTGGGGCAATTCCAAATTCCTTGGGTCTATTGCCATGGCTCCACACAATGCACTTAAGCAACAACCAACTCACGGGGAAGTTGCCATCATCTTTTGTCAATTTATCCAATTTGGAAACCATGGATCTTGGAAACAATGGATTTTCAGGTAAAATTCCTGTTTGGATTGGGGATGGATTTTCACACCTTAGGATTCTTAACTTGAGGTCAAATGCATTCTTTGGAGAAATACCTTTTGAGCTCTCAAAACTATGTTCATTGCAAGTCTTAGACCTTGGGGAGAATGACTTGAGTGGTAATGTTCCTGCCAGCTTTGGTGATCTCCAAGCGATGGTTGAAGAGAAAAAAGTAAACAAATACTTACAGTATGATGGGCATGGATTCGGATACTATGACGAAAGCTTGGATGTGCATACAAAAGGCCAGTCACTGACGTACACCAAGACTCTTTCCCTCGTCACTTGCATTGACCTTTCTGGAAACAACTTGTTTGGAAGGTTTCCCCAAGAAATAACAAGGCTATCGGGTTTGGTTATTTTGAACTTGTCAAGAAACCACATAACTGGTAACATTCCTGGAAGCATATCAAATATGCATCAGCTATCATCCCTTGATCTCTCAAGTAATCAGCTTACTGGCACCATTCCTCCCAGCTTGTCTTCCTTATCATTTTTGGGCTATTTGAATTTGTCCTACAACAATCTTTCAGGTGCCATCCCTTACATAGGTCACATGACAACTTTTGAGGCATCTTCATTTGTTGGGAATCCTGGTCTCTACGGTTGTCCCCTTACTCTAACTTGCCTAGGTGATGATGATCCTGGTCATGGCTCTAACAAGAGAACAAGTAATAATGAAACAGATGATGATGGGTTCATTGATAAGTGGTTCTACTTGAGTCTTGGATTGGGGTTTGCAGGAGGACTTTTGGTACCTTATTTCATTTTAGCAATAAAGAGATCTTGGAGTGATGCCTACTTTGATTTTGTGGACATAATTGTTCACAAATTAATTGTACTGATACATAGAAGGAGAATTAATCATGGCCACAGGATCAAGCTTCGTCACTAATAATAGTTTTAGTATTCGCATTTCTAATTTTATGTATCTTATGTAATATTTATATAAGTGGCTTATTATTGAGAAATCTTTGAAAGAAAAGAAATTTTCTGCCATGTTGTATTTCTTGTTATACTTGAAAACTATTGAAGGGGGGAAGCCACATGGTAACGGGAACAATCTCAAGTAATTAGGATTTCATTTTCAACTTTATTTTTTGACTGATAATTAAATACAAATATAATCTAGAGATTTTGACCAATGTACATAATGGAAAATTTGCATGGATGTGGGATGATTTTCATCCCCAAAAAAAAATTATTGACAATGAATTCCGTAAGAATATAATAAATCTTAGTGACTCTTATAGTCATCCAACGATTACAAAAAACCTAGATATAATTATTACATCTTGTTATGATACTTTTCAATAAAAATATAACAATAATTTTTTTTTTTAATTTTTTGGCAGTTCAGCATTATAATAATTGGATCTGTTGAAGAAATTTCTCTTCATGTATTGTCTTAATTAAATAACTAGATAGCAAACACTTATAAAAATTTTGGAGAAGTCTTGTGAAAAAAAAATGCGTTTAAGTGTATTTGAATCTTTGAATCTTTATGGTCGTTCCAGAGATGAAGTCTTGCAAAACAATATCCACAGGGAAAGTACTAATTTTAGAATCGTAGTTTGAATTGGATTAATCCCCGATTGTCCAAATGAGGCTCATGAGCTTGCTCTTTCAGGAAAGTAGACAGATGATGTTACTATCCATTGGATAGTCTGGATTGGGTTTGAAACAAACTTCATTTCCATTCCACTATAATGTAATTGCTTTGGAAGCTACGCTTCTTGGTCATCGGAAAAATAAATAAATATGAGCATTTTGACCCAAAAATTAAAAACAAAATTTCTATTTGATACGACTAACCAATCAAATATTGGTAAATCTTCAATCAATCAGGATTATAATTCATGCTATTTTTTGCTATTCTCAATAAAAAATGGTAAAGTAATCCTATATGTACGAGGCAAATAATGCCTAATGTAGTTTGATTTATTAACAATGCTTGGAAATATCAATGTATCTGTATATAACGCATCTTTTGATTAATTTTGTTCAAGTCTTTTCTGATGTATCATATTACAGAATAATCTTTCATGAAATTATTTTTAGTATTTTAAGTAATTTTAGAAAAATATCTGGAAATGATACCAAAAAATAAATAAAATATCATGAGAGTGGAAAAGTGTAACACATTGAATGCAATTATTGAAAATAGATGCACTGTGACTCGCAAATTTCAGTAAATTTTTTGTTTATTGTGATAGACAATTTGATACTCTTTCGTGCTGTCAGTTGAAGAGTGGCAAAGTGATTTGGTAAAAGCTCGGAGACTATTGTCTTTAAAAAGATTAAAAATTGTAAGAAGAATAAATATCGGAAAAATGAGATTAAAATGTAATCACAACTTCAAAATTTGAGATGGATGACTCCTTTTTTTTGTAATTATAATTGATAATTATGTATTCTCCTACTTGCATTCCATCAAGAGACTATCGAGCTTCAAGTAGGGGACATACATGCCTGGTGCATTATAATTAAGCTATTCTCTTAACACGTGATTTGTTTTATATTAAAAATAATTGCTATTGGTTAAAATATCCGTTGTAAGTTGAATATGCATATGCTTCCATTTCGCGTTTGGTCATCTTTAATGATATATATATAGGGACTTATCTAATGTTTTGTGTTAATACTTTTATTTTATGTTCATTATAAGGTTTATTTGTTTTCAGTGTTTAATTATTTAAATTTATGTGAACTATAGTGAAAAATCTTAATTTTAGACTCTAAATTTTGTAATTGAGTTAAAATGCTTAATAAGTCCAAATACTAATGCTTGGATGTCTTAAATGAAGAGCCCAATGAATATAATATAAAGACAAAGGCCCGAATCCCCTCCCAAAGATTAGGCACATAAAAAGTTATCTAAAGCCTTTCTTAGAGGCCTAACGCTCAAAGAAGAAAGAGCTGATCGAGGCATATACATGAGGCCTAATCCACATACATGAAGGTGTCCACGACAAAGCCCAACTCACTTAAGGAGTCTCCTGACCTAGTTTGGATAGGAAAAGTCAATAAAAACCCCTATGCCAAGAAGCCTAATGTAATTGGAAAAGTCAACAAAAATTCCTACTTGAAGATTAAGCAATGGGGTGTCTCCCGCTCTAGAAGCATAAGAAAAGCCTAGTCTTTTAACCTTAATTTGGCACATTTGTAAATACTCATCCTAAGCCAATATTCGAGGTAGTAAAGGACTAAAGGGAGAAGCTCCTCGTGATGTGAAGATCCTTGTGAAGGCACTCTTGCAATCTTAGTATACTTTCTTGGTCATTCATTCAAGGCATTTGTTTTGATTGATATTTTTTATCACTCTTCTTCTACCTTTCTTCTATTTTATTTTTTTAATTTTTCTTACATTAGTCATGTCTCAGGACTAGATATATGGACTTTGATTACTATATATTGAATTTTTGTTGGTAATGATATATCATTTTTCTTATTCTCTACGTGGGTATATGCTATGTGTTTAATTTTGTTGATTAGTTCTTGAATCTAAGATAATTGGTTAGTTTCATCTTAGAAAAGTCTCTAGGTTAAGATTTTGCTAGGACATTCAAGTAACATGCAATTGAATCTTAATATGATTTCATCTAAGAGCAATCTTTAAGTTAAGATAACTAAAGATCTAATATATGTTACTAAAGCTTTCGACCAAGAGATGTTTGATCTATATAGCCAAATTTAGTTAAATACGATTTTGTTTGAGAGGAGTCTTTGCATTAATTAAACTTGAATTCATTAAACACTAATACTTCCTATGAATAATTGAACTTAGGTAGGTCCTAAAACATTATTTAAGAGAGATTAAGATTATGATGGTTCTATTTGTATCAAGAGATGGATTGATACATTAAAAATTCTTACTATCCATGATGAATAAGAAGTGGATGTTGAACTCTAAGTGCTAAAGTGTGGTAATAAATCAATGTAACATCTATTCATTATTTGAGTCTTTTATGTTTTTTGTCTCTTTATTTGAGTCTTTATTTGCTTTGAGTCCTTCTTTATATCTTTAATATCTTATTTTATCAGTTCTTAGTAGCTAGGGAACTTAATATACTAGTTGTATCAACATGCTTTAACTTGCCTAATATGTATGCCTATACTTGTATGTATTTGTAAACAGTTTGTACATTAAGAAATATGCAAAAAATGTCTAAGTAATAATAATCCTTATGGGAATGATAATTTACTTTATAAATGTCATTTTCATATATTTTATTCCTCTTAAATTGGATATTTTGATGATGGATTATAGCTTAATGGATTTAATTAGATGAGATTTGATTTCATTAACTATTTTTGTACTCTAAGAATTAATTTACAAAATTATTAGATTTTAATACGTAAATTCCTTTTAAATAATTTTGTAAATGTTCCTACTTAATATTCTCCATTCCTTTTTGTGCAAATTTTGGGAAAATTAAATCTAAATGTTTAAAAAAAAATTGGAAGATGATGGAGATTTTAGAAGTGAGAAGGGTTGATGCAAATATATGGGCACATTCACACATGGGATCCACTAATTCATACAAGTAAGCATGGGCTACCTCTTAATCACAAATAAAGTCACGTTACCTTTCACTCCCTAATGCACACGTCACAAACATAACATCAGATCCATTATCTCATTCACGTACATGAATGAATTGATGACTCCACTCACTCATACATACACTCTTCCACGTTAATGCATAGCCTTTTCCTCATCTGACTCACTTGCATACACACAACAATCTCTATTCATCACATGACACACATCCACATACTCCACTAACACACACATGTAATATTGGCAAGGGTTTGAGATTGGAGGAGACACGTGATTCACAATAGAAAGCCTTAGGTTGAGAAGAGAGGGTATGTGAGAGGAGAGTGGCAGAAGATTACATTTACACATATGTACTCTACTCACGGATATTCCTTTCATGTGAGGAGGAAGCACAGAGCTGAGGTGGGAGATTTTCACATGGAAGGGAGAACCAGATTTCAAATTTAAGGATTAACCATGTAGTAGCTTCATCACACAAGCACACTCTCACGTACATGCATGCTGAATCAACCACTTCATTCACATGTCCATGGCTTTCTCTCCAGCCACGTCATTCACGCATGCAGCATCCACTCCCTCACATTAACACGCATAATGAAGTATGGATGAGAGCCACGGCTAGGAGGTCCAAAAGGCATGAAGCACACATGGACAGATTCATTCATCCTTCCACATAGATAGCTTATGCCTCATGCTGATACACAAAACACACACATGATACACATGCACAGCTGGTAAGAGGGGGGCCCACAAGGATTACACACACTTTCACGTGAAAGGACTCTTGAGTTTGTGGAGGAGGAAGAGGGTATTTTAAGAGGGAGGCCAGACATGATTATTTGAGGGGATTGGAGAGAGCTTTGGGTGAGGATTGGGGGGAGAGTTTCATGTGAAGGGGAGGCCCCATTCTCTGGGGATTGACACACACAAAGGACAAGGATAGGAAACTCCCATTCACGGTTGGCACTATAACGTCAATTCTTCCTCATTTTTTGAGTTTCATGGTCGTGTATCTCTACATTGATTTCCTCCATCGACTCTATCCAATGGAAGCTTGATTTTGCCATGTAGCTAGCTTTGGATGAGGGCTTTAGAGTGAAGATTTGAATTTAAGACAATTACTCCAAGAATTGGCTAATTTTTTTTCCCTTTCTTCTCCATTTAATGTTGCAATTTTCTAGTTTTATAAGTCTAAGTTTAGTTTGTAATTACTTGAGGATTGTGGCTAAAATTTTGGATTGGATGCTTGGAATTGTTGGATTATTGGATTGACACTATGGAGAATGAATTAGGGATTAATTGTTTTGTTTAGTGGTTGCACATTTTGTTCTCTTTTCTTGTAAATTTTTAGCTTGATTAATACAATGGTGATTGTGTAATCTTGTTAGAATTTGGTGCTTAATTGTTGATTTGAGGAATTGTAATATTTTATTGGTTAATTCACTACAAGAAAGCAACGAATTTGTCACGGAATATTCTCGTGGAAAAATTTCCGTCACAGCTTCTCACGGAAATTATCACCAATTTTATCACCGAGAAACCCTTTTCACGGACTTTTCTTACAGAAAAATATGTGAAAGAGGAAATAGATAGAATTCCGTGAGAAATACTGTTAGAATGGTGGCGCGAAAAGGCGGGAAAAATTTCTCACGAAAATTTTCCGTGAGAAAAATTGACAGAAATCCGATTGCCATTTTTTTTAATTTTGGGTGAATTTTCTCACGGAATATTCCGTGAGAATTTCGAAAATTCTGCGAAGCCTTTTGCCAGTTTTTTCTCACAGAAAATTCCGTGAGAATTTCAAAAATTCTGCGAAGCCTTTTGCCACTTATTTCTCACGAATTGTTGAGTGAGAAAATGGCGTGAGAATTTCGAAAATTCTGCGAAGCCTTGCCACTTATTTCTCACGGAATTTTCTGTGAGAAAAATCCATGAGAAAAGACGCTATTTTCCCCTACCCTGCACTTCGATTCATTTTGTTTTAGCTGGGAAAACGGCGCTGCTTCTATTGGGTTTCGTTCAGGCGACGCTGCAAGGGAGCTTGGGGAGAAAAGGTGCTATATTTCTAAACCCTTTACACAGATCTAGGGGAGAAGAGTTACTTTATTGCAAAACCTCGCTTTGATTCATTCCATTTCTGCTGGGTTACCTCCATTGTCGCACAGGTCTTGCATCATTTTTGCTGGGTTTTGGCTGCTGCTCCGTATGCGAACAGAGACTTCTGACGGAAAATCAACTGCTCCGTATGCATACGTCGATTTAATTTTGGTTGCTGCTCCGTGGGAAAAATTTTGAAGGAGATGGAGAAAAGTTGATTGTTGCCTCAATTTTTCCTATCATTCTAAAGTAAGTGTCATTTTCTCCAACTTTTTTTTATCTGTTACATGCAAGTATCATGTTTCATTGTCTTGTTTATTGGTTTTTTTTTAATTTTTTTTATATATAAGTATGATAATAGTTATATATTTTTCTGATTATATTACTGGTATGTTTGATGCTATTTTTCTGCTGCATTTTTTTGTTTTTATTTTGTTTATTGTATATAATATCATACTATTAAAATTTGGATAAGTCCAAAAAATTTTCATGTGTCAAAGTACTAACCAATGAGTATGATAATTCATTTTTAGCTAAAAAAGATAGTGATATAAACAGCTTAATAATACAATACAATGCAATACAAAGTTAAAGATGATAGAGTCAAGTTTATTAAAACCCCCCAACTTTAGAAAGTGGCCACATTGATTGAATGGGGATTATAAAAACCAATGTTAAAGAAAGCAGCCACATGGGTTTGTCCTATAAAATTGAGAAGCTCATCGCTTAAGGGTAAAGAATAGAAAGTGGAGGAGGTGTCAAATAATTTGAGTAATAAATCATCTTAACATTATTTTGAGTACCTAACTAGCCCTATATATTAAGAAACCATATAAAACTACATTTTATATTACTATAAAATGAGTTTATATCACTATCTTTTTCAGCCAAACTATGCTTCTTGGTCACGTAGTTTAGGTAATATTTAAATTTTATTAAGAACTAATATATCAATTGTATTGGGTTATATACAGGAGCTCTCTAGTCCATGATCTTTCTAAAGTACCCCATATTTTTTTCAACAAACATCTAATCTGTCAAGAATATAAATTTAATGTATGTGATCAGCTTAACAAATTAATTTTTTAATGGACAATTATAGATAGATAATTGGGATTGGATATATCGGTTCAAATAAATAAAATAACAAATAATGTGAATGCATTCATTTAGCCTATATGGGTATTCGGTGGTAATCAATACCGAATTCATTGTACGTTTGTCAGAAAAGATATATGTTTTTTTGCCAAACTTGGTTGCACAATTTAATGAAATTAATCATTCAAGTAATCGTGCCTCTGCATGGGCCCCCCATTTAGTTACCCCACTTAATTTTTTTTTCCTCAAAGTTTGAAAAAAAATTGGGTTAATACTAACACATATTTCTTGGAATAAAGTGGCAGTGAGGTCAAATTTCCAATATATATATTAAAGCCAATATTTTTAATTTTGTAATATTTGAATAATTATTTTTTTATTGTATCATCTAGATAAAGGAGCTAAGTACGTACTACTATAAAATAAATTTGTTGAAGATGTGAAATTTATACTTTCCTATAAAATCAGATAGGACTATTAAATCTACCTAATTGATTAATTTAAGGGAATAGAAATGGAAGCCCTCAACTATTTCCTAAAGAGATGAAGCGACACTTTTCTTCTTTCACAGTCCTAACAAATCCATGATCATAGTGTTCGTAAGTAGGTACACCCCTTTTTTGTGCTCAAATCTTATGAAATGGTTTACAGTGCTGCATGCATGATGGAACCTACACCCAATAGGAAAAGCACATATTACCACATGTAGTCCACAAAATTTTCATGTATCATAGTCAACTACTATTTTAGTTCTAACCAACGAGACTTTATTTTATATGAACTTTATGTTAAGTTATATTATTCATTTTCTTTATTTTATATAAAAATAATTGAATTCACTATTTTATTCACATCCATCCAAATTGTAAAATTATTTCAAAAGGTGTAACTATTAAAATTTTTACTCTAAACTTGTAAATTATAATTTTTTATATAATTTAAATTGTTAAGTTTTGAATTACTTTAAAAAATTTAAAAATTTTTATCATAAATATCTTTAAATTAAAGTTTGGTAACTATTACTTTTTGAGATATGGACTGATGTGATAATTTTTAGATAATTATTATGTTACTTTTGTATATACAATTATTTTTAGGGTGATTATGTCTATGGAGATTGAGTAAGTTTTATTATTTTTTTTGGGTTTATGAACTGAACTTTTATTTTCTATATTTAAATATTTAATTTCAATTTAATTTATTTAAAAATTGTACATA
The DNA here is from genome assembly GCA_026724425.1 of Erythrophleum ivorense. NCBI lineage: Eukaryota > Viridiplantae > Streptophyta > Magnoliopsida > Fabales > Fabaceae > Erythrophleum > Erythrophleum ivorense. Next base: position 17,897,068 of record JAIUCV010000017.1, read on the forward strand.
ATTCAATTTATAAAATATGCCTACGTAATTTAGTTTAGAAAAAAATATTTTTTTAGAATTTATTTATTATCTTATTTTTTAAGTATTTTAATTAACATTTAATTGGAAAAAACAAAAATCAAGAATATAAGAATATACTATTTCTAAAAATGAGTTATTTGAAGAAGAAATAAGAATTGATGAAGTTTTGTTGTCATCCTTAGATTATTAAGGTAGTATTTAAATTCTTAGACAATATACCACTAGTCACTATCATTGTTATAATTTATGATGATAATTTTTGTGTTTTTGTTTTTTGGTTTCATTTAAGTCTCATGGATCTTTTTGATCATCGACGTTGGATGTATAATAGAACAGAGGGTAATCGTCAAAGGATTACACATGAGTTCTTTGTAGGTGTAGAGGAGTTTATTCAATTTGCAAGTCAGTTAGATATATTTAAACAAGAAGGGAGGTTTAGATGTCTTTGCGTGAAATGTAAATGTATGAGGTATCATACGTCAGATGAAATTAGGATGCACTTGTATAAAAAAGGATTTACGCCTAATTATTATTATTGGCATAATCATGGAGAAGAATACCCACCATCAGCTCCAATTGAGACTAGCATTGATATGGATTTTAATCCATATGAACAAATGGTTAGGGATGTGGCTGAAGCATCATTTGAGAGATATGATATGCCTGAAGACCCAAATCCAAGTGCTGTGATATTTCATGACATGCTAAGAGCTGCACAGGCTCCATTGTGGGATGGGTGTCAAAATCATACAGTGTTGTCAGTGGCTGTAAGATTGTTGAGTATCAAATCTGATTATAACATTCCAGAGGCATGTACTGATGAGATTATCACATTGATGTCTGAAATTTTACCTTCTAATCACCGAATGCCTGCTAACTTGTACCAAACCAAAAAATTAGTTTCGAAACTTGGCTGTGGTTATCAAAAGATTGACTGTTGTAGCAACGGGTGTATGTTGTACTATGGTGATGCAGCTAATGATAGGGCATGTCAATTTTGCGATGAAGCTAGATTTAAGGCGGCAAGAGTTGGAAAAGGGAGGTTTAAGGAGGTTCCCAATAAACAAATATGGTATTTACCGATTATTCCAAGACTGCAGAGATTGTTTGCCTCTAATGCCTCAGCTAAGTACATGAGATGGCATCATGAAAATCATCGTGATGAAGGTGTGTTATCACATCCATCGGATGGAAATGCTTGGAAGCATTTTGATCAAATTCATCCAGAATTTGCATTAGAGCCAAGAAATGTCAGATTGGGTCTTTGTACTGATGGGTTCACTCCATTTAGTTTGAGTTCTAAGCCTTACTCTTGTTGGCCTGTAATTGTTACCCCATATAATCTTCCACCCGGTATGTGTATGCGACGAGAATATATGTTCTTGACAATCATAATACCTGGGCCTCATAATCCAAAAAGTAAAATTGATGTTTTGATTTGAAGTTGCTTTGGGGAGAGGGTGTGCAAACATATGACATTTCTATGAAACAAAATTTCAAGTTAAGAGCTGCCCTTATGTGGACTATTAATGATTTTCCAGCTTATGGCATGTTGAGTGGTTGGCAAACTGCAGGAAGATTGGGTTGTCCCATTTGCATGGGTTGTTCAAAGGCATTCCGATTGAAGCATGGAGGAAAAACGTGTTATTTTGATTGTCATCGTCAGGTTTTATCAATGAATCATCCATTTCGTCGAAATAAACAAAACTTCCTAAAGAACACCACAAAGACTTCACCACCACCATTGAGGTATTCAGGAGAAGAAGTGTATGAGCAAGTTCGAAGATTTCCTACCATAACTGAATTTCTGAGCCTATCTTTAGAAGGATACGGGCAAGATCATAATTGGACTAAATGTAGTATCTTTTGGGACCTACCCTATTGGCGTGATTTGTTGAATCCACATAATATAGATGTAATGCATACAGAAAGTAATATTTTCCATAATGTGTTTAACACAATAATAGATGTGAAAGGTAAGACAAAAGATAATGTGAAAGCAAGGTTAGATTTGGCTTTGTACTGTAAACGACCTACTTTACACATGGAGGATAAAGGGAATGGTAAAATGATAAAGCCAAAGGCAGCGTACACATTTAATATGGACCATAAAAGGGCAATATGTGAATGGATTAAATCTTTGAAGCTTCCAGATGGTTATGCATCTAACTTGGGACGTTGTGTTGATGTGAAGAGTTGCACTTTAATAGGGATGAAAAGTCATGATTGCCATGTGTTCATGGAGAGGCTATTACCAATCGTATCAAATGGGTTACCAACCTCGATTTCCAATACTTTAACAGAGTTAAGTCATTTCTTTCGAGATCTCTGTGCTCCTAGTTTACAACTAAATAACCTTAATGTGATGGAGCAAAATATTCCTATCATTTTAAATAAACTTGAGAAGATTTTTCCTCTTGGTTTCTTTGATGCCATGGAACACTTACCTATTCACTTGGTGTACGAAGCAACAGTGGGTGGACTTGTACAATATAGGTGGATGTATCCATTTGAGAGATTTTTGCATACACTAAAGAGAAAGGTTAAAAATAAGGCACATGTTGAAGGATCTATTTGTGAAGCATATATACTTGAAGAAACTTCAACTTTTTGTTCTTATTACTTTGAGTCACATGTTCACTCAAGAACTAGGAGAGCTCCTCGAAATGATGATGGTGGGGAGTGCAATGATCATCCTCCCATTTTAATTTTCAACTATCCTGGTCAACCTCATGGAAGATCTACTGGTAACACTCGTTATCTTACTGATAATGAGGCTAATGCTATAACGTTGTATGTTCTTCTCAATTGTCCAGAGGTTAAACCTTTTTTAAGGTAAGATTCTTTCATAACTTATGTGCATATATAGGATTAACTTTTTGTCATAATATTTTCACTATCCAGGATTAACTTTTTTATGGTATATTGTAGTTTATATGTTGAGACATTACTTTCCAAGAATTCTACCTTATCCAATGAGGCAATTGATAAGTATATTTCATCTAAATTTCATGATTGGTTCAAAACTCATGTAAGTATATAATTCAATTTATGAATAATTAGTTATATAGTTATGGAACTAAACTTCTTATATTATATTTTCATAATATCTATTCTTTAATTAGGTTTTGAATCCTACAAATGGAATACAAGATGCTTTATTGGTTTCATTGGCTTGGGGTCCTTTGAGACTTGTACATACATGGGATCAATGGTCTGTTAATGGGTATAAGTTTCATACAGCTTCTTGGGCAAAAGGAAGGAAGACAAACAATATTGGGGTATGTGTAAAAGGGAATAGTCATGGTGAAATTGAATTTTCATATCATGGTGTGTTGAAGGAGGTTATACAGTTAGAATTTACTGGCCTACCAACTAAGCGATTGACAGTTTTCAACTGTGATTGGTATGATCCTACCAACCAAGGAACTCGAGTTTGCTCTAAATATGATATTATAGAAGTCAAGGCTAAAGGAACATACAAGGGTAATGACCCTTTTATCCTTGCCCAACAAGCTGACCAAGTATACTTTACACCATATCCAAAATCGATATCCAACAAAAACGGTTGGCTTGTTGTGATTAGAACAAAAGCAAGAAATAGGATTGAAGCCCCTGGTGATGATAATGTAGATGCACCATTTCAATACGAAAGCAACGGTTCACCTCAGTTAGTTGATACTGACATTAATGAGCAAGATCTAAGAGACAATAATGGTCAAAGCGAAGAAGTGGATGGTGTGTATGTTGACTCTTTTATTGATGCAATTGATAAAATTGAAGAAGAAAATGATGAAGTTTTAGAAGAGGAACTATTAGATACCGACTCATCCGATACTCAAGAGGATCCTTTTACTGATTATTCTTTAACAAGTGATTGATAGTGTTCGGTACTAACTTGTTATTGTTATTAAACATTTATTTAACTTACTTAACTTATTTTCTAACATTGGTAATGATAATTTTTTGCTTATTTTTTTTTTCATATGTCAGATAGAGGTCGTAATAAGGATGGAGGATCAGCTGCACCCAAAAAAGGAAAAGGAAAGTTTGTACGACAGTCTGAGCCGATTCACATACCATTACCTACTGTACAGTCATCATCTCCACACTAATCTCCCTATGCTGGGACCCCTCCTGGATCAGCATCTGCATCATCTTCTTTTCCGTCTCCACATATCCAAACACCACCTGATTCCTCAACCTTCATTGGTTCAGAGATACCTTTTACACATATTTTGAGTACAGATGCAGCTGGCTCATCTTCTCATCCCATTAGATATGAGCCAGGGACGAGGTTGAGTGATGGACAACTAGTTATTAGACCGCATGGAGTTGATGAGTAAAAATTCTTAAAACGCAACCTTTTTTGTATTGTAGTTATTTCATTATTTTTACTTTTATTGCATCATTTTTTTCATTTACAGGTTTTATCCACATATCCCACCCGTCACCATATTGTCTCAGATTATTCATAGTAAGTTTGAGCATGGTTGGCCAACATTTACTAAAGTACCTGATATTGTGAAGAATTTATGGTTTGCAGAGTTTAAAGTAAGCAAATTTTATAACCTTGTAAGTTATAATACATATAGTTGATGTGTTACTCTGATTATTTATAATATTAGCTTTGTTTATTTTTAATATAGAGATTGTGTGCTTGAGATCCATCTACTGAGCGACGAATTTACAAGATATGGAGGAAGAAGTATAGCACTATTATGCGTGCATCTTTTAGAGACATTCGTACTGGAAAAACCAAAGGTGATTGGTTATCTCTAACAGCTCGAGTTGAGTTAGATGAGTATTGGCAAAGTGATGAATTCAAAACCAAGTCTACACGTAATAAGGCAAATAGGGCTGCAGAAACTGGAGGATGCCTACATAGAGGAGGACGTGTTCCATTTTTAGAGCATAAGAGAATGATGGTAAATATTCTTTATATGCGATGGTTTTTTTGAATTATTGTTTATTTTAAAATATTTCCTTTCAAATATTATAATTCTCATGTATTTTAACTAAGTGTTGTAGGAAATAGAGTTGGGTAGAAAGGTTCATATCCCAGAAGTATTCAAGAGGATCCAACACAATGAGAAAAAGGGAGGTTGGATTGGTAAAAAAGCCTCTGACACTTATGTAAGTCATTTAACTTGTTTGTTAATAAGATTGTTACTATAATTTGTTTATGTACCTAATATTCATTTGTTCTTTGTTGTTACAGAGCCAGTATGAGCAGATAAAGCAAACTCAAGAGTCAGGATCAGATGATACTGATTCTTCTATATGGCTCAAAGTTGTCGGTGGAAAGAACAAAAGAGGTCGTGCTTATGGGTTTGGGTCAGAGGCTGGTCTTCTTACTTTTGATGGCACACAACACTTTGGATATGGCCCTGGTGAGCTTTCACAAATGAGAACGCACTTAGAGGCCTCATTTGAGAAGAAATTAGAAGAGAAATTATCAAAACAAGCCCAAATTTATGAGACAAGTCTTGCCAAGATGCAAAAGGCGCACGAAGACAAGATGGAAGCTTTCATGAAACAAATTATGACTCACATGAGTATAGGAGCTGAAAGAGGTGGCACTTCGTATGATAAACCAACCCATGATGATGATGGTGACAATGGTGCTGGTGGTGGTGATGATGATGATGATGATGATAATGATGATGATGATGATGTGGATGATGCTGATGAATAGTGATCCCAACATTCTTATTTATGTCACATTATGAAATTATGATATGCAAACTTGTAATGCTAAATACATTAATCTCTTAAGTTTAATGCACTTTTGGATATTTCTAACACAAATTACAAATTTGTGGTTTTGTTATTATTAAGGTTTGGCTATTGGTTAACTGGACATAAGCACTGTGCTTTTTGACTGTTTGAATAAGTTGTAACTATTCAAGCAGAGGTAAAACTATAAAAGAAGTGTGGATGACTAATTTTTTCCAGTTTCTCACGGAATTTTTTCGCGAGAAAGCTGCACGAACGAAATCTTTATTTTTCTCACGGAAAAAACTTTGTTTCTCACGGTATTTTTCACGGATTTTTTCAACTAAGATGATAGAAACACATAATATTTTCATAATTCTCATGGTATATTTTGTGACAAATTTTCTCACTAATTTTCTCGCAGAATTTGTCCGTCAGAAATCATAGCAGAATCCCCTTTTTTCTCACTACCTTGTTTTGTGAGAAAACTTCTTGTTTTTCTCGCGGAATTTTTCAGTGAGAAGCATTTTCTCGCGGATTTTTACCGCGAGAAAATCCGTGAGAAAATTCACGGACTTGACATCAACTTTCCCTCTCATTTTTCTCACAGAAATTTGTTTGCGAGAAAAGTTTATCACGGCAATTTTCCGTGAGAAATTGTATTTCCTACGGCTAGTTTTTTCACGATTAGCTTTAAGTGAGAGTTTCCGTGAAAAAATCCTTTATCACAGAAATTATCATTTTTTCTCACGGAAAAATACCGCGAGAAATTACCTGTTTTCTTGTAGTGATTAGACGTTCAAGATGAAAGTACAGAATCTATAAAAAATAATTGATCTCTGTTTTGGTATGTGCAAAACCTATAAAAAACAATTTATCTCTGTTTTGGTGTGTTCAGGGACTTTAATTTAAGAATGAACAAGTTAGTGTAAACTTGAGGCTTTGGGAGACATTAAATTGCCAATTTCTTACATCTTAAGTGGTCACTTGAGAAAATTAATTAGGATTACACCAAAAAAGATTTGGTCGAATTCTTAGTGAAATCTAATTTTGATTATGAGAGTCAAATTTCAAAGAATTTACTTAAGGCTAGTTATACTTATTTGCTTGATTATTTTCACTTCTTTTGATTCTTGTTAGTAGATTTATTTTACTTCTTGAATTTCTTTTACTTTTATTCATTAAACCCTCAATTGATTTCTATAATTTTTAATTTTTTAAGTTGCATTTGATGTTTGAAAAACTCTCTTTGGTAATTGGAATCCATTTCTATGAGAAACGATCTTGGTTGTACCATTATTTGCAAATTTATTTTACAACCAAGTTATTTGTAATTTATTTGATTAGTACACTTGCTAACTTATATATATCTAGACCAAAATGTTTTTATTTTTGTCCTTTAATTCTTTTGGCATGATTTATGCATGTATTGTATAGTATATATAAGAAGTAGACATTTTAGGGCTACGCATATTCACTTGTATTTTATCAATGTTTGGATAGCATTAGATTGAAATTTAGATAGAATTTGCCTTGACTTTGAATATTTATTGAAAATGCATTTGACTGAATTTTGCTTTGTTTTTTGGTCAATATACTTGTTTATGTGTTCCAAATTTCATGTATTTTTCTAATAATTTTTGGATGACATCTTGTTTTGTAGCTTTGAACTAAAAATATGGGCTAACTTTGAGAATGTACTAGGAATTGACTTGATGCTTTTTTGGACTATTTTTTGTGAAAATTTTCTTTATTGTGTGTTGAATATTGTGTAATTTTTTCTTGGTTTTTAAAGGTTCATAGATATATCTTTTTTTAATTTTTATTTTAATGCACACAACTCAAAAACATGTGAATAAGGGTAAACAAGTGGCTCGATGGCTCAAACAACCCAATTACATTAGGTTGGATTGGGTTAGGCAAAAAAAAAAAAATTTGAGCAAACTAGGGCGAGTTAGCTATTTTGGCCAGTTTGACTTGACTTGGCTTTATGCATTTTTTTAAAAGAAATTTATATAAACTTATATGAAAATTTTATTCTTTTAAGAGGTAAAATATAATTTTACAATGACTTATATAAAAACTTTATTTTTAAGGGATAAAATAATAGCTCAACAATTTAGGAAACTAACCTGATCTTGCCTAAGATTAAATAAAATTAGACTGAGTTTAGGCAATGGTCTAATTTGGCCCATAAGCACCCTTACATACTAAAATAGAATTGTGTGAGTTTTGAGAATTTTATTAGGGTGTTGTAGATTTGTTTTATGCAATGTAGCTAGCCAAAATTAATCCTATATGTGCGCCCTATGTAAGTAAATATTGAGAATTTTTGGATGTGAGAACTACTTTTATTTGAATTAATTTATGAGTCTACGGATAACACACTAACATTGATTTACTCGTATTTGATATGAGTTATGTGTGCATTTTTTATCTCTAGTTTTTTTTTGGATAGCATACTAAAAAAAAAAATATTTGTGTTTGGTTCTTGTTTTGTGTGCACACTAATTTATTTTGACTTTCAAAACTCCTTAGTAGCATACTAATATGCTAATTTACTTTATATTTTTTGTCTACTATGTGGTGTTCAGATCGTTGAAATTTTGTTCTACTTTTGACACACAATTTCCTTACAATTTGTGTCCAAAGTGTTAATTTCATTGTTGTGTTGTTTGCAAAATTTTCCAATGCATGAAAAGCATTAGTAGAGCTATGCAACATTCAAGATTTCTAAAATTTTTTTAAATTTGTTAGTTATAGCCAAGACCCCTATTAGCTATAGCGAATGTCCCTATTCACTATAGTGAGTTTCCAACTAGCTATAGCGAATGTATCAATTCGCCATAGCAAGGATAAAGCCTGTTATAGTGAGTTCCTATGTCCCATACAAAATTCAAGGGGTTTCTCACAATAGCGTACGCTGTAGCGAGAGCAAGGGATCTATGATTGATAAATGCTCATCGTAGCGAGGGATATTTTCTGCTATAGTGAGAATTGATTCGAACAAATGTCAAAAAGTAGCTTTTAGCTTTTTAAAGACCCCAGAAGCTTCTCTTTTCTTCTAATAGACATTTCCTATGCTTAAGACTAAGGGAGAACTCATCTAAGAAGGGCACAAAAGAGGAGGAAGGGAGAAGGAAGGAAACCAAGGAAAATGTGAGAGAAACTTGAGATTTTCATAGCTTTCCTTCTTAAAATTTTGTTCTTTTTTCTTTGCCCTCTCTTTCTATGGTTTTGGTTGTTGAATTGGCTTTGTTTTGAGCTTGGTTCAGAAGAAGGAGAGTAGAAATTCATAGGGAAGGCTAAGGTAAAGGGAAACACTCTTAAAGAAGGTTTGAATTCAAGGTAGATATTTATGTATCTTTGCTTCTTCTTCTTTACTTTTTATGTATGTTGGTTCTATCAATTTGAGAGTTTGAGAGAGGAAGGAAGTTCTGACCTAGAACAAGCATAAAATTCATGAATTAGAGTGTGAAAAGTTAGGAAATGCAAAGTAAGTGGAAGAAAAGCTAGTGAACTTTAAGATAGGAACCATAAGGGTTTTTGAACATTTTATACAATTTGATTTTATTTAAGAATCCCTTAACCTTTGTGCATATTTGTTTGAGTTTACAAGACCCCTAGGAACTTTCCAAGTGCCTTTCCTTTCAAGAAAAATTTAAAAGTTTTATTAGACCTTTAATGGAGCTATTATGGGACCAATAAATTAAGTATGCTTCTTAAGTGTGAGTATAATGCTTTGGCTTGTTCCAATCGAGTAATTACATGCTATTTGTTGTGTCAAGGCCAAAGGACTCAAGCTCCATCTAGTTGTGATTGTGAAACCAAGAAGGAAAAAGAAAAATCGAAAGAGGAGACTTGGTTGGCTTGCAAGGTAGCTTTTCACTCTTTCTTGTTACATTCTTAGATGTATGATGGTCATTGTATGCTTGTGTGTGCACTTGTATTGTGAGACATGCCATTTGATATTACTTTATTGCATTGGTACTAATATGCTTATATTTTAGGTTGTGAAAATTGCTCTTAAAGGATGAGGTGGTGCCAAAAGTCCCCTGTGATAGGTGAAATAGAGCTAAAAGTTCCTAAAAATGGGTGAGACAAGGCCTAAAGTCTCATGGATGAGTGAAGCCAAGTCAAAAGTCCCTAAATCAAGGGTGATGTCAATCCAAAAGTTCCTAAAATAGGGTGAGACTAGACTAAAATTTTCTAGAGCTCATTCTTGGCATTGATATAATTTTCATGGCATGTAAATAATATGTTGTGTGCTTTTTAATGGTTGGATGCCTACTTGCATGTTTTGACATGTTTATATGCTTCGATTGCTTCCTGAAATAAGTATATGAGCTATTAAGATTTCATAAATCTCACCCCCTTCCCTCTCCCATCTCATATGGTCTAGGTGGAGCTCAAGAGCCAAAGATTGGAGGCTATGAAGCATAAATGGCCATCTATTGACACTTTGTATAGTTTTGAATGGCCTTTGGTGTAAAGAGATGTCAATATTCATATGTACATGTTATTTTTGAGATGTAAACCTTAGAGCAATTGCAAAAGGATGTGAATACATTACATATATCAATATTAGAGCAAAAGCAATGAAAATGCATGATTTTCCTACTTGGTAGCTCACCCTTTATTATGTATTATGGCATGTGACATAGTGAGTTTGAGATGCATGATAGTTTGGACCACTTGGGCAATTCATATGTGATGTATTAGTGCTTTTAAACTTGCCCAATAGGTGCCAAATACTAAAAGAAGCCATTTGGATCCAAGAGTTATGTTATGAGAAACAAAAATGACCATATTGGTGGGTTATGTCATTTTTTGTCCAAATGAGTTCTCCTTAATCTGAAATTTAGCATGCATCTAGAACTTGTTAAGATTTTTTTAAAAAAACTAAAGTGCAAAATATTTAAAGGTCTACTGAATTTTTGGCAAATTTTTTAAGTTGAAATTTTTTTTTAGTCACTGTACTGTGTAATTGGTTTGAAAATGATTATGTGTCATTCATGGGGCAAATGATGTCTAATTGCCATAAAATTTTGTAAAGAGAAACTAGACCTTCCAATGACTTGTTCCAATTAGAAGCACCTCATTTGGATTTCTAGAGAGGAAGATATGAAAAATTGAAATTGCTATTCTGTTATAGGTGCACCTCCAGACTCATATTACTATTTGATTAATTTTGGGGTCTGAATGGTCTTGGATTAGTCTGAAACTATAATCTGTAGCTTTCCAAATTGGTATAAAATGCACGGATTGGATTTTTGTGGGATTAATTATGAATTTCCAAAGTTTATATTAGTAAATTGTATCAAATTTTTGGGTAGCTCAACCTCCCTCCCTTTTCTATGGTCAAAGGTGGTCCAGACAAGATTTTTGTGGCTGAAAATTATTTCTAGTGTAAATTTGACATCTAGAGCTTTTTCAAAAAGCTATGGTTTGCTTGATTTTTATTTTTCTAGAATTAGTTATGATTTTCTGAAGTTGGAACCAAAAATCTGACTTTTGGACTAGTGAGAGAAATTGCATTTTTCTAGTTTTTGGCTTCATATCCGTGATTCATAGATTATTTTATGGTATGTATAAGTTGTATGAATGAAATTTGAATAGAAAATGTGATTGATGGATTCACAGGATCCATAGGACGAAGTATGAGTGTCTAAACTCCTAGTGTAACATAATAAATTGCTACAATTTTACTCTTTTTCTTTGGAATTTCATAGAATCAAGCTTAAGTGGAGATTAGTTGTGGTTAACATATTATGATGTTACAAGCTACACTTAAACTACTTACTCCCAAACCAAAAAAAGATTAATCTTTTGATCAAGAAGGGAAACAAAACAAATTGCTAAGGTGATGGTAAATATGCAAAATCCTTAGGCATGGATGTGGAAGAGCAACAAATTGACAATATACCTCTGTTGTTGAGAGATTATGCTAGATGATCTAGTGTTTAGTATAAAGATACCATCAATTCAAGTTAAAGAGACCTTATGAGTCATATAATTCCAAAGATCATTAAACTTCAAAACAAAATATATTCTAACTTTCGGAATTTAAAGAGCACATATTTTGTTTTTTCATTTGCTTTTTTTCTTCATTTTACTTTCTTTATATTTTGGTTTTAGGCATAGTTTCAATATTGTTTTTAGAAGGATTATGTTTTTGTCTTAACATTCTATTTTAAAATTCTGCTTTACTATTTTTCTGTTTTATGTTTTGCTTATTGAAAAACAAATACTGTTTTAAATTTTGTCTTAGGTTTATTTAATTTCTTTTTTTAGGAATTTATTTACCAATTGAGTAGCTAGAAGTCTAATTTAGTGTGCTTTGATTTTGTGTAATTTTTAGGAAAAAAACTATGAAAGGGATGGTTAAGTAGTGCTAAACTAACATTACAAGGCTGAGATACATAAGCTGAAAATTTGGGGAAGTATTCTTCATCCCTTGACTCTCTTTTATGCTTGGAATTGTTTTAGGCGTTGGAAACAATATCTAATTTAAGTTTGGAGTGGACAAATTTAAATTTTTTTAAAAAAATTATATTTGGTTTGATTATATCTTCATACATTATCCAGACTTTTTTTTTTCCTTCTGAATGATGCTCCCTATAGTGAATTTTTTGCTATAATTTTTGCTTGCTTATTCATATGCTTGTTTCTTGGCAATATGCCAAATGTCTATGATGAAATTAGTAGTTATATAGAGTATGATTGATAGAAAATTGATATTACTGCCATTTATTAATTAGATTGATGGTTAGATATATATTTTTTCCTTTACTATTGAAAACCTTTTATGCATGCATGAGATGATTGTTCATTTTAGAAATTTTATGTGCATTGAACTATATGATTGACCCCAACCCTAGGACCTCAGAGCTTGTTTTATAATTTCTTAAAGCAAAATTCTAGACTTTACGTGATTTGGAAAATGATTTAAGCATTCCTTTGAGGTATTTGCACCTTTCAAGCTTTACCTATGACATTATCTATCAATTGCATCTTACCCTGAGCTTTTAAATGAAAAGCATGTGGTTACATATTTTCTTGTTTATACCCATATTAGCTTTTACGTTATAGTTCGAGAAACTAATGAATTACCCATAATACAGTCCAGCACATTTGTATGAAAAGGACATTATGCACTAAACCTGAACTTACTGATGGTTTATGAACCACCCCTAAAGGCTATTAAAAAATTAACGTTAAGTGGTAGTTATGTTGTGGTGCCTTTTTAAATGCAAAATTTAATGAGATCATTAAAATCACAAATTTAACGGTAGATTTTCCCAAGATCGCTTTTAAATTCAAGCCCTTAAGAGCAGTTTGTCTCAGTTAAAATCACTTTTTTTTTTTTTGGTTATTTGGGTTAAAAATTTTCAACCCTTAGAACACGGCCTCCTCCTTCTTCCCTTCATTTTAAGTCCTTTTTATTTTTGCTATTCCGCCACCATCACCGATCAATAGCTCTGTCATTGAGTTCCACTAAGAGTCGCCAAGAGAGCGTAGTTCGTCCTTTCATCCATGAGATAACGAGAGAGTGTTTTTTTTTTTTCTTTTTGGCCGAGTTTCTCCCTGTGCTCTTTCTTTTTTCCCCATTCTCATGGTTTAAGGCATCAGTGATGGTTTTTGTCAGTAAGATTTGGGGACCATTCATCTCAAACTGGATAGCATGAATTGTATATGATTAGGCTAAACAGCTGACTTGCTTCTCAAACCGATATCTTAATAAATAATTAAAAAGCGTTTTATATTTTCATATGCCTAAATTGTAGTGTGACACAAAAGCCAGGGTACTTTAAGAAAAAGTAGCAGAAGGGGTAAGTTTGGTGTCAAGAACTCTATATGTGCCCTAATTTATTTTAGTGCTACCTTGATTGATTTATTTTATAGCCTGAAGCTCTTAATCTGGACAAGATAGCTCTCCAAATAGTGGAAGAAACTATAGAGGAGTGGGGGATTGATGATATGAAAGGATTTCTTTGGTGTTTTAATTTTAAATATAATACGTTTGACCGTAAAGTTTTTCTATTGAGTTGCGGTGAGAAGATAGATTTAAGATTTGTGTTCTTTTGATTGACATTTGATGTGAGTATCTAAGTGTACATATATATATGTATAAGCTACCAAATACACTAATTGAATAAATAATACAATAATGAATAAAATGTCATTACTTATATTTTAGACATTTTTGCATAATTCCTATTGTTCAAACCATGACAAGTTAGAGCTCGTATGTATTACTAGCTAGTATCCTAGGTTATATGGTTTACAATAAGCCTGTTAGAAACTAATTTTTGGTACTCCATGTCAGATTTACGAAACCATTGTTAAGTTCAACAACTTTAACGGTGGTTTTACATAAAACCATCATCAAATGCATGATTTTAACGGTATAATTGCGATTTTTTTGAATTCCCACTAAATAATTGATAGTTTCTTTTTAGGTTTCCATTAATTATGAGAAGATGCAACTTTTCTGCTATAATTTTTAACCTTAGTGGCGACTTCATTTAAATTTGTTTTTGAAAATCAATCTTTATTTTCTTTTAAAAAATTTTCGCCTAATGCGTCATATTTTCAATTATGATAAAATCGGTTTGAACACCTATAATACTTATTGTAAAATGAAGTGAATGATAATAAAATTGGCTCATAAATAGACTAAAGGAAACATTTTTATGGTTCGAAAAAGTCATATATTGAAACCAAATATATAAGTTTAGAAAAGTATTTCTTTAAAACATAAAGATATTTTCTATTTTTCTAATTATGGTTCTAACAAGAGAACAAGTAATGATAAAACAGATGATGATACATAGAAGAAGAATCAATCATGACCATAAGATCAAGTCTCATTAGAACTAGTAATTTTGGTATTTACCTTTATTATTTTTGTATCTGATGTACTATCAACATGAGTGGCTTGCCCCGTAGAAATCTTCAAAGAGAAAGATATTTTTTGACAAGATCAGAAAATGTTATACGCTTTATTATGCTTTGTATGATAAGAAGGAACAGAAAAAATATTTCTTTTCTTTTATTTGATTTTATTAAATAAAATAAAAGAAACTTAGATAAATAAAATATTAAATTACCTACTTATTATTTTCTATCGATTAAATACATTTATCATGAATATATTGTATATCTTATCTCTTTTAGTTTGTATAAATAGAAGTATGTATTTATCTATCTTGATCTATATTTTTTAATTGTTTATTTATAAATAATTTTTTATTTTTTATTTAAAAAATAATTATATATAATTCACTGCCCGTCCAAAAAATGCATTTTTAAAATTTGTGTCGTTTGTAGGTGATAGTATCAACAGAAAGTAGGATCTAACGGCATGCCTTTTCTCCCCCTTCCGTCACTTAATGGAGTGGAGTGGTCATGAACACTGCACAAATGTGAGGCCCCCCATGTTCCTTTTTTTTTTTTTTTTTTTTACTTCAAACTAAACATAAGAAAGATATTCTTATTCTCCATTCACCAGTTCTTTTTCTTTTCTTCTTATTCTCCCTGCCAAACAAGCCATTAATACTATTGAAAGGGGAAGTCACATGGTAATGCAAGCAACTCAAGTAGTTAGGATTTAATTTTCAACCATATTTTTTGACTGAAAATTAACTATAAATATAATCTAGAGATCAATTATATTTTCTTAACCAGTATAATGAAAAATTGGAAAGGGCATTGGATGGTGTAGATCAAGAAAATAAAATTATTGATAATGAATTTCATGAGAATATAATAAATCGTAGTGATTTTCATAGTTTTTCTCTAATTAAAACAATTATTATATCTTTATTATTAATTTTTTTTAATAAAAATATAGCAAAGAAAAACCTTTTACAACTAGATATTACAACAATCAAATCTTTTTAAAAAAATTTTTGTACACTACTTTAAATCAGACCTGATCACGGGTCAGGCTCATAAAAAAATTTGTAAATTTTTTTAGATCTAGACCGAGCTCAAACCCAGTTAAAAACGGGCCGGGCCCGGACAGACCCATTTTGCACTACTCTTTTTTTATTTATTTTACATTTTTATCTTTTTTTAGTTTTAAATATTTTAAATATAATATATATATATATATATATTTCATTACTTGTTAGGCATATTTTTATTCTTATTTTAAATTCTAAATAACTTAATAAAAAATTACAAAAAGTTTAAATAACTTATATATATATATATATATATAAAAGATAGTAAAACTTTTCAAAATAATAATTTTTCTAATAATATTGCTATTAATAATTTATTTTATTTAAATTATAATTTATTCCTAATAATATATTATACAATAAGTAAAAGTAAAAATAGTAATAAACATATATTTTATATACTTTTTTTTATTTATATCTATAATTATAAATAAATGTTCTAATAATATTATTTAATAATAATATATATAAAATAACTATAATATAGACGGGTTGGGGTTTAGATCGAGTTTTTTAAAAAAACTCAAATCCAACTCTTTTTATATTCAGACTCATTTTTTTTTAAATTTTTTTGACTTATATCTATTTTTTTTTGGGCCGAACCTATTAGTTCGGGCGAGCTTCTCTTCTCCACCCATGATCAAGTCTCCTTTCAACAGAGAGTACTTTGCACCAGAAAGCGCTGGGAAACTTCCTTACGAAGAAATTAGCGTGAAAAAGACTTTGACATGACTTGTTTTGTAAGGTCACATCTGGTTATAGAGAAATTATGTTACCGAACCTTAAGTTAAAAATGTTTTTATTAAATAATTTTAAAAAATTTTAAGATAAAAAATTGAAGTTATGTAAAAAATTATAATTTAATACTCTAAATTAATTTTTTTAAAAAATTTTCTAAAATAATTATAAAATTTAAAAATTTTCAATATAAATATCTTTCATTTCAAACCTTAAAGTATAATTTTTTATTATGTTAGAGCCACATAAAATGATAATACAGTCAAAAAATCTCCGTCATCCTCGGCTTTTTGAAAATTAAAGCTTAAGAACATTGACCCGTGTTATTGGGTTTCACTAAATTTCTTCGTAAAATCCCTCAAATAACTTTAGTCAACAATTATGGACTATAGGTACATAGTTCTTGTATTTTTTTTTCCCCTGCATTTTCTCATTCTGTTTTCTCTATGAAAGCCCAATTCTGAACCATTTGACACGAAACAAAAAGCAAGTTTACCGTGTTACGGGGAAATGATGAGGGCCATGCTGCATGGATATTGTGTACATATATGCTGCTGAGATGAGCAGCTTTTGACTTGCAACATAGCTAGTGTTTTTAAATGATAATGTTTTTTTTTTTAGTATTTTCAATTATTACATGGGGTAGGTAAATATACTTTAAGTTCTTGAGCAAGTAAATAAAATTTTTTTGAGAAACAACAAATTGGATCTCAAGCTCATGCGACTTGAATTATAATTTATTTGGTTAAGTTTTGTTTAATTTTTTAAAATTATGCTTATTTTGGTTTTTGAAATTTTTGGCTAAGCTTTTTTTAAAAAATAAACTACTTTTAAATAGTAGTAGAAACAATTTTTTTAGTGTAAGAATAGAGAAAGAAGCAAAAATTTAAATTTTATTTTTTAAAATAAAAGAACAAACAAAAAGCTCATTTATTGTAAAACAAAAATACCTTTACTTAAAATTATTAATTATCGTATATTACCAATTATCTTTTTATTACCTATAGTATTCTCTTTTCTATTTTTTTTCCTTATTCTTATCTATTTATTTTGATGTATTTTTATATATTTATTTTAATTTACATATTATATGCATTTTATTTTGATTGAAATATTTTATACATTTATTGTGATTTTTTAATATTTTAATGAAATAAAATATAGCGATGATACATCCATGAGAGCATCCCTCATTTACACGCAGTGTGGATAACTTCCTTTGAAGGAAAAAACTAGCGTTAATAAGACTTCTATATGACTAATTGGTAAACATAAAATAATAATAGTGTCAAAAAATTCCTGTCATTCTATCCATTATCAAACTTTTAGCCACCTATTATGGAGTATTGGGATGTTGTTCTTTTTATTTTATTCTCTATTTTCTCATTTTGTCTTCTCCATGAAAGCACAATTTTGTAAACTATTTTACACGAAAGAAAAAGAAAGTTTATCGTGTTACGCAGAAACCAAAGGTATGCTACATGTATATATATGCTGCTAAGATGCATTGCTTTTGCCTTACAGCCATAGTATGCTAGAAAGAGAGCTACATCAATGGAAAAATTACTTGTAATTGAGTTGTTATTACATTTTTTTTGCTTTTTAATCATAGTTTCTATTTGCAACAGCAATGCCCACTTGACTAATTGCTTAGCCTCTGATCGAGAAGCTCTTACGGACTTCAAAATTGGGCTCGAAGATCCTGAAAATTTGCTATCTTCATGGAAGGGCAACAACTGTTGTCAATGGCATGGAATACACTGTGACAACAATATAGGAGCAGTTGTTGTTGTTGATCTCCATCCTCCATATCCACCAAGGTTTGATTCTTCTTATAGCAGGTATGTATTGTGGAAGCTAAGCGGTGAGTTAAGACCATCTTTGATGAAGCTCAAGTCATTAAGGCATTTAGACTTGAGTTTTAATAATTTCAATGGCATACCAATACTTGAATTCTTTGGATCATTAGAGAATTTGCAATATCTGAACTTGTCACATGCTGGTTTCGGTGGTACCATTCCTCCAAATTTGGGAAATCTATCTCACTTGGAAGTTCTTGACCTCGAGACTGCTAGTGAGTCTTTGGGATTAGACGTTGAAGATCTTCAGTGGATAACTGGTCTTGTCTCTTTAGAATATCTTGCTATGAATGGAGTTAACCTTTCATCGGAGAATGACTGGGTTGATTCATTAAACCAATTGCCCTCTATAATTGAATTGCATCTGTCTGATTGTAGTCTATGCAGTCATATTCCACCTCTTGCTCTGTGCAGTCATATTCCATCTCTTGTGTCTTTTAATTTTACTTCACTTGCTATCATCGACCTTAGTTTTAATAGCTTAGGAACAAAGATACCTAATTGGCTTGTAAATGGTAGCAACCTGCAACACATTGATCTAAGCAATAATAAACTAAATGGAAAAATACCACTTGGTCTAAGTGAGTTGCCAAATTTACTGTCGTTGAACTTAGGTGTCAATGGCAATCTTACATCAAGTTGCTCTCAACTCTTTAGCATAAGATGGGAAAAGATACAAGTTCTGGATTTTAGGTATAACAATTTACATGGTAAACTTCCCTCATCTTTGCGAAACATGACTTCTCTCGTTCACCTTGATCTTGATTTCAATGTTGTTGATGGTGGTATTCCAAGCTCAATTGGAAAACTCTGCAACTTGAATTATTTTCATTTATCAGGAAATAATATGACAGGAAGTCTACCTGAATTTCTCAAAGGAATAGAAAATTGCCTATCTGGGAATCCTTTACCTAATATAAAGTTATTGGATTTGCACAACAATCAACTGGTTGGCAAAGTTCCAAATTGGTTATTTCAGCTAGAAAATCTTGTTGATCTTGATCTTCGCTATAATCTGTTTGAAGGTCCTCTCCCTGGTTCCTTAGGGTCATTGTGTAATCTTACCTCCTTAAAACTTTCAGGAAATAAACTCAATGGGTCTCTTTCAGATACTTTAGGGCACCTTTCTGCCCTATCAATTTTGGACATGTCTTCCAATCAATTGACAGGCATAATCTCTGAAGTCCATCTTTCAAAGCTGACCAAGTTGACATTCTTAGACTTATCCTTTAATTCATTCATTGTGAATGTCAGTTCCAATTGGATGCCTCCATTCCAAGTCACAAGACTTGGAATGGGTTCGTGTGTTTTGGGACCTTCATTTCCAACTTGGCTCAAATCACAAAAAGATGTCAAGTATTTAGACTTCTCAAATGCCAACATTTCAGATTCTATACCAAATTGGTTTTGGAATATCTCCCTTAATTTGTCATTTATGAACATCTCCCATAATGAGTTACAAGGGCAGTTGCCAAATCCGCTTTTATACTCATCTGCTCATCTTGATCTAAGCTTTAATCTATTGGAAGGACCAATTCCTATACAATAGGTGGAACTGAGTTTCTAGATCTCTCCCATAATCACTTTTCTGGTCAATTCCCACAAAACATAATTGAAAGAATGCCTGCCTTGAGTTTGTTATCTCTTGCGAATAATCACTTATATGGAGAAATGCTAATATCTACAAGAGTGATGTGTTCTCTTCGAGTCATTCATCTTTCAAGCAACAACTTCACAGGAGGGATCCCTTCAAGCCTTGCAAATTGTACTGTATTGTATGCACTAGACCTTAGTAGCAACAGTTTGTCTGCGGCTATTCCGAATTCATTGGGTCAGTTGCAATGGCTCCAAACACTGCACCTGAGTGACAACTAGTTCTCGGGGAAATTGCCATCATTTCTTGCCAATTTATCTATTTGGAAACCATGGATCTTGGAAACAATGGATTTTCAGGTGAAATTCCTGCTTGGATTGGGGATGGATTTTCATATCTTAGGATTCTTAACTTAAGGTCTAATGCATTCTATGGAGAAATACTTTTTGAGCTTTCAAAACTAAGTGCATTACAAGTCCTTGACCTTGGGGAGAATTACTTGAGTGGTAGCATTCCAGCCAGCTTGGGTGATCTTAAAGCAATGGTTGAAGAGAGAAAAATGAATATATATCTTCTTTATGGGACATATCAAAGTAATTACTATGAAGAAAGGTTGGTTCTGAATATCAAAGGCCAATCTCGAGAGTACACCAGGACTCTTTCCCTTGTTACAATGATAGATCTTTCTAGAAATAACTTTTCTGGAAGATTTCCCCAGGAACTAACAAAGCTATGTGGTTTAGTGGTTTTGAACTTGTCAAGAAACCGCATAACCGGAAACATTCCTAGAAGCATATCCAATATTCATTTGCTATCATCCCTTGATCTCTCAAGTAATCGACTTACTAGCACCATTCCTCCAAGCTTGTCTTCCTTATCATTTCTAGCCTACCTAAATTTGTCCAGCAACAATCTCTTTGGTGCCATCCCTTACACAGGTCAGATAACAACTTTTGAAGCATCTTCATTTGCTGGGAATCCTAGTCTTTGTGGCTCTCCCCTTCCTTTGAGGTGTCCAGGTGATGAAGATCCTAGTTACAGTTCTAACAAGGGAGGAAGTAATGATGAAGCAGATGATGATATGTTCATTGATAAGTGGTTCTACTTGAGTCTTGGGTTGGGGTTTGCAGGAGGACTTTTAGTACCTTATTTCATTTTAGCAATGAGGAGATCTTGGAGTGATGCCTACTTTGATTTTGTGGACATGGTTGTTATACAGATTCACATGCTGATACATAGAAGAAGAATTAATCATGGCGATAGGATCAAACCTCGTCACATGTAGTAGTTTTGGTATTTGCATTTATGACTTTATGTATCTTTTGTATAATATATATATATATATATATATTTAAAGTGGCTTATTATAGAAATCTTCAAAGAGAAGGAAATTTTCTGAGAAGATCAGAAAATGTTGCATGTTTTGTTATTACTTGAAAACTATTGAAGGGGGAAACCACACGGTAAAGGGAGCGAGCAACCTTAAGAAATTAGGATTTCATTTTCAACTATTTTTTATTGAAAATTAATTATAAATATAACCAGAGATCAATTATAATGTTTTCACCAATGTAATGAAAAAATTGCAACGACATGGACGATGTTCATCACAATGAAAAAAATTGAAAGCACAATATTGGATAATGTTATTACGTACTACATGTCCACTCCAATGTAATTGCTTTTGAAGCCTTTTAATAAAATGCTTCTGATTCATTTGAAAACAAAAAGAAATATAAACATTTTTCACCCAAAAATTAAAAACTGATTTTCTATTTCCTACAACCAGTCAATCAAATATTAGCAAACCTACCATCAATCAAGATAATAATTCATGCTATTTTCTGCTCTCTATTATATTCTCAATAATGAATGATAAAGTATTATGTATAAGGCAAATAATGCCTGAAGTCGTCTGATTTATTATAGCAATACTTGGAAATATCAATGTATATATATAACACATCTTTTGATTAATTTTATTCAATTTTTTTTCCAAGGTATCATATCATAGAATAATCTTTCATTAAATTTATTTTTTTGTTATCTTAAGAAATTTTAAAATAATGTCACAAAATGATACCCACAAATAAAATAAAATATCATGAGAGACCATTTGGAAGCCTCGTTGTTAGACTTCAATAAGAAAGAAAGAGCGTATTTGGAAGCCATTAAACAGGACTTTCAACAACTAATAGACTGTTTTAATTTTTTCAGCATCAATCACATTGATCAGGACAATAACAGGAGATGGACCAAGTTTCTGTATTCCCCCTCCCCCTTAAAGTTATAATCTCTAATGTGACCTTTTGACTTGGTATTAAAAAAAAAAAAAATCATGAGAGACCATTTTAAAAGTACATTGCCTCTAAAAAATTTAAAAAAACAATTATTATTATCTTATAATATGAACCATGTCATCAAATAGAAGTAAATATATAATTATAAATTTCAAATGCTAAATAAGTATTATATGCTAGTGACTTGACATGTACTTGTAAAATTCAGAAACTGAGAAGATTTAACATTAAGAGTTTTGGCCAATTTTTTGACTGAAAATCAAGTATAAATATTACCTGAAAATCAATTATATTTTCTTAACCCAATGTAATGAAGAGTTTGAAAGGACTTATTGGATGATGAATTTAACGGGAATTAATATAATAAATTTTAGGGACTTTTATAGTCATTTTGCAATTACAGTTTAGTATTATAATAATTGGATCTGTCAAAAAAAAAATTCTTTTACATGTAATTAGCGAAGGCAGATTGTCCAAATGAGGCACATGAGCTTGCTCTTTCAGGTTGATCCTCATTATGTCAATTACATTAAGAGTTTGATGTGGTTGTTTTTATTTTTTTCAAGTTTAAGACGGCTATTCATACATTAGCTTTCATAGCTAGCGAATTTAAAAGGATGTGGTTGGGATTCTTTTTATAGAACTTGATAAATTTAGGATTTGTTTCTTCTATCTTACTATTTAGTTCATCCATTCAAGTTTCCGTGGGAGCTCTTCCAAAAAATTGATGCTTTAACACCAATTCGGGGTATCAATCAAGAGAGAGACGATTTTGGCTTCCAATTTCGGCATCTTGACCGAAGGGAAGAGTGAGAGGAAAGAAAAAGAAAGTGGAGAGGGAGAGAGAGAGAGAGAGAGAGAGAGAGAGAGAGCAAATTAATAGGGTGATATTAACCAATGTGTTAAAAAGTTGAACTAATCATTAAATTAGTGACGAGAAGGTTTACAATTTAATAATTAGATAGTGGTCAAATTGTAATTCAATTAATTTTATGAGTTTATTTAAAATATATTTAATATAATTTTTAAAAGATTGTATTCAAATTTTATTTTTGTTTTTTTTTATTAGGGTTGTATATAGGTAGGTCCAGGTTAGACATTCGATTAGCTCAAAATTCAACCCGATTAAAGCATAAAACTTATTTTTATGCTCAAGACTCGACCCAACCTAGAGAATCTCGATTTTATATTGGGTTAGGGTGGACCAAGACAGTTTTGACAAGTTCAAAAATATACATTTTTTCAACAAATGGAAAATCAATTATTCAACAATCAAAAATTAATTCTAGATAAAAATAAAGGCATATAAAACAAAAGTTAATACTCCTAAATAGAGCTAATATGTTTGTGTGCATGTGTTCAATAAAATACTCATCAATTATTTAATTCTAAACTAAAATCTAAAAGACAAATTATCAAAAATATAATAAAAATTTAAAACAATAATATACCTCAAAACAAAAGTAATTCTCCACTATTACTTTGCCAAAATTACTATCTCTATCAATGTACACATTCCCAACATTTCCTATAAACATCAAATCAACAATTAGAAAATTTAAAGTACTAAAGCTACAAAAATAAAAAGGGAAAAAATATAAAAAAGAATGAAATATTAACTAACTTCACATGACCAATAATTATTTACTATTGCATTAGCAATAATCATCTCCATTTAAGTGTTCATTACCATCATTTTTAACAATTACCAAATCAACCAATTGAGAATCAAATAAAGAAAAAAAATATTCTTGAACACAAGACCAAAATAAAAGAAGAAGATCCTTTTACATATCAATTTGCAAATTCTTGTGATCACAAGTAATCAATTAATAACAAACAACAATAAAATAAAACCATATAATATCCCAAATATATCTTACTAAGAGTTACAAAATAGAAAATAAAATGCATAAATTATAAATTAGAAAAAATAAATAAAAGCATATCAATTTTTGGTTATACTTGTTCTTCTTGAAACCTCTATAAAAATAAATAAAATAATAGAAAATTAGAAAGTTGAACTCACAAGCCAAAAATGCATCATAGCTAAATTTATTCTCAAAGTATGGAATTTACTTGATTCAATCATATTCTCATATTTCTTATATTGATTAAAGTCACAATCATTACAATTGAACACTTGAAAGGGTAACCACTTTTGGGTGCAAATACATGCTTTAGTCATCTTTGGTAATAACAAACTCTTAAATGCATCAAGTACACACCTACCCGTGCTAAAAACATATTCAGAAGCCATAGTTGAT
Source organism: Erythrophleum ivorense (assembly GCA_026724425.1). Classification (NCBI taxonomy): domain Eukaryota; kingdom Viridiplantae; phylum Streptophyta; class Magnoliopsida; order Fabales; family Fabaceae; genus Erythrophleum; species Erythrophleum ivorense. Next base: position 17,921,536 of record JAIUCV010000017.1, read on the forward strand.
ACTAGCACAGCTAACACAATATGTGCAATTATAAAAAGTACTTTATACTTTTCAATATTGTCTTTCCATCATATCAAGATATCAAAAGATCCCCCCTCCTCAACTATGTTAGTTGTAAGATACTTATTTAACTCTATTTTTTGGTTACAAGTCAATTTTCAATTTCTTTGATGTAAGCGACTTGTTTTTCGTATCAACATATGTTAATATCCTCTCTACTACATCCCTTCCATCGGATCCACTGCAATTGTCATTTTTTTCACTTGACTCATTAACAACTCCCACAGAATATTGCTCATATAAATGATAGAAGGCATCTTTGATCTTCATTTTCATGGCCACACACATAACATGATCAAGATATATATCATCAAAAGTAGTGTTCACATATGCAAGTTTATACCTGAGGTTAAATACCACCCTTATTACTAACAAATGGTTCATATTTTTTAACTTCTCTTAATATTTATCATACTTCCTCTATATATTCTTAACCATATCCCCAATAAGAGCATCTATAGATGCAGGACTTGCTTACAACATAGTCTAAATATGAGCAATTTCATGAAAACATGCATTTGATGTCATATATAGTAATCCATTGAATTTCAATGTAATATTATAAAAGATTTTTAAAAAGTCTATAAATACATAAGCGTTACTCTAATCATATGCCATAAGAAGACCAATTCGATTATCATTTTCCTTGAAGTATGCATTATAGGCCTCATCTTCATCTTTCATTCTATCAAATACTTATTTGAAACTTCATGGCATGCTCCAACATCAAGTCGGTGAAATTTCACCTAGTTGTAACATCTAGATACAAAAAACTTTTGGACTCTACCTTTTTCTTTTCAATAAAACTCTAGAATTTTTGTAACTTTGTAGGAGAGATCTAACATATCTAACAACATTTTGAATGGTAGAGATGGAGTCATGCAAATTCTTCAACACATCATTCACTATCAAGTTCAAAATATGAGCACAACAACATCTTACATGTAGATAATTCTCATCACACATTGACCCATTCCAATTTTTTAATTGTTTTTTCAAGTATGCCAGTATAGTGTCATTAGAGCTTGTATTATCAACTGTTAAAGTGAATACTTTTCAATACCTAATTATAACAAACACTTCTTAATTGCCTTTTTTATAGTGTTACCCTTATGGTTCTCAATAATATAAAAGTTTAAAATATGCTTTTGTAATCTCTACTGTTCATTAATGAAATGAGTTATCAGGCATATGTAATTAAAATTTTGAATAGACGACCAAGGATTTGTAGTGAGACACATATGGGCATATGATTTTTTTAACAAATCTTTCAACTTTTTCAATTATTCATGATTGAGTTTTAGACAATTTCTAACAACCGTCACTTTTGATGGAATTAGAAATCTAGGTTCTAGGTGATTCAATAACTCTCGAAACTTATTTCCTTCTATAACCTAAAAGGGCATCTCATCACATATTACAAACTTAGCTAGAACATTTTGACATTCATCTAAACTATATGTGTGAGGGACTAAAATTCTTGCAACTCCCTCCCTCCCCCCCGGGAGAATTGTCTCCCTCGAAAGGCTAGGTGTATGCTAAAATAGTTTGATTTTTTATCCTATAAGAGTTCTTAGTACATGCTTTTTAGATGCCTATTCAATGAATTTGTTCTCTATTTTGTTAGGTGATAGGCATAAGAAACCTCATAGTATCTACATACAGCTTTATATTCTCTTTTAGTTTTATTTATAGGAGGTTTTCTGAAATGTTTCCAAACATTAGACTTGGTTATAGGGGTTTTCTCTCTCCACCTACATTTGTAGAAAGTGTAGTAGTAAAAGCTGCAATAATAGCAACATTAGAAGCTAGAAAGTATTAGGTGGGAGCATTGCTAGGTTGGGGTTAGGGTTGGGATTAGGATTGACTTTGAATTTGTTTAGTACTCTAGCCTACCATTAGTGCTTTTGTCCCTACAATAGTTATTCAAATTTATATGATAATTAAATAATTCAATCAAATATAAATTAAATAACATATAACCAATCTACTCCAAACTATAGTTATTCAAACCGATATGTATGAATAGCTTCTGTACATGTGGCTAACTGAATGAATGAAACAAATTAGACACAAAGATGACCAAATAACCATCCACAAAACCAACATGCCATCAAATTAGAACAGCTTAACTTGAATTATTTTGTAAAATAACCTTATAGGCTAAGTTTCTTGCTGCTATTGAATTAAAACCTATCTTTAATATCATACTCATAACATTTTACATTAATCCAAAGTTGTTTTGTATCCATCAATATATATCATAAAATTAAATATATAATATATTTTAAATATAATAAATTATTAGTAAACTATTTAGGTATAAGGTAAACTGATCATCCTTTATTTAGTTTGTAGCATGTTGTAAAGAATCATGTATTGTATATTAATCACATTTCATGTATTTTGCATAGAGATCTCTCATATAACAATTTCAGCATCAAGAATCTAGGGCCTTCAGCTTGTGAATAATAGAATGTAGGAATGATTAAGTCTATATGAACTTTTCTTTCTTATATTTCAATTTATCTTACTAAAGCTAGCTCAATTCTTAAAGTTTTCTTATTTTCTATAAGAATTTTTTTGCAAGCTCTTCATAGGGAAACATTAGATCATTGCAACAAGGTTGGCTATAAGGGTATTTTTCATATTCCTAAAGAAAATACATATTAACCTTTTGCCAATATCTAGAATGCATGCTTCAATACAAACTTAACGCATGACTTAAATGCATAAACTCAAACAAAAGCATGTTTATTTAGTGTGGGTGTGTTGCATAATCCTAGTGGTATAAGATATCTGTGAGTTTAGCCAAGGGATAGTAAATGTCTTAGTTGTAGGGATGTAGCTCCTCTAAAGTCTTGATCCTAGATGCTTCTATCAACAAATACCTTCATGTACTAGCCATAAAATACTACAAGGCCCAAAATTAAAAATTAAAAAAAATGCAGTGCATCCTCCATAAGCAAAGAAGGTTTTAATATTTACAAATCTTTCAAAAATAAGAATGACAAAAATGTTTCCGTCACATCCCTTAATAGGCATTTCCTTAAGAGATGTAAAATGTGATTGGAAGCCTAATTAACACAAAAATAGTTTTCTTTTTTTTTCTTTTTTTCTTCTTTCTTCTAATTCTTTATATCATATTCTTTTTGCTTCTTTATTTGATACTTGATAAATTATTTTTCTAAGAAAAGGGAAATATTGGCCACTTACCAAAAATTTTCCACATGTATTAGGAAGTGATCCTTAATTATAGAAAAATTACCTTTAGATGTTGCTCCATAAGAAATGGAACTATAGCTTTGGGATCTTTGGATCCCTTTGATAGCATAACTTGAAATTCAACAATCTTAACCTCTACTACTACATGCATAAGCATCTAAAGCAAAGAGCAAAAATTTTAACTTAACATGCAAGTATTGAAATGCTAGTTTGTGTGATTTTCTTTTCTTTTTCATTCTTTATTTGATATTCATTCTAAATAATATGCAAGTATTGAAATGTTGATTTGTTCTGCATCTTTCATTGTTCTTTCAATCCTTTCTTCACCAATTTAACAAAGGGTGGGGTTTCCATCTATCATATAATCATTACGTGTGCCCTTCTTCACTAGGTTAATATATGATTTGCTTTAGAGCATGAATAATAAATCAAAAAACCCAAACAGTAAGTAGAAACCTAAAAACTATCAACTTAATAGCCAAATAAAAAAAAAGCCAACGGCCTTATTTGCTAAACAAGAAAGCAATAAGCATTATAACTAAAATTGAGCTACCAAATTCTTTCTATAACCTTTCAATTGATGAGGTGAGCAAAGAAGCAGAATTTAAGGAAGAAAAAAATTACACATTTTAAACTTACAATCACCAAATCACTATAACTTTAATTTTTTCTTTTAAATATAATTGTTTAGTCCACTATAGAAAAAAAGAAGGCAAGGCATATATCATGGGTGGGAGGGAAGAGGATCTCACATTGAGCAATAGGAAGGCTTGAATAGGGATCTAGCTTCAAGCGTCACATGAATAGACCATAATGCAACCTGTGAGAAACTAGTGACAATAGATCAAAATGCATCCACAACAACAAATTAAAAAGAGAATCAATGATTGAAGAATATATTAGCATGGAACCACAAGAATAGAGTGCCTACTATACATATCTGTGACTGCGGTTGCTTGTGGTGGTTGTGCTATGAATGGTAATTTGGAATTGAAAGAAGTAGAATGTTGCAAGCATGGCTTAGTCTTGGTAGCAGTAGCTGATGGACAAATAAACTAATGAAGAGAAGAGTTGAAGACGATAAGCAGCATGATGGCTACTAGGTTTAGTTTAGTTAGATAGATGTAGAAGCAGCCAAGTAAGAGACGTTGAAGCTATTCAGTAGGCTAGGGCATGGGAACTGCACAACTCACAAACAAAAGCCAACTTTTTTTTTTAATGCATATATACTGAGTCGGGCAGGGCATACATTATTTGAAGGCTCTGCCCGTGGCCAAGGCCAACTTAGCTTGGTCTCCAAACTCAAATTTTTTTTAAAGTTTTGCCTAATTTTTTGACCATGTCTGACCTGACCTGACCCGACCCGACTCGACTCGACTCGACCTAATTAAACTAGACTAGATTGGGCTTAATGGGCCAACAAAAAATCCCTATCTATTATACATACACATATATATATATATATATGTATACACACACACACATATATATATCAAAACTTTGCAATTATTAATAAAACATCAAAAGGTGACTTAATAGAAAAGGTGTAGTTGTTCAATTTAAGTCACATCCTAATCTTTTACAATGTAACATAGTGTGCTCGGTGTGCTACACAAATCCTATTCTTTCATATGGGGGGTTAGAAATTTTTTATTTATTTAATTTTTTAAAATTTAATGGATCTTGTATTGTGTATCACAGTATTATGTGGTACAAAAGCTATTCCAATTTAAATCAACTACAATATTCACCTAAGTTTTTATTCAAAATCAATTGTTTTAACTCAATTCTTAACCAACTTTGATTAATTATTAGGCCAACTAGTTTACAAGTTTCTCTCGATTGGACAATTGGTTAATTCATTAATTCTTTAAGTTGGCCAATATAATTCAATTTTGCAAACAATGATATTAACTATTTTCAATTCTTCATTGTCCTTCTAACCCAAAAAAAAAAAAATCCATTGACATTTTGTAGTACTTTATATGGTTTCCCATCATAAGTTGCTTGCTAGAGACTTGGAGCTATAAGATTATTTTTAGATGCTTGGATGGGATTTTAATTAGTAGTTGGCTAATCAACTTCTACCTTTGAAGGTTATGATGTTATTGTAGCCATAACTAGAAGACTACATCTAAAACAGCCATTATGATTTGAGTTTTTTAGTTTGGACAATTATAATCTTATTTTATGATTTGTTTTTTTTTTTGTACTTTAATGTATGGAAAAAGAAAATTAGGAGGAAGAGAGAAATGAGAAGAAAAAGATGATGACTTAAATGATGATGGGAATAATGTCAATAATGAATGCAATGTAATGAAATTAATAGTGTCAATCTTTGAAACTTATTTAAAAAAATTTTGAAACTTGTGAATTTTATTTAGGACAAAAAATGCTTTTAAGATTAATATAAAATATAAATATATTTTTAGAACTAGAATAAAGTTTTCACCCTGTAAATTTTATGGTCCTATTTGTATTTTGTTTTGTGATGGAATGCATCATCTATTTATGTCGTTGGAAAAAAAATCATTTTTAAATTTTAACTTGTTATTGTATGAAGTATATTTTTTTAATTTTAAAATTAAGTTCAAAAAGAAAATTTTTAAGGATCAAATATGCTCTCTATAGAGATTGTTTTTGTCATACCAAAATATATCAAACAATCCAAACTATTGATAGATAAAGATTATATAAGATCTCAAAACTAAAACAAAATTTCATAATATATCTAAAATTGTTAATTTTACCACCTCTTGCTTCTATCCTTATTTAAAATTTTTATATTCAAGAAGTAAACTATAGTTTACGAAAAAAAAAAACACCTTAGAATTCTTATAGAAATATTATGGGCCTGTTTGATTTGATTCTGCAAAACAGTTTTTTTGTTTTCAAGAACAAAAAAACAAAAAAACCTGTTTGATAACGTGTTTTTAATGAAGTGTTTTGTAAAATAAAAAAACAAAATTTTGTTTTCAAAAACAAAAAACTCAGAACACTTTTTAAGTGTTCTGTAATTTTTATTCTAAAAAGTGTTCTGTAATTTTTATTCTATAGAATCAGGTAAAAAACAGAAAACAATTACTTTTTAAAATAATGATTCAAACAGATTTTTTAATTTTTTTGTTCTTAAAAACTTGTTCTTGAAAACATATATTTTGAAAACATTAAAACAAAAATAATTTCAAACAGGCCCATACTTTTTTTGGTTCATTTTGTATTATTTACTTATTTTCTCACACTAATGCGCTATCGCCCCTTTCCATACTTTTTACAATGCATCCCCTGTTTTTTTCTGACCCAAAAACAAAAACAATACAGAGTCTGTTTTGTTTTATTATTTTTAAAATAGATATTTTTTAAAATAAGTTTTGAGAATAAAAAAATTAAAAAAATTAGTTTAAATTATTATTTTAAAAAATAATTTTTTTTATTTTTTATTAATTTTACAAAACAAAAATTACAAAACATCTAAAATATCTTTTAAAAATAAAATTTTATTTTTTTTTTATTTTATAAAACACTTCATTTAAAATATATTATCAAATAAAATTTTTTATTTTTTTATTTTTAAAAATAAAAAACTGAAAACAGTTTACCAAACACGCACACGACCCTTTTCATTTCTCCCCCCTCAATAGCATCCAAAACAAACGATTTATCTCATATCATACCCAGAAAGTAGCAAAGGATCGAAGGGGATTAGATTACAATGGCGATGGCTACAAGCACCATCGCTACAAATGCTATAAAGGGTGGCAGTACTTTGCTCTCGCTTTCCTCCATATGGAGAATTTGGGCTCATCGCTCCCTTCCTTCCCTTGTAACCCGCTCCATCCTCTTTACTCATTCCAAATTCCCCATTTTCTCCATTTCAGCACCTGCGCCCTCATCGCCATCACGAGGAAGAAGAATCCCATCTGGCTTCTCTTCGTTTTGCACAGCTTCTACAGATGAGGCAGTGACGGAATCCGTCACAACCACTTCCGATGATGCTTCTGGTAATGGTGATAACAATGTTAAGGACGCAGCTGGCTTGCTCGACATAAGGGTTGGGCGTATTCTCAGGGCGTGGAAACACGAGGAGGCTGATTCTCTTTATGTGGAAGAGGTCGATGTTGGTGAGCCAGAGCCCAGAATTATATGTAGTGGCCTTGTCAACTACATTCCTCTTGACCACCTTCAGGTGATTTTTTGAAGTCAGCTTGAAATTTTTTCTAGGCTTTTTCTTGTGGCATTTGAAATTTCTTTTTCTGGCACTTTTTAAGCAGTTTCTATATGCGGTTTGATTACGGAGCCTTCTGTGTGAAAATTTTGTCTAGTACTTTACAACTGCTATTCATATTTTGACAAATTGTCTAAAATTTAAAATCTAATGTAACCATGATTTAAAACTGTATTTCATGACTTTAACCAAAAATTCAAATTAGATTAGGTGTAATATATATTATAGTAATATAGTACTATGGGATTACCAAAAATGAACTCCCACATTTGATGGTGAGAACATCGATTTTCACCCGATATTTTGCGACCTGGTCCTGGCAAGGGGTAGTTCAATACTACAAGAAATTCTCCGTAAGCTCCAGTGTACTTATACTCTCTCCCATCAGTTTGTACCTGAGCAAAGTTTGGTTAAAATAGAGGTTAATAGTGAGCTTAATTTGGGTTAACGAGATGCTTGAGGGGGGGGGGGGGGGGGGCGCCCTTCTCTAAAATAAGGAAGATTATGATGGATCATAGGGAGGACAGTTACAGTGCGTCAACCACTATAAAAATTGGGGATTTAGAACAATTACTATGACCTCAACCACTAGAAACTTATAAATGAAACTTACGTGATATAAGTATACGACAATCAACCAGGTCCACCTGCAGCCCTTTCCATGGACATATAAAAAATGGTCAATTAACTCTGGAACTTAAAAATTGCAAAACTTCAGATTTACTTGGTGTTAGATTTTTGGATGTTTAGGGCCATCAATTATTTTGTGAAAGAAAGTGTCTTAATTTCACATGTGGATGTACTGAATCTGTATTTCCTATTAACAGTGCTATGCTTTATAGAAGAATCAGTGACTATATACCCTTTAGTTGTTGCATACAGTATTAAATCAGAACTTATTTCATTTGGTTAAGTCCTTGTTTTATGTTTATGGATTAGGTTGCAAATGAAGTGTACTGTCAGATCTGATTGGAGCTTGAAATACAATTCTCCATCATATTATGCTTTAATTTCAGAATCTTAAAAGTGACAACCAACACATTATTTACTAAATTTAATGTACTCTCATTACATGCTCACTTAAATTTGTATTTGTATTTGTATTTTTTGCCTTCTGATTGATACTTTGATGCATGCTAAATATATTTGGCAGGTGTCTTTCTGATTTCTCTACCTTGGGAAAATGGGATTTGGAATTTGACATTCTAATATAATAAGGAAATTAACGAGACATTTGGGTGAGAGTGTGTGTGTGTGTGTGTATATATATATATATATAGAAATAAAGATTCATTTGTGATTTTGAAGTTTTAATCAAAAGAAAACTGTAAGATGCATAATGCATGGGTCTTCCATGTGAATTTGTCTTCTTGGATTTAGCAAGAGCCTATGGAGAAAAACAATTATTTTCAATCTTAACTTTCAAAGCATGTCACTTGTTGCTTATTGAAATGTGATTTCTGTTAGCAAGGCACTTCATGTTTTGCAAATATTGTATACAATGATAGATTAGATAGACAAAATTTTGTTTGCTAGAGTAACTGTTTTTAAATATATAGTGAGGTTGCGGAAATGAATTTGCAGTTGTGATTTTAGTATATTGGTTTTGTAATGTACAACATAATAAGTAATAATTCACATACGCAGGGCAAAAAGGTTATTGTTCTTTCCAATTTGAAGCCAAGGAATATGCGTGGTGTCAAGTCTTTTGGAATGCTCATGGCTGCTTCTGATGCAAAGCATGAGAATGTTCAACTTCTTTTTCCTCCTGAGGAAGCAGACCCTGGTGAAAGAATATGGTTTGGATCAGAAGATGAAAAGGAAAATCAACCTGCTGCTGCCACTCCTAACCAGGCAATAGCTCTACTTGAATAATCATATGATAGCCTTGTCAAATACAGAAGTTCTAGAATTTAGAGCAGTGATTTTCTATATTGCCAAAAAAAAATCTTGTTTAAGTTTACTCTTGTTAGTTATGGACAAATTTTGTTGAGACACCTTACTGTTTTCGTGTCTAAGAATAGTTCTCACTTTTGCATTATTAAAAAGGAACTAGTGGCACAGAAATTTTAATTACAGCTAGTGATGAAGAAAACAATCTTTCTTTTAAACTCATTGGGGTTCCAATAAATATCTCAATAAGGGGTAAAAGTATGCTTCTGATATCTTGAAGACTATTAGATGGAACTTAAATTAGGAAGTAGGGGCCACAGTTAAAGGAAAGGGAGCAAGAAGAAGATAGCCTGGACCTTGGATATGCTATGATTTTTCTCTGGGATCAAGCAGATGCTTCTCTGTGTGTGTATGCGTGTGTGTGTGCGTGTGCAGAGACTGAGAGAAGTACCAATTTTGTTGAATCTGACTCTGAACGGTGTTTTTCTTTTCATCTTGACAGATTATGATATTACCTGTTGATTTTGGTTTCACATTTTTTTCATTTGTACTTCTGATTGTGCTCAGTATAAAGCTTGCATTCATATACTTTGTCATTTTAAATATTGGGGGATTTTTCAACTTAATCGCTGAATTTTATTGATCAATGGAGCTCTCATTCTGGGTTGCAGTGATTAAGTTGAGATCTAAAATCACTTGGAAGTGGTTTTGATGTTGCAACTAAGAATTCAGTTGCATACTAGAGTTCAGGAATGAAGATCTCAGATATCATAATAACAAGAAGGCAAACAAAGAAATGAGTAACATCAATTCCGTTGAATGAAATCTGGAATTGACTAACATAGACCTAAATATTAAAAATTTAAAAGAAAATGACAGATATAGTCTAGGAGTATGAGGTGAAGGTCAATATCCCATGTAACCTCAGGGCAGATCTTCTGCTTAGCAGATCTGCTTTGCAGTTACTTTGAGACACGATAATTCATTTGTCTTTTTTATGATGTTTGCTTCATGACTTCTCTATTGGAGAGCTTTATTAGCTTGGAATTGTATTGGCTTCTAAATGTGGTATTTCAGCCGCAGATGATAAGCCATGACTTTTATTTCTCCTACTCCTACAAAATATTAAATTGATAAAAGAAGTGAAAAATTAGAATTATTTGTTATTGATGCTTGGTGAGACAATGACTAATGTAAGAAATGCACAATAAAAGAAAGAAATGGTTTTTCTGCCTAAATGCTATGACACTGCCTAGGAAGCACCAATTCACCAAAAAAGGGAATGTAGTCCTATTGGATATGTGCCCAATATTGACACGCATACCGTACTCCAATTTCCGTATCACTGGCATTTTCCTTTTGTCTGATACGTTTTGAAACATTTTGAAATGCATTGATATATTTTGAAACATGTCAAAACGGTTTAAGAGCTTATAGGAGATCTTAGTTATGCAAATAGAGATGAAAATTAGCATTCAATTTGTACTGGAAACTGGTTTTAATTTGTTTTATGTGTCTATTTGTAACTTGTTAGGTAGATCTTATTTTATATTTGAAATGTTTGCTTAAAACTCGGTTTTCTTTTATATTGTTTACTTTTTCAAGTTTTAGTTTGCTGAATACATATATATATCCCTTATATTCGTACCTTAAAATTCTAGAAATTTTTATATTTCTCATATAATATTATGTTATACTCAATATGGGTATGTGCGTTGGTGCTTCTTAGCACTACATATAATGGTTTCAATGAGAAAAATGATTGAATTTGATTAGTTTGTAAGTAGTATACTATTTATGAGTATAATAAATAGGGTACTTACAACCTTCTTTCACAACTGTACATAAACGTAGTTGTGATTATATGAGTTTGATAAGAAAATAAGTTTAAGTGGGTTCACTTGAGCATGGATGCAGCAACATTAACTCTTTCTGCCTCGTTTGTAAATGACTGTGTAAGAAGTATTAATTAGTATGAGAAAGTTTTGTAGGATAGGACAAGGGTAGTGGTCTTTCATTTTTTTAGAGCTTCTTTTTTATTTATTTTTATTTTCCTTATTATTTCCAATATCATATAGCACACCCTGAGTAATGAATATTAATTTCATCCATTATGAGATAACAAGACTTGAGAGATCCCACAGTGGAAACACATCTACACAATGCACTACACCCTCTTTCCCAAAAGCAAGATATTTAAGGGGGTAGTTTTCAATAAGAAGACTGGAGACTAATTTAATTGTCCGTCCTCTTCCCTGTATAATGATAATGTTGGCGTTTATATAATAGGTCCAGCATCCAAGTTCCAAATAGCATGTTCAGCTAGCCTTTCTCCTTGCTAAAGTCATCTAAAAATTTTCACTGTAGTTGATCTATACTCTGTAATATCACAGTAATCAGTTAGTGTTCTCAATCTCATGTTTTTATGCAATACTTATTGTTCTTCTATGACAATCTACAGATTCAAAAGAAGAAGATCTGGGAATTGGTACAGCCTCATCTTAAGACAGATGCTTCTTGTATGGCGATGCTCAGCGAGCATGTAATGAGGACATCTGCTGGTGCCGTGGCATGCCAATCATTGCAGAATGCGAATATCTCCTGATTCTGTTGTGAACATCATACTTTACTTCGTCAAGCACTGCTTATTGATATGCAGTCACTGTGCAATTTTGCTTGATGTGTGAAAGTTCTTTTTGTATGTCCTATAATATGTTTCATGGTTAATAAGTCATTTTAGCAGTTTTTTGGAAATTATGGTAAATCAACTCTATACATAGTTTTGAAAACATACTAGATTTCATTCACTTTTGAGTTTTGAATTAGTCAGGAAATGTTTATTATGCTTTCATCTTCATTGGTACATCTAACTCAATTCTTACTCCCTTTGAAAGGTACTGTGCCATCTATTCAAATTCTTGATGATGCTTGTGTTTTGCACATTTGTACTCAAATTGTGTGGAGAAATTTAAGAATCTTGGGGATCGTTCTAATAAATTGTCATCTTTATTATAGTATTTTGAGTATAGAGTTGTTCATGGGTTTAGGTGTCTATAGATTCTGTCTGATTCAGTTTTGAACCAAAACTAAATTGAGTAAACTTTGTTTCTAGTAGTTTGATTCAGTTTAGTCTAATTTGATTTTTTTTTTTTGCTAAAAGTGATTTGACTTTTTTTTTTAAAAATTTTGTTTCTTGCAATTGTAGTATTTGACTTATAATATTATACATTTTTTTAATATTTAAACCAATAATAATATTGGAATAATTTAGTATAACTTATCATTTTTTTCTACTAAGGAAAAAAAAAACCTTTTATGACTATTTTCAATTATTTTGTAGTTGCAAATTAATGTCATATAAAATAAACAATAATGCTTTTAAAATAATTTATTTGATAAGTTCATTTAAATGTAAGTAAAGAAAAAAATATTATTATTATTTTTAATTGATAAAAGGTTTATGCATGAATTGGGGTTAATTGATAGAAGCAAAATTTTTTCTTAATTAATTCAATTTGGTTTGATTTTAATCAAATCAAATTTGGTAGAATTGAGAACTAAACTGATTAGATTGGTCTTATAACATTCAAAATTGATTTTAGTCTTTTTAAAGTCGGTTTAATTTTATTTTTATTAATTTGAGTTAGTTTGATTTAGTTTAATTAGTTTATATTGAATTTAAACACCTTTATTCATGAGTTGACTACCTGGCCTAGAAATATATAATTTGATGTTCAAATTTTATTTTGTGACAAAAGTGTATAGAGAAAATTCATTTACACCAACAATAAAAAAGGAAAAAAGATAAAATCATAGTTATAATATAATTTTAATGAGTTAAATCCATATGTTTTCAACTTCCAAATTTAAAAATTTCTTCAATTGGGATCCCGAGTTTCTTTTTCCCTTTTTTTTCAAAAAAAAAAAAATCAACTGCCTTTGTAAATTTTTTTATTCTTTCAATCAAGGCACCTTCACAAAATAGAGTCATGAAAATTACTCGGGTAAACAAATATGAGTCACCTCAGAGTAAATTAAGCATAAGTTATGTCTCATTTGTTTCTAATACAGATTTTAATATTAAAATTAATCTTTTCTTTTTTGGGTTGAAAGAGTTAGGAAGACATAATCAAAATATATTTTGAAATTTAAATTCCTTTTCAAAAATTAAGCATATGGCCCAAGTTGACTTACTTTAAGCCACCCATCCCATAAGGTCCCAGCCAAACGGCAATGTCCAGATTTTAATCTGTGGTGATGTGAACTTTTTAAATGAGAGTGCCGTTTTACTTGTCATACTATGTGTTTAGAGGCAAAACGACCACAGTAGTCTAACTCGCAGTTGGGTGTCAAAAGACAGAAGGGAGAACCAGCGAATCGGAGAACACAGTAATAACAGGAAAAAGTAAAATTAAATAATAATAAAATTCTGAAGGATAAGAGAGAAGGAATGAAGTTCAGACTAGACTGACAGATGATAATGTTCTTGTGTTCGATTATGTAAAAGTCGATCCAGCTAAGAAATATGCTCAAGTTTGTGTTTCTGTTTCCGATTTTGATCCCAACGCTAATACCTGTGGCTTTCTCCAAGCATGAAGCTATAGAAGCTTTGCTCCAGCGTTTGGACTCCAATCGGATATCCGCATCAGTGCAAGAAGCCGCTGCTAGGGATCTTTTGAGAAGATTGCTTCCTTCCCATTTATCCAGTTTTGAGTTCAAAATAATTTCTAAGGTGTTGCTCTTATTCCCCTTTTAAACTTGGTCAATCTTTTGAATCTTATTGTTGACTTTATGTGTTGGTCAATCATTTAATTTCTTAGTTTCAACTTGTTTTGTTTCGCAATTGTGCTATGTTTTGGTCACTGATCAAGATGGAAAAAGCAGGAACCAGCTGATATCTCTTGTTTCTCTGGAATCTCTGCTTGAAAAATAAATGGTGGGATATGGACTTTTAAGTTTCATATTTAATTTAGGTTGAACATGGTCATCAGTAATGAATTTCCTTTTTCTTGTTTTTTCTTTTTTCTTTTTTAATATTATTGTGCCGCTTCAATCTGTGTCGCATTTAGTTTTAAGTTCCTGACCGTCTTCTCAATGACGGCTTTTCACTATCAACTTTATAAGCTCTGATTGAAAGCCGACATGGGCTGTTTCATTCTGTCTTATGGTAAATCTTCTACCTTACCTTTTCTTCTCAATGGTTCAACTAGTGGTACCTTTATAATATTATGTTTAGTTGCATGGGGTAAAAATGTAGGAGGGTGATATGAAACAAAGTAAAAAATTCTTTGTTTTCCCTTCTTACTTCTTTGGAGATATTTTATGTAACTTGTAGTGCACTAAGTTGCATATTCTAATACAATGATCAGTGTGGAGATCCTGTGATAGTCATTGAACATGCTAAATTTGTTGGAAGCAGAATTGACTGTTCCTATCAATACTGATTAATTTTATCATTCTTTACCAAACTATACTTTGCATGTGGCTTTTTCGTGATAGAACATAAAATATGCTCTTTAAAATATTCAGGATGCTTGTGGTGGAGACAGTTGCTTTCTGATAAACAATCACGCCCAGTCCAGCCAGAATGGGCCTGAGATTATGTATGTTAGATTAATTCTCGCTCAAGACTATGGTTAATATTTCTTGGTTTTCTTATCTGCAATTTTTAAATATTGTAGCTCCTTTTCTCTTTCTGTTCAAATATTTAGACTTGATTATTTTGTAGAAAATGTTAATGAGCTTCTTGACAATGCCTGTGGGACATCTTAAATTGTTTGACTCCACTAATGAGAAGACTTAAGGATTGGCAGTACAACTGACTTTTATTATTCAGAACTTTAGATCAATATAAAATCATTGATGTGGTTTTCAATCTTTCACTATCATTGGTTATTTTTTCTTGTGCATGTCCATAATTAATTGGTGCCAAGACAAGGAAGAAGTGACAGGGATGGTTGATGCTGAGTTTAAACCTTAACTACATTGAACAAGAAATAATTACAAGAAAAATTGGTCAAGCATATTCCTAATGACTGAGATGTGGCCTTTTAAGTGGTTTTCTGATATGGATTTATCTAACTACTGCATCAGTGAGATTTGCATTTAATTAAGTTGAATTTTACTTTTATCTCTTTAGTTCTCCATGTTAGGTGCGGTAGTCCCATGTATGCTTAACTTTCTTTCCATTTCTAATGATATTTGGAATTTGAGGGACCCTCTGACTTCTTGTGGAAGACTTACATGCTCACCATATTCACTGATAGAAGTCAAAGAATACACACTACTGAGTACCCCCTCTCCCCCCAAGCATAGTTTTTTGAATAAACCAAGATAGCAGCTTAATGAAAATATGCCATGTTGTCACTTTCTTTAAATTTTCTTAAACAGCAAGTTTCTCTTGTATTATGTTATATAAAACAAAACTGAAATAAAGAATATTTTGAAATACCATAAAGAAAATGAAGGTTCTTTCCACCTTTAATGCCTATCTGACATTTCATTTATATGTATGTTCCCTTCTCAATTCCTAGGATTAGGGGAACCACTGCAGTTGAAATTGCATCTGGCCTCCATTGGTATCTAAAGTATTGGTGTGGTGCTCATGTTTCATGGGACAAGACTGGTGGCATTCAGACAGCTTCAATCCCTAAGCCAGGGTCACTACCCCTTTTGAAAGATGAGGGTCTGGTGATTAAACGCCCAGTTCCATGGAACTATTACCAGAATGTTGTGACATCTAGCTGTGAGTACTAAATCTTATTTTCCTTTTAATGAGAAAATATTGTTCCCTGACCCTGGTTTTACTGGCTATTTCTAATAACTTTTTACTTATAAAAATATACAGAGAAAAAAGTGAAACTTGTTTTCACAAGAAGATAAATTTCAGATATTGCTGCATCAAGCAATAAGATATCCTGGTTTTACAGAGAAAGTGGGAAGCTCCTAGGAGCTTGCTTCCCCAACCCCCTCTACTTTTTTCCTCAAATGCTTGTTTTAAGAGGATTTCATATCCTTCATCTTTGTACTTCGTTTCTTTCTCTTGATAAATTCCTTCTTTATTCAGAAGAAGGTGATATCCTTCTCACTGATATGGAAGATGAAGACAATATGATAGCCATAGGTTATTATTGTTGAACTGTTAACATCTTCAATCAATTAAACTTATATTATCTATACATGAGCTTTCACAAGTGAACATCTCTATCACATGTTTCTGTATTGCAACGAAGATTAGGAATTTAAACTGATGTAGTTTGGTAGCAATCATTTGGAGAAGTAGAAGTTATTAGCATCTCTAAATGGGAAAATAGGAATTAACCAGCTCTTGTGCTTGATTTGAAAGGGAAAGTAACTTACCTGATATTGTAATAAAAAAATCCAGTACGTTCTTATCTTCGTCCTCAATCTCAGATATGAAGCTATAGAATTATCAAATTATTAAGAATCTAGACGTTCCTTTATCCCAAAAAAAAAAAAAGGTACATGATTCTGTCAAGATTTCACAAAATAAATAGGAAGATAATTATAAAAGTAGTTCCTTCTAATAGAAAATATACAAATATCTCCAACCTTCCTAGGATAAATAATACTGATAGACCCGAAGTTATTCAAATACTTATAAAGCTACTTGATCTCTTACTATTGATACATGGTTTTCCCAAGTCTGCATCACAACTCCATTCTGCTCTTGATGAAATTCTGCATTCTTAGTATTGGTTGACAATTTGACAAGCTTTTATATTGGTAAAGATATACATGGAATTAGATTTAAAAGTCATTAGTTTAAGTTTAGTTGGAATACATACTTGGCATACAATCTGTTTTTCGTTCATGTAAGGTCATGTAATATTTTAGTTCTTTACAGATTCCTATGTTTGGTGGGACTGGGAGAGGTGGGAGAAAGAGATAGACTGGATGGCACTTCAGGGAGTGAACCTACCCTTGGCATTTACTGGGCAGGAAGCAATCTGGCAAAAGACTTTTAAGGTCAAGTGCTATCTACATGTTTATGCATATATGGATAAAATTTGTTTTGAGAAAAATGAGTTCTTAGTTTGGGACATCAACTGTGTTAAAGTTGGTTCAAATAAACTAGAGATACTACATTGCAGATGGTTTGATCTTTGAAGCTGTAGTAGTTGCGCATAATTTTGTTAGCAAATTAGAAAGTCAAGTTCTTAGTGAATATATTATCTTATGTACAGTACATATTTTAACTGAGGCTATCTGCTGCTTTGCTTTCATGATTGAGAAAAGCATTGTTCTCTGTTACATCTTTGACCATCTGAAGAATCCATAGTCTATGTAGCACCAACATGGGTTTGCATATTGTGTCTGAAATGATACAACATGTGGGAACGATGGTAATATGCCTAATATCAGAATCTTTACCTGATCAACTAGTTAGGTATATTGTTTTTGAGAGAACTAGAAGCAAGGGCTAACCTGTGCTTCCCTTCACATTTTACAAAAAAGGAACCAATTAACTACTAGTGTGGTTAACCCTGTCATGAACTGGTTAATCAAACTAGTGTTTAATGGATCCTTTTTTGAGAAAATTACTACAGGTTTGTCCTTTGTTCTAATTCTCCTGAGATTTTATTCTAATTGATGTCATTTATACCTGTAAATTACATACATACAGGTATATGTTTTCACTGTTGGCTGCAATTTGATTGGTATTTTCTAACTGTAGGATTTTAACATTAGTTCTGAAGATTTAAATAATTTTTTTGGTGGACCTGCTTTCCTTGCTTGGGCTCGCATGGCCAATTTACATGGGTAGGTGAAGTTGATATTGAAATTTTGTCTACCTTTCTTTAATTTGTATATACAGCCCAGAAGAATATTCAAAATGATATGGAAATCTTATTATTTTTATATAAAAATGGAAATAATTCATGTATAACATGTAATATAATGGCATAATGTATTAAAAAATTTGTAATGTGCACTGGGAAAAAAAAAGGGATACAGAGTTACTACAGTTTAAAGTTAATATAATTGCTTCAGCTTTCCTTGGCCCAATTACAGTCCCATTCCACGGTAGAATGTTACCTAAAAATGATATTATGCTGGAGCTATCAGAATTAGTAGTTCTTTCATTGTAACCTTTTTTTTCTTGAATGCAATGTTGATGACCACCCCCCCCCCCCCCCCAAAAAAAAAAAGAAATTCTCTTCATTATTTTTAGTGTAGAGGTCAGGTGAACTTGCAGTTGCAACTATCACACTGTCCATAACACAGTATTCTTCTGTTAGGAAATGCAGTCAATTATGTGGAATTACAGTTTTCTCTTCTATCCATACCTGATTGACATGATAGTAGTTGTAACACCTTTCTTCATCTATCCATATTATAAGCTGTGTCCTGGATACCATACAGTTCCTTCTCTGAACATATAGATGAAATAATGATTGTTATCCTTAACATTTGCTTTGGTTTTTAATGTATTTATCTTATTATAGGTGGGGTGGGCCTTTATCACAAAATTGGCTGGATCAACAATTGGTCTTACAAAAGAAGATAATCTCTCGAATGCTGGATTTGGGCATGACTCCAGGTATACTTGCATTTACTTAAAAATTTGTCTTAATTTTATGTTGTTTGAGTAATACATGTACCTAGGATCCGGCTCCTCTACGTTGTGATGAGTAAAATGCAAGTGGGTAACTGTTGATGAAAATTGAGGGAACTGATTCTCGCACTTTTATAGGGTAGTTATCATGTCTGAACCATTGATAAGAAAATCAACAGTTACCCACTTGCACTTTCCTCTTTAAAGTGCACCCTCCACATTAGAGGATCTTTTTCTTATATTCATATATATGCTTTGTATTTTTTCTTTGGTGCATCTAAAGTTAAACAGGGGAATAGGATTTACAATCTTAATTTTCTCTACTACATTTTCTAAATTCAATTCTGAGTTATAATACTGAGCTTATATTTTCTAGTGTTGCCATCATTCTCTGGTAATGTTCCAGCTGCTTTGAAGAAGATATTTCCCTCAGCAAAAATAACCAGACTTGGTGACTGGTAATGTTCATTGCTTTGAAGAGTCATACACTGGTGCTACTGTTATTCATCATGCATTGTATCACTTTGTTTGAACTAGATAAAGATTTCCAGATAAGTAGATTATGTCAGATATATATGAATTTATCATCTGAAGTTTTTCAAGTTTTTCTTTCCTCATATCTTTAAGGAACACTGTTGATGGTGACTCTCGCTGGTGCTGTACATACCTTCTTGATCCCTCTGATCCTCTATTTGTCAAAATTGGGGAAGCTTTTATCAGGCAACAAATCAAAGGTGTGTCTGATGTCTTTGTTCTTTTCTTCTTTTTTTTGGTTCTTGTCTTGGTAATTAAAAATGTTACACTCTGGACATTCATTTAGCCCCTAATCTTTTATGTTATTTTCCTTTTTCCCAACACTATATTTGTCAGTTTTACATTTTTTTTGGGGAACTTTTTACAGAATATGGGGATGTAACGGACATCTACAACTGGTAGATTCTCTTATCTATACACTGCATTCTGTTTTTTTTCTTTTTTGTTTTTCCACTTTAGAGAAATTCATTTCAACTTGACAAACAATCATATGTTGATCTAAAAATCCATTTTTTGCCATTAGGGTTTTCTGTTTAATGATAGACAAAGTGAAATGGTCATAAATTAGTTGGCATATTCACTTCGAGCTGAATCTTATTGGATTGAAGTGGTAGTCACTTGTTATAGTTTTGAGGTCCATGCTTTCTTACAGTGAATTGCTGAGATATCTATTATATCATTGGCTGCAGTGATACATTTAATGAGAACTCCCCACCAACCAGTAATCCAGCATATATCTCAAATCTTGGAGCTGCTGTATATGAAGCAATGTCCAAAGCTGATAAGGATGCTGTGTGGTTAATGCAAGTATGCATCAAATAACCCGGGATCTCACCCTCCCTCTATTCTCCCTTCTGCCACAATGTATTACCTAAAATTATATCCTATCATAATAAGCATCTTAATTTCTAAAGTTAGGTAAACCAGATGTTTTGATTGCCTTAGACAATATCCTTCTTCACAGTAGTTGGTAAATTTTGTTTGACATGTCATATATTGAATACATCTTTTGTAAATCTTGATTGATGTTTTATATTCCAAGTCAATTTATTATTTATGAAATCATGGGAAATAATACAAGAGCTTATATAGAATATGATGCAGTGAACCAGAAGCTTTCACGCTTCATGTCTTTCCTAGCCAAGTAACCTTTCACCCATGGAATCAGCCCTTCATTTTTGTTTTTTGACCCCTTGATGTAGATTTGTATTTTTAGTCAGACGAGTGCATTTTCTTTGTTGTTTGTTATGGATCCTTTTTATCTTCTTTATGCTTTGCTGTGTTGTTAATTTGCTACCATTGTCTTCTTATTAGGGCCTGTTTGAAAGCTCAATTCTGTGTTCTTTTTTTTTTTTTGGGGAAAAAAAAAGCACTAAAAATAATTTAGTGGTGTTTGATCAATGCCTATAATGAAAAACAAAAAACAGAAAACAAAACCAAAACCAAAAAAAAAAAAAAAAAACAAAATTGCTGGAAACATTCAGCACATACTCACTAGATACTATCAGAAGAAACTTGTCTTACTTTAAATTATTATATGAAAATAGTTTCCTTTTTAGTTTCCTTCAATACACATACTGGACTTAAAATAATTCTTCTCATAGATTAAAAAAATTCAGCGCTTAAGGTTTTCATCACTGATGATTTGGTACTGAATTATCAGGGCTAGCATTTTCAATTTTATCAAACACAACATACAACTAAGAACAACCAAGTTTTCTTTGTCAAAGTTTTCCTTGTTATGGATTAACTGTTGAAATGTGATCATGATTCTTTTTTTTTTAAAAAAAAAATTAATATTTAGGTGCCCTTTATAATATACAATGTGATTTGTCGCTAAAAATTTCCATTAAATTTGCAGGGTTGGCTCTTCTACTCTGACTCAGCCTTTTGGAAGCCATCTCAAATGAAAGTACGGAATTTATAAGCTCCTATTTCTTGGGTATTTGTGAATTTTCAGCCAAAAATTAGAGTTGTGGAATTGATGGAGATCCTGCCCATTTATATCCTAATTATACATGAATAAGATAACTGATGTCAATTCACAAGGCTCTAAACTAGCTTAATAAATTTGACAATTATAGGATTTCCCATTGTGCAGTCTCCAATGGATCAAAAACAATTGGTTGATATTATTTTCTTAGTGGACAGATGTTTCTATAATGAAAAGAATCTATACATGTTAATATAATAGTGCCTTTTTGTAGAGCTCTGGTTTCATGGAAACAGAAGTCTGTTCTTACCCCAGGTTCTTAATTCTGAAAAGGTCTCTATGTTGCTGTGTCTCTGCCTTTTAGTATTTTGCCTATATGTTTTATATTATATCCTTGGTCACAATTGTAGGTGATGACCTAAATCTCCTGTTAAACAATTTTGGATTGCCACAAGATTAACATGTTCTTTATTTCTTATGTTTGAACGTATAGGCTGATAGACAACATATAACTCATATTACATGTCAGTCACCTTTGACTGAAATCTTGCTTGGTAACTACTGCCTTGCAATATTCTTTACTTATAATGGGAATTTGTGGTAATGATAGCTAATAGTTGTCAATGCTTGGTACACATGCATAGTAGAGAACTCCATCATTGTTTTCACCTATCTGAACTTATTAAGCCCTTTTTCTTGCCTATAGACATGCTCAAATAGCCAAGATGTATCTGGTACAAAACAATTGTGAGTGCAACAACTAATTGGAGCCTTTTGGAGAAATCCTAAGATTCTATTGAAATATTATATTAATGAAAAAGTCTTCAGTGTTCTCATGTTTCGGGAACATGCATGATTTTGCCAATAGAAACATCTCATCCCTTCTTAAAATAAATCCAGTTCTTTACTTTCTCTTTTGGGCAATATCTGTTGAATACTCTTTTCCTAATTCTGTCTTACTTTTATTTACATTAGCTTCCACACACAAGTTGAGTAACTTGTGACTTGTCTCATTTTTCCTGATTCTGAACTCCACCCAACTTCCTTAATTTCAAGAGCCCCTGTACCTGTTCTGTAAAATAACTGGAAAGGCTATGGTTTTGTTGGATTATAATAACCTCTGGATGCTCTCTGTTACAATCTTTTCATTATTCTCTCCCATGAAATCTGGACAGTCTAGATTTAATTTGTTTTTTCTTTTTCATTTTTTGAAGCTTAAACTTTTTTTTTTTTTTTGGGGAAGTTTGTAGTTAAAAGACTATTTTTATTATGCGTTATGCTCAGTTTAAAATAGGATTTTTTCTAAAATTAAAAGAAAAAAATAGATCTGGATTATCTAAATTAATTTAGACAGTCCAGATTTGGCAATGGAAAGAGCAGTAGGGAGAATATGGGAGAGGATCCAAATCCAATATAATAGATGAGCAGGATAATTTTAGAAGGGGGAGATTCCCCTGTGGAGTTTGGTAGGGCATTTCTTCTTTAGCTTTGTTTTTGGTGCAAAGATGTTTCTTCTTTAGTCACTAAAGCAGTTTTGCAAAATGGTTTTTGATGATTTAGCTTTCTAATTTCAAGATATGTACTGCGGGTCTTTAGATCCCAAATTGATAAACTGATTATGCATTATGAATTTTTGTTTAAAATCTTCTGTTCTACCACAATCTACTTGCTATTGCTTCTTCATTTCATGAATTCTTTTGTTGACTAGCGTTATAATATTTGCAGGCACTTTTACATTCTGTTCCATTTGGGAAGATGATTGTTCTTGATCTATTTGCTGATGTCAAACCAATATGGAAAACTTCCTTTCAGTTTTATGGTACTCCTTATATCTGGTAATTAACTCTCTGGTCGCTAATGTTGCTACTTGCTACCCAAGTAAGATGTTTTATACTTTTGTTTCAAGCTTTATGCAATTCAGTATCAGTAACAATTATGCTTCCTTAATTCTTATACTGTTTCAGGTGTTTGTTACATAATTTTGGTGGTAATATTGAAATGTATGGCATTTTGGATTCAATATCTTCAGGACCTGTTGATGCTCGAGTCAGTGAAAACTCAACAATGGTACAGCCAGTGTTCCTAGTATCTTATATAGACATTATCAATTAGGGTATCTGTGGTAATTTGTGAATGTTTTTTGTTAGAAGCCTAAATGACACAAGGAATGTATATCTAAAATTCTATATTCAATGTTGTTTTATGGGCATATCTTGTAGCTTATGTTCTATCTACTCTTCATTTCATTAAACTAAAAGATATTCAGATTTAGAGTGGAAAAATATCCGGTAATTATGTTTCTTGCTTTATAGTTTCTTGTACATTCTGAGTGGTTTTACTTATGTTACTAATGCTTGTGTAGGTAGGAGTTGGTATGTGCATGGAAGGAATAGAGCAAAACCCTGTTGTCTATGAGCTAATGTCAGAGATGGCATTTCGTGATGAAAAAATTCCAGTTCTGGTAATGTTGTTCTTAAGCTCTCTTTACTTGAACCACATGCAATGAGATTTGTGTTTACTAGTTTGTTCGATATTTTTCTCATTGTTTATCATAACATGCAGTATAGATTTTGCTATATATAGGAAAATGTCATATTGGTGCCCGCAAAGGAACCAGCTCCGAGAAAAACTTCTTTAATTATCTAGTGTTGCTATCCAGTTTGAACCATGTTTCATGTAATAAACTTCAATGAAAATGTGGATCCAATTTATACTGCTTTAGAGGGTGAGACTTACCTGGATGAGCTTTCAGGTAGACTGACAGAAACAAAAAGATTTTCAGTTTTCTTTCTGAACGTTCAATATAAATTTCTCCTCTGGCATGACAATACCTGATATGCTGATGACATGATATACTGTTTTTACTGAGAATTTCTTATTAGGTCTTACTTATACTCAGATCTTTAGGGTAATCATGAGTTATGGAAAATATTTCTACGTCTGATTTTGAGCAGGGAACTTGGGCTTCTTTTTCCTTTTGATTTTGCAATTTGTTCTGCTTTTCTCAAGGCTTTTGACACTGAATAATAATAATAATAATAATAATAATAATAATAATAAATTATTCATTTAATTTGAATATGCAAGTTTATATGTGTAATCCAATCCATAGTTGTCACTGCTGCACTATTGTGAACGCCATTGCCTGTTGCCCTGTGCCATGGACAGTTGGGCAACACCACTGCCAATTTCGATTGGTGCAATTGTGGCACAAGCCATCTGTACAATGCACCATTGCCCATGGTGTGCACTATTGGAGCAATTTGAATTAGAGCATTTCCGATTAAAAAAAGAAAAAAATTGAGCGTTAAGTTTTTTGCTTTTTTGTCTCATTCACCGAGCCACCCTCAGTTTCATCCCATTTTCTTGCTCGTCCTCTTTCACCAGTTGCACCAAAGTTTTAGGTCAGCTTCTTCTACCTAGACTTGATCAATGGTTAGGCTTCTTAAAAAAAAAAAAACTAAAAAAGTAGGGCCTGGGCCTGGCCCAGCCCCCCAAAAAAAAAATAAACTTGATGAAAAGATTGTAAGATCTTGTGTGATATTGATTTAAAGTCCATTTCTCATAAGATATTGCAATGTTTTATATTACGTAATATATCATTTCTCATCAATTTACGTTTTGATCAGATATTAGTAATTTTCATTACATAATATTGCAATTTATTTTTTATTTTTACATTAAACATTGCTACTTTAATATTTGAAAATAAAGAGAAGGATAGGAATTAGGAAAGTAAAGGAAAGGGTAAGTGAAATATAGACTAATAATATAAAAATTTAAAAAGAAAAAAAAGATGGGCCAAGCTTTAAAAAAAAAAAAAAAAACCCAAACTTGGCCTGTATTTTATTTGGACGTTTTAAAAATGAGCTTTTTTTTGGGAGCTCATATCTAATTTTTTTGACGTTGAGCTTATCGAGTCGGACGGACTTTTTGTCCCATGATTAGGTCTACTTCTACCATTTTGTTTATTTCTTCCCCTATTCTTCTTCTTTACGAACTTTCTAATTGTTCCTACCCTTCCTCTATGTTAGAAATCGTGTTATCTAAATGTGATTTATCTTTTTTTTTTTAAATTAATTTAACAATTTGTTTTTTGTATTTTCAGTTCTAATCCCTATATTTTGGCCAATTTCTTAAGATAAGATTATTTTTTAAGTATTTTGTTTAAGATATGATTCCTAGATGATAGGAATTTTTAAATATTTTATCATTATTGTTAGAGTAAGCTTTATCATTATCTATTGTTAGGATTTGAGTGGCAAGGTTTGTTGCCTCCTTTCCTATATATATTTGACTACTTTCATTCAATTAAACAAGTTATTCAGAGAAAAATTAAACCTTAAATTTCTTCACTCTTCTTCTTCTTCATCATCATCATCTTCTTCTTCTTTTCTGAGTTACTGATTCCTTCTTCCCCTCAAAGTTCCCCTCACTTTTCTGTACCTTTGTTCTCTCTCAGGTCAGGTTATTATTGTTTTCCCTTCATCTGTCATTTGAGGCTAGGACACTAGGTATAGGACAGAACCACAGTAACACTTAATAACTTCATAGACTTGTGCTTGTGGGCTGTGGCATTATTTGTGATATCCTTTGCTTAAGTATTTATTGATTATGTGATATGCTTTGATTACTAGTTTACAACTTGTGAATTTGTAATGGACTTGACAAGTGAGGAATACTTTCTAATAGATATCTCAAGATTGGATGATATATTTTGGATGATGCTTTGAGAATTTATGCTTTAAGTGTATATGTAGTTTATGTCCTCACATATATCTATTATTTTCCCTCTCTTTTTATTATTTTAAATTATCTAAATTTGTGCGCTGCACTTCAATATTGCCACGCACAATGGCTCCAGGAGCCCCTATAGCAACAGTGTGCCAAAAACTGTGAACAACTATGATCCAATCGATAGTTTGAGGGAGAAATTCCTCAATGAAATTTAAGATGGTTATGATTTTGTAATTCAGACATTCTGCAATGGTTAATTAAAGTCCCAGAAAGACAGAGCCTTGTTGAAAAAATATTGTTGGATTCTCTCCCTCTAATTAACCAGGAAATATTCAAAAGTAAGATCTCAGTCGTTCCCAACCAAGGGTTACCACTTTATCTGATGTCTAAAATCCACACCTTCTATTCTTTCTTGTATCCTAAACCAGATGGACACCTGGTGTGTTGCTAAAAATATGAAGAATGCAAAACTTGAAGTTCAGCAATAACTCAGGAGTGCGAGAAGTTTCTGATGCAGAATAAAACTTATAGTTTGAAATAGTTACTTAGGTAGTATGGAATAGCAATAGGATTACACTTGCTTAGATGATTTGATTTTGGTCTTCTAGACAATGTTCGAACAATATTTTAATCCCAAAAATTACAGGAGTACAAGTTGGTAATTGCTTACTCTTGGATGTCTGTGATCTTATTTCTCCATTTCCCTCTTACTATGAATGTGGAGTTGCGTGAATAAGGCTATATGATAGAATTAAGCTCAGGTGTTTTATTATGCACACTCGTAAATATGCTCAAAAGGAATCGTTTGTGTTTAAATTCATTTACAGATATATTTTTCACTGAAAAGTTTGTGGCCGGTGTTAAACTTCAATACTTTTACAGGATTGGCTCAAGACCTATTCCCATAGACGATATGGTAAAGCAAATCATCAAATCGAGACAGCTTGGGAGATTCTTTATCATACAGTTTACAATTGTACTGATGGAATTGCTGTATGTCTTATATATTGCTCTCATTGGAGATGTATTGTCTATCATACTAGTTGATATATTTGCTTTTGTGCCCTTTAGACTCTTGCTTGTGAGCTACACTTCACCTATCTAGACACTGATATCTTTCTATTTCTTGTACGGTTGAAAGAACAGACCCAAAACTTTTACATCACAAGTTCAAGTAGGAGAATGAGGTTCTAGACAGAGATGCTAGACACAGGTTGTGGGGCTTTGTATGACTAGTAAATTAGAATAAGCGTTTTGCCATGTTGAAGTGATAGGCATTATGGTTCCATACGGCTTTGACCATATATCACTGGTGCCTTCATTCAAGTCATTGAGCAAATTAGCCAATTGGCAGTTAGAGTTCTCATAGGGCCATAAAGCTAGGGAATAAAGACTTGGGTGGGGTAGTTTTTCTCTATCTGGAAGGGATTTATGAGTTTTGACTAGGTGTATCGTTTTGTCAGACGCTTACATTGCCATAACACATTGGTGACTTGTGTTCAACATGTGTTCGACATGCCATAACACACGGGCTTGGACGGATGGACAGAAAAAGGGGAAATGATCCTTAAAAAATAAAAAATAAAAGATAGAATGAGAGACTAGAAGCCCCATCTTCATAAGATAACAAAAGTTCTTTTCCAATGTCTTTTGTTCTACATGAATAATTTAAATAATATAGGTTAACATTTTTTGTCTAGTGGATTTTTGTGGAAAAAAAAGTGTAAGATACTTTGAATATAGGATAATACTGATTGTGTTTTTCCTGTGAAAGTAGATCACCGCATAGAAACTTTAAAAGAGGGGGGAGTGGGAATAGGATTTCAATATGACAGATGCCAAGATATACACAATGCGCGCGTACACACACATCTAAGTTGCATGAACACAATTAACATTTCCTTAAGTTGAGACATGTGTCATCAGGGCATGACTACCAATTTACACTGCCCTTTAATTTGTTACAGGACCATAACCATGATTTTATTGTAATGCTTCCCGACTGGGACCCTTCAACCAATTTTGAATCCAGCATGTCAAACCTCCAGAAAAAAATTGACTTCTTACCACCTGGAAATAGAAGATTCTTGTCCCAGGAAAAAAAGTCCAACATGCCACAGGCTCATTTGTGGTATCCTACTGAAGAGGTAACCAAAGCTTTACAACTATTCCTTGGTGCTGGAAAGGATCATGCTGGAAGCCTCACCTATAGGTAATGTATTGAACTTAGTTGATGCAAAATTTTCTCTGAGTTAATTACTCTTTAATTCTCATAAAGTATATTCTCCTTTAAAGATAGTTATTCCAAAATGGAAATAAATCCATTCTTAGTTCCCAGTTGAACTTGCAACCTTCCCCCCATCCCTTTTTTTTTTTTTTTCCTTTTCCTTTTAGTAGCAGTTTGTGGAGCAAACATCTTCCTTTTCATAATTCATGATTTGTTCTTTGCATTGCAAGATAATCATGATTTGCACTTTCCAATGCATCCTTTTAAATCATTATTGTCAATGATGAGTCACCCCTGGCCCAAATTCTGGGGATAAAAGGAGTGGACTGTAAATTTTTCTTAAAAATGAAGAAATTTTATTAGTGAAAAGAGGAAAGATACCACATGGTAGGAGAATAACATATCCATCTGAAGAGAGAAACTATAGGAAAACAGTGAGCCTAAGATAATCAACTATAAAGAAGGGAGACACCTATTTGTCAGGCACGTGGGTTGTCGGACACCAACACTACCATGACACATTTGCAACATGCTTTTTTTTCTTTTTCAAGCTTAGACACACGCTGGACACAGATGGGCTCAGAAAAAGGCAAGCTTGAATTCCTGATGTTTTTGTTGTATATGAATAAGTTGAATAATATAATTAAACATATTTTTATTAAGTTTCAAGAAATAGGATTTGAATATAAAACATGCCAATGTACATGTATATAAAAATTAGCTTATATATTGTCATGTTGTGTTTTGTTCTGTATTTTTTTAAGTTTGACAATGAGTCTGTGTCAATGTCCTTGCCTCATAGATACCCACTAAAATTAAAGCTATCCGATTTCTCTACATGAGACAAGGATTACTCCATTAAACTAGTCATGGGCAAAACACTAAAAGAAAGGCCATAAATTCAGCCCTATCTCATAACTTAAGGGCAAAGAAATGCCCCTAACTAAACAATCATTCTTCCCCAGCCATATAAATCAAACAGAAGAAATTCTACACTGCCACAATATTGGCTTCCTTGTTCCTTCTGAATCTCTTAAAACACATCATGACAAACTTCTGAAAAGTGGAAGGATATACCCAATATCCACCAATAACTGCAAATAGATTATCAGTCCTATAAGAAAGTAGTGGCATGCCAAGGCACAAATAAATGGGCTGTTGTTTCCAAAATTGCCTTATTCGTAAGACACATATAAAGGGAAAAAGTTTTATCAGGTCCACAAAGCTGCAATTATTAACCTTATTGTGTATTGTTGTCCAAACAAAATATTTGTCCTTGGAAGTTTTAGGTTTCCTGATGATGGGCTTGTCAAGAAGAAACCTGTCTACTAGAAGAACGAGTAAGGATCTGAAAATCGATCTTCCAAGAGAATGTACATGAAAAATCAGGAGTCCATTGAATAGACCTCAAATAAATGCAGAAAGGATTCTAGTTCATTGGTTTCTCTATCATTCAGATTCTTTGAAAAATGAGAGTTCCAAAACTGATTAGAACCAATGTACAATAAAAGTTCAGGCTCCCTTGGTGCTTAGTTTTTTGGGTGGGCTTCTGATTACCCCTTGGCAGGCTTCACCCTGCGTTGATCCCCATGCTAAAGCACTGAACATAGATGTCGTGGGTTCAGCAGACATAGGTATGGGACTAAAAGGGGATCCCGTCCATGCCTATTAGCACCCTAACCAATAGTGTTTAAATAACCTATCCTCGTTACCATGTTGGTCACCCCACCAGAAAAAAAAAAAAAAAAAGAGACAATAAAAAACCAGGGTAAGCTGCCAAAAAGCAGTACTCTCTACCCAAATACCCCTCTCCCAAAATCTACGTCAGATATCAAACTTCAATCATCCGTATAACCTTTGTTGTTGTATAGTATGCAAGTCAGGCAAGGAAAATGCCATACTATTCTCAATGAATTGAAAGGTTCTCAATGCCATGAGTTTGAATAGACAATTAAATGGTCTCTTGTCAAAATTAGCTGAGTGGCACACAACTAAATTAAATGGATTTTAAGGAGGAATCAAATACACACTTTCAGGTGATTTATGCAAACATAAGCAATCTGAATAGTTTAAGCAGAGAAATCTCCCTGGATGGATGGAATGATGGTCTCTTGTTTTTAATATGCAATAAAAGTTGCTAAAAAAATCACATATGTTCCTATAAAAGAAGAAATAACAAGGATATAACATGAACATGTGAGACAATAACAGCAAGATTGGCGGACTGTCTGAAATAAGAAAAACATCTCGAAGCTGTTTAATCACTCATGTCTTTTGGATAGGTATGACTTGGTCGACTTAACACGGCAAGTATTGTCAAAGTTGGCAAACCAAGTATACATTAAGGCAGTTACATCTTTTCAGAAAAAGAATATCAATGCTTTGAACTATTATAGCAATAAGTTCATTGATTTGATAAAGGATATTGATGTGCTGCTTGCCTCCGATGATAACTTCTTACTTGGAACCTGGCTTGAGAGTGCCAAAAGATTGGCAGTAAATCCAAGTGAGATGAAACAGGTGAGTGCAAATTTTTTTCCTTGTAAGATATTAGTTTATAGTGAGACTGGTTTCTACAAGCCTTTATTTGCTGGTTGAGAACATGCAGTAATTTTAGGTAGCCAAAGGGATGCTTATATTTAAAAAAGTTCATTCAAATTTTGGTTAGCATTTTCCATTCACTACCTTTGAAAAGTCATTCGAAGGGATGCAAACAAGCCTCTACGCAAATTTAATGCTTATTACTGCTTCTCTTCTTTTATATATTAAACTCCTACATCTACCTCACTATATATTAATATTAACTTAATGTTAATTATCTCTAAACATTACTACTAAAAAATTATGACTAAACTAACAATTTAGTCCTCAGATTGTTAGGTTTATTTAGCTTTAGTCCTTGAAAATTAGCAAGTGGATAAGTTAATATTTGAAAATAACATACGTCTTACTCCTGGCATCTTTAGGCCACTTGACAGAGGGACCCAAGTGTAAAGAATTGGTTATTTTCAGGGACTAATTTGTGTACTTACTGATTTTTCGGGACTAAAGTTAAATAGGAACAATTCAGGGACCAAATTGTTAATTTGCTAAAAAAATATTTAAATAATTAATTAATAACTAATTAGATTGTAATAAACATTATGAATAAAATATACATTTTAAATTTTTGTAACCATATTAGACATCTGGATAAGAAGAAATATTAATAAAAGATGAGATCATAAGAAGATGAAATATACAACACTAAGATGCCTCCTCTTGTAATTTAAAAAAAGTTTTCACTTTATTTTTTTTTTCCTTAATTAAACACCAGTCAATTAATTGAAATCATCTTATTTGTTGACTAACACCGATCAATGTTTGAACTTGTCTTCCTTTTCTTCTCCAGTATGAATGGAATGCTAGGACGCAAGTGACAATGTGGTTTGACACCAATCAAACTACTCAGAGCAAGCTCCATGACTATGGTAAAATGCATTATAATGCTGTATGATGCCTCTTTCATTCTTAAATGTTGGCTGATTTTCTGTTTTCCTCTTGTTCCATGATTAGCTAACAAATTTTGGAGTGGACTTCTAGAAGGCTACTATCTCCCTCGAGCTTCAACCTATTTCAGTCATTTGTCGAGAAGCTTGAGGCAGAATGACAAGTTCAAGTTGCAAGATTGGCGAGAAGAATGGATTTTACAGTCAAACACATGGCAAGAAGGTAATGAGCTTTACCCGGTAAAGGCCAAAGGAGACGCTCTTGCCATCTCTAAGGCATCGTATGAAAAATATTGTGGGCAATAAGTTAGTGGCTGAATCACATGATTAGAGATTATCAATGCAGTGAACAATTTGCATTCTTTCAGATTATTCATATTCAAAATAATACCAAATCCTATATATTTTCGGGCCCTGTTTCATGTCTTCCTGTGATTCATACAATTATTCTGCCAAGGTTTGTTGGATGTGGTTAGATATTCAATCTCCAACGATTACAATGGTTGAATCTTTATATCAATGCAAATATGCCGTCCACAACAAGAGATGAATATTTACCCACTTGTCTAAAACCTTCGATTCTCATGTCTTCATTCCAGTCATAATTTTATTTCGTTGTTAATATCTACATTCGTATGTTCTGCAAATCTAACATTATATGCTCAGGTGCGTGCATTGAACATTGGTGTTGAATTATAAGTTGGGAATTAATCTGTACAAGCATAATTTTTTATCAACTAAGATATCATAGTAAGAAGTATTGTCAAAACAGATGTGAGATGACAAGCTGGCAAGTTTAACTTGTTAGTTGAGCAATCTTAAAGCATAAAAAAATTAGATTTGTTTAAATGCAGGTCTAAAGAAATTAAGACAGGTTTGCCAGTTAAAATGATAAAAGAAATTAGTTTAAATATTATATAAAGGGTTAGTTTACTAGTTAATCCGTTTATTACTTGTATAACACATAAAATTAATCTTTTTAACAAAAAAAATATTACATTAATTTTGTTAAGTATATTTATAATGTGTTATATTAGATTTTTTTATTATTTATTCTAAATTATATTTCTGTGACAATAGTTAAAAAAAATTTAGTGTCAAATCATAAGTTGAATGGATTGGTTATCCGCGGGAGGAAGCTACCTAGGAGGATTATCATATCTTACAAGAATTATACCCCTCACTCAACCTTGAGAACAAGGTTGTTTCAAACCTGGAGGTATTGATACAGGTCAACAAAAGGTAGCACGGGTTCAAGAAGGACAAAGGCCAATGGATATCACAAGGAAGAGGGAGAGGAAGCCACCCGTGTGATCACGTGACCATATGGGCAAGAGGCTGTCATAATTTCTTTGTTTTTCTGTTAGCACGAGGGGGACAAGTTGATTATGAGGGAAGGTATACGTCAGGTGTGAAGGGCAAGTGTCTCAACGTAGGATATTTTCCTTCTCATATATCCGCTGAAGGGAGAAAGGGAGAGAGGTTTTTGGGTTGTATTTGGCCATAATGGCTCTGGGAGTCCCTTCCTAACTCGAATAGGAAGATTGCATTTTCTTTGTTGCGTTTGTTAATAAAATCTCCTCTGTTCTTATTTTGTTTACTGGCCAAGTCTCCAAATTTGAGTAGGTAACGCAGGGTCATCTTTTTAATAGAGAATAACAGTTTACTTTATTTTTTCTACTAATTCTCTATTTTTTTAAAATCTTTTTTCAAATGTACATCATGTATTTATGTGAGGATACATGCTTAGTCTATCGTAAGATATAACAGTGACATTTGCTTCCTACCTATTTACATATTAACTCATATAAAATAGTCAAAAGAGAAAACGAATAAATCATTTTAAAACAATGTTCGATTGAACTCATACATGCAAACACAATCCTATGCTAAAGCAATTTAATTGGTACAGGTGTTTCACCGGGTACAAGACATGTATACGAACATAATCCAATTCTAATAGCATTGACACTAATGTTAAAAGTAGAAATTCAATTCCCTCATGCATCGGATTGGTAGAAGTTTCACTAGGACAAACACAGTTCACTTGTCAAGACATGCATGCAGACACAATCCCATCCATCTATCTTAATTTAAATGAATTTGAAATACAATGAGCATTTGAAGCATACAAAACTCAGAATAAAAATGGCTTAAATTGAAATAGTCCTTATGTCATGTATAAAAGTAAATCAATTGTCTGTGTAAATCTCATGGTCGAATTTTATAATTTAAAAATAAAACAAAAATTGGATTAAAATTGAAAATTTTATACTCCATTATTTTCGTCCCTTAACATCAATCCATATCTTATCAACCACTATGAGAATTACATATTATGTAGAATTTATTTTTGAATGATACTTGCCACAAATATGGTATCTTTGTAAATAGTACACCTCCTTATGCTTGACAGGAGCGACGGATACATAGCGCTGTAAGCATGAACCAGGATTCTCTACTATGTAGTGTGTGCACAACATGGTATTGTGCCCCTCAAAAGTCAAAAGTACAGTTTGAAGGCTTAAAAAAATAAAAAAGAAAGAAAGAAAAGCCTAGGTTTGGGAAAAAAAACAACAGAAAAAGAAAGCGTTAACAGATCTTCTATTGTGCAATGCACCTTACTATACACCTAAAACCTTGCTTTCTTCCTTATATGTTTTTCCAAACCTTAGCTTTTGTTTTAAACCTTCAAACTGTGCTTTTGGGTGGCACAGCACCATGCTATGCACATACTGTACAATAGATAATCCTAGTTCAAAGAAAGTAAAGTTTTAAGCACACAACAAGTTGCACAAGTATTCAGATCTCTTTCGACTTCATAGAATAATTTACACGGATTTGGATCCTCTAAAATACTTTAGGAAATAAAGTAAAGAGAGAAAAAGAGAAAAATAAATAGAATTCACTCACACTTGTCATGTAGGTATCACTTTTTGTTTTATTTCTCTTTTCTCACTTCACCTGAAACATTTCTGGTGATTTTTTATCCCATGAATACATGACATTTTGAGCATTGGAAGTCATTTAATTTTGAGCTCTGTTGTGTTGTGTTTATGTAATTGATACAATTTTAGGGTCTCGCATTGTATGTGTTTGTGGCATTCAATCTGCAACCATTAATTTTCATATTAAGTGTAATGCGTTTTAACATAAACATGTTAATCAATTATAAATTACAGCAATTCTTAAGTCATAAAACACTAGGTTTTTTTTTTTCTTTTTTTTTTGGGTTAATGGAACTAAAATACATCACAGCTGATAGGTCATTGGAAGATTTGCCTCCTGCTGTAAGGTCTTGATCAGTTTCAAAACCCATATTGTAACTGGTTCAACTGCAAAGGAAACGCTACTTCATATAATTACTTGTTGAGAGCTATCTAAAGTAGCCATTGTCCTAATACTCAATTCTAGTTCTTTCAAGGAGCATTTACTCCAGAGTTAACTAAATTAATAAGATTATTGGCCCAAAAAACACTAAATTAATAAGATTAAATTATGTTGACTAAAATGTTATTTGATTTTAAGTAAATTACACAAATTTTTCTTAAGTTCTACTAAGATTACATAAATTTTTTTCTTATTTTCAAATTATACAACTTTAGTCCAATTATATATTTTTTTTACTAAAATAATTTATATTGATCAAAATATACAAATATGTATTATATATAAATATGCTCGAATAAAAATAAAAAAGTAGACTTTGTTTTTATTAAATTTAACCTAAAAAATTATTTATTTAGATTAATAAAAAGTATTTTAGTTAAAAATTTTAAAATTGGAATAAAGCGTAGTATAACTTTTTATTTCATAAAAAATTTGTATAATTTCAATAAAATTCAAGAGAGATATATATAATTTTTTCTTTGATTTTTGTTGATGATTTTATTTGTCTGCCTTGTGCATGCACTTCAAGAAAAGGAAAAACAAAAATCCTTCAAAATTTTTCTCCTTACATCATGGATTAAACATGAGAACTTAAAAAGACAACTCATACTATATAATTATACTTATCTTTTTTAATTTTTATCTTTTAATTGTAATGTTTCCCTTAATTTTTTTAACAATAAAAATGCAATTGATTTGCGAATCTGTTATTCTTATTGCAATAAGTCTCTTATCATCTTGTAATTTTTAACAATGCAAAATTACTAAAATACCTTTTCTTGTATTTAATTCACCTCTATCTTTGTCTTCGTCTCTGTCTTTGACAACCAATCTATCAAGCAGTGTTGTTAGGCTACTTGGGGATCCACTCGAGGGTTCGTGCAATCTGTGTCACCAACGCTCATTTCTCTAAACCCTGCACACCATTGTCGTGAGGGTACAAAATGGCAATGCAATGCAAGAGCTCACGCAACTTTCTTTGATATAAGCTTCAATCTTACGTAACAAAGGCCAAGTTATATTTAGTTGTACTTGTTAAGTGACCCATTTGAGGTGGATAAATTCATGGAATTGGATAATGAAGAGTAGCCTTGGGGTAGTAAAATTTGAATGTCATGGTTGAGAATAGATTAGATTATGGGTCGGATTTGTGTAAAAATGAATCGAGCCCATAAAAACAAAAAGCTCAAAACAAGACATAGATTCAAGCTTTATCAAATGGGTTTTAGTAATGTCAAAATTTTTTCAAGCTTTATCAAATGGGTTTTAGTAATGTCAAAATTTTTATCTATTTGTATTTATTTAGTGATCAATCTACTAGTTTTTTTTGTCCCACTCATTCTTCAGTTTTCCTTTTCTTCTAATAATTCGACCAATCTAGAAAAATTGTCAGCCTGTGAATGTGGTTTCAGGTTGGCTCATAAATTAAAAATATTATTACAATATAAAAAATGGATCTCTAAAAAAAAAATAAACTTGATGTTCTGAAGGGGGAAAAAATACAAGAACATTGAATCTTCTTAGCTGAATGAATGTTTGCTTTTGCTACTATTATCAATAATCCAATAGTATTGATGCATCACATCCTGTTCATTTGTTATTAAGCTAATAAGAAGGCTAAAACTCTTTCATATTTATTTAATTGGAATCAAAATTTGTAAGCCTAGATATATAGTAAATTAAACTTTTACAAACCATCTAAAGCTGACAAATCATTGATTGATTAAAAAAAAATAAACTTTATTTCTTTTCCATTATATTGAACCATAATTTTGTGCCAAATCTTTATTATAGAGTACTAAAGATTCAAGTAAAATGTGATAACTAGTAGGAATTAAGAAGTAAAAGAAAGGATAAATAAAATATAAATTAATAAAAAAAGAGATGACAGAATAGGCTTTGGATCGGGTTTGAAAAAAGCCTGAGCCCCAAAGCGTAATTTGTGTTTTATTTGAAACTTTAAGTTTTTTTTAGTTTTTTTTTTTTGAGTTTATATTCATTTTATTTAGTTGGACGAGTTTTTTTTTTTTTTACTCATAATTAGATTTAGTTGAAAAATATGAGCAAAAGGATATCAAATAATAGAAAGGGTATTTTAATAATTATATATTATTAAAACTTTTAAATTTAGATAATAAAAGGCTTACTTTGATATTGTAATAGATCATACAGTTAATTGCAATTTTTGAATTCGGGAGAATATTACAATTAAATGCAAAGATTAAGGGGGATAAATGCAGATTTTTTAATAATATATCCATTTTATTATGAAAAATCGATTAATAATGTACAGTCATATGGTTTACCCTTTGTTCGTTTGGGGGACCAAAGTAGGGGGAGAATTAGAGCAGAAAATCATTTTCTTTTCTCTTGCTTGGGTGTAATATAAATATGGTGAATGGAAAAATGATAAAAAATTTTCAAAATAACCCCTACAAGTTTGAAGAGATTGATTTTGATATAATTTCGGCAAATATTCTTCTCATTTTCATATATTTTACATGTTCTTCTTATGTTATAAGCTTCGTATGTATTTTACCTTTAAATTTCATTCACTCCTCCCACAATAGTCCCCTGCATTTTAACTCATTACAAACAAAATTAAAATAAAAATTGTTCTCATCATTGATGCAATGTATTTTTTTCCTGGTACATAGAAGAGGGAACAAAAGTTTGAATCTAATATCTTTTACAAATTATTCACACTCCCTCATGACTATATCCACTTAGCGATTTATTAATACAGTATTATAAACAATTATATTTAGCCCCATATATCAGGAACCTCACAATTTAAACATCTTATAAGTAGAGTTCATTTCCTTTGATTTGAATGGATATCAATGACTAGTAAAATTAGAATCAGAACTACATGGCAGCATCCCTCCAACATAATCTTACTTCTGGCTGTAAAGATAAAATATATCATAACTATTGCTAAACCGGTTAATTTCCTTAAGAAAATCATAATCTATTAGTGAGCTTCCATTAGCAGTGACTTGGACTAAAGCGAGGATAGACTGCACTTTTTCTGGCATGTCTTCACCCTCAACATCACTTATCTCTTTACTTTCTTAATCTTCTATTACCAATGGCACCCGGGGCTTGAATTGCAAAAAAATTTTAGGTAGACAAAAAATGGATAAATTAAGTCAATTATAAATAAATATGTAATCAAGTCAAGCATATTTTTTAGTGAGACATATCTCAGACGTAATTACATATTTATTAATGTTTGATTTAATTTATCTATCTTTTATCAATCAAATTTGAATCTCTCAATTGAATTTACTTTGGATCAAGACCTACCATGCCATGATGAGTCTCGTTAGTCATCATGCTTCGTCCAAGAGGCCATAACGATTCTCATTAGTCATGCTTCGTTGATCATCATCATCATCTACATCAGACTTTTCTACAGGTCCATGTAGTCATAATATGGCCTCCGGGAACCCAACCTTGCCAGTAAGGTATTGTTGTGTAGGAATATCGCATTTGTGGGGACTAGAAACCGTGTCTGGCTGTGATAAATTAGTTAGTGTTCCTGTACATGCTATAAAGGGTTCTAACAATAGAGTTTGGCTTTCACTTTTTCTTTCCATAATCTCTTTCCTCATATCTTCTAGTAACGCTTTGCTGGTGTCGATGCCTGTTCAACATTAAAGTCACAAACATCCCACAAGTGAGTTCTTGAAGTCAACATTGCTGCAAGGGTTGTTGATCGTGTAATTAGCAATGCAAAAAACTTGAAATAAAACAAAAAAGTACGTACCTGCAAGGTACGCACCATGGACATAACCATTAAATCTTTCACTTGTGTGCTCTCCAGTAAAATAAATGCGATCTACTGGTGCCTGAACCATATCAAAAGACAAATAAACGGAAGGGGAAAAAAACTACTCTTTTTTTTCATTTTGCAACTTAAATGCGGTTCCCCCGGTGTTTGTTGGTTTCAGATAAATACTATGAAACATAAATTAAAAACAAAAATGTAAGAAGTATATTATGTACTACTAATTTGTAAAATATGACACAAATGTTATGCTTTTATTTAAAAAAAAAAAAACTAAAGATAAATACATAGAGAACTCTACATTTTTTGTTGATCTTTAGCTGAAAAGCAGAGCCATACAAAACATAGGAAAGAAGGAAATTTCTATAGTGCCTATTGTCGGACTTAGATTTTTCAACCTTCCGTGCGGCACTTAGATGTGTCACTATACTGGGTATGGTGTTATAGATGTGAAAACCAATGTCAGAAAATATTTTAGCACTTCTCTAACATAGGCCTTTACCATTGTACCAAAAGCCTCAATACTCATTGACTCATACTGGAACAGTAACACATAATGACTGGAGAACAGAGAGAACCCCAGAGACAAAAGCATCATTATTAAACATCACACGCAATGTTCCAACATCAAATAAAAAATTAAATCGGCAGAAAGGAAATTAAAGTATGTCATTGCATTCCTACTTTTCCCTTGGACATCACTCCTCTATTTTTAATTTTCTTGGGGGACGATTTTTCTGGAATGAAACCAACGACAAAATATTTTATAAAAATTCACAGTATAATTAAATTCATATCTTGTCATATTCCTCATGTTCAAACAATTTGTCACTTGGACGACAATGAAGACAAACTGCGGGGTGATTATTTAATAAAATGGCCAGCTGTAAGTTCCTGGTCATCTCTAGTTTGTCTTTACATGCGCTTTAGAGCAGAATATAAAACAAGTATGACAGCATCCCATGAAAATTTAACAGAATACGTCCAGAAGCAAAATGACCACAAAAAATAAAAATATATGTGAAAATTCAACATAGAAACAAACCTTAATATTATGCAAAACTTGGAGATTATTATTAGAGACAATGGGATAATTGCTGTAGCTGCAACGCTGGAACCTGTCATTCCACCAGCGGGGAACAAGTATATCAATGGCATGCGGTATGTCGGGTCCAAACATATCCCTGAGTACCTCCATAGCTTCTTTCAAGGTCTCTACATCAGATTGGGCTTCCACACGTTTTGATTCCTCATTTGTCAGTGTCACTACCAAGATATTAGAGTCAGGGTATGCGTTCTCCATGTTCTGCTTACAAAGCAGCACTGCAGCAAGTCAGAATAATAGACAATCTAATGCCCAAGATTAGTGCCTAATAGTCTATCCTGTATCCAAATTGTGCAGTCATCGTAGAAGTTCAAATTCAAAGTCAATGCATAAAGATTGACATGAATGGAAACAGATATCCTGTACTGAAATGATATTATGCCTAAAAAAGGTCAAAATTTGTTGGTCATCAAACACAGTCAATTTTCTCCTATTAATATACAATTCCATCATTTGAAATATATGTGGTATATTACGTAGTATTCTATACGAATAAGAAACCAATGATAGCTAAAAAGACGTATGTAGTTCCCACTACGAAACTCAATAACAGATAATTCCAAGAAGAAATCAACATTACATACATTTTAGAAGGACAATGAACCATTCAGCAGAAATAAGGGAGATATAATTTATATCGGTCTTATACCGATATAATAAGGCCAACTGAAAGTAGTTGCAACCAAAATATTTATAATGATGTACACTTATAAAAGGTCAAAGTTACAACCCGAAATTAAAGAAACAGGTACCTAGCTAGGTCACCTAGAGTAAATCGAGGAATTAAGCAAGACAACTAAAGCTATTTCTCCATATAGGACAAAAGAACTTATAATCAATTATCGCATTTGGCATTAGTATGTTGAATTACGGGGTTAGAGGGATTAACAAAATGGTAGCAGAAGCTTCGTGCAAACTTTAAACTCAATGTGTGGTTCAGTTCGAAATTACTCCAAGCTAGGAAATAAGTAGTAAGTATGGAAGTTAATGAGATCCAGGGAGCACACCACGAATTATGCCCCCAAAAAAAAAATTGATTTCACAAAAATGTGAGGATTCTGTACACCTTTCATGGAGTTTGTCATTGTAAATATTTACAGTCAGAGTTGTGCATGTTAAAGGGCAAAAGCCTAAAATAATATCCCGGCTGTATGGTTAAAATTCAACATAAACTGTCTGGTGACAGTAAATTGGCAAGTTTCAGAAGAATTGGTTCTTCCTTCGCGTTAAAATGGCAAACAAATAGCTTCAGGCTTTATTAAGATATTGACAAGAGAGACAAAATGTATATTCAATGGAAATAAAAATATATATATAATATAAA
This sequence comes from Erythrophleum ivorense, assembly GCA_026724425.1. NCBI lineage: Eukaryota > Viridiplantae > Streptophyta > Magnoliopsida > Fabales > Fabaceae > Erythrophleum > Erythrophleum ivorense. The sequence continues at coordinate 17,963,050 of JAIUCV010000017.1, forward strand.
ATATAGAATGGAAAATGATTGAAATTTTCAAACGAACCTGCCAAAATGTATAGTAACCTCTCCGATCATGAGCATAGATGAAGAATTCCTTATCGGGTCCACTTGGCCAAAACTTATACGGAAACTTCAGAAAGATTTTGGTATACACTATCAGATCCAATTTCTCTATGGCTTCCGATTTCCATCTCTGCTTGTCATATTGAAATAGACAAGTAGTGACTAATACTGCTTAGCAAAACAATATATATATATATATATATTAACTATTATTCACATGATAGAAGATAATTGTTTACGATCAACTAGCTCAGGGAACAGACAAAAGTATCTCAATGATAACATCCTTTAAATATAGTTTATGACTGTTTCTAGTACACAGTATATATAATGACCATTAACTAGTATTTCCAAAATATATCTAACAAACACATTACGTGCGCACAACGAGTTTGATCAATACAACATGTTATCTTGTTCAATACTTGGTTCAGTTTTTAAGTAGACCTCATTAACTGTGAGACTGATGATAAGTTTATTGCGTATGATACAGATATAGCAAATTCACTAGATGTGCCATATGTATTTACAACTCTTCTGTAAAATCCATCCAACTAACATAAGCTAGCAAGGTACCCTAATGCACTCGTTATCCTACTATTGGACATACATTAGTTGAGAGAAACTAATCCTGCTAAAAATTGTCTAAGCAAATTGAATTTACGAGTAGACGAATCTAATTATGAACAGATATTATGCATATTTAATATTTATTCTACTAAAATTTACTTTTAATATATTTATATGTTCATTATTTTATTTATGATTAATTTAATTTATTTATCTTTAAAAGACTAAATTTGCTTAAAAATCTCTCCTAATTTTGTCCACTATGTACACAGTTCTTTCATCCACCATATGGAATCTGACAATCATAGATGGAAATATACAGTAAGTTTAGATCGACGAAGTTTCTTGTGTTGTCCATTACAAAAACTCCTACTCTGCTACTCTTCAACCCTTTCACATTTTATTCTAAACGCAGAGCCCCACAAATTTCATGACATTCAATAAGTTAGTATATGATGCAGCTATCGCAACTACTGACTACAAATGCAAGTTGGAACCCTACTTCGTCCACGTGGTGATCCCCAATCAAGAGGGCTAACAGTAGATCATCGCTGATGAGACTGTTGATGAGTAATACCGTGGATCATACAACCGCTGGTTTCTGCATATGAAGACACCTCAAAAATCTATCTTCTTGCGTCATCAACCAGGGAGCTCAATTTAAAACAAGACTTGCTGTCCCTATATTTTGACTTTCTCAAACAATGATATTTAAGACTCTGAACCCCGCCATCAATATGATGCCAAATAGAATCAGTCAAAACAAAACCCTTGTGAGAAATTCTACCTTATTGGTACTGGCACGAAGTACAATATTATAGAATGGCTAGATTCTTGATGGAGGGTTTTGACAGGGAAAGCTTGAATTCTTTGAAGTTCAAGTATATTAGTTATTAAATTTAACTTTTATATATAATAATAAAATATTATTTTAATACAAAATTTTAAAATAATGACAACCGAAAATTCGAGCTCTCTCTTAGCCCTCAAGATATCACGGAGATAAAAAGTGAAAGGCCTCTTGTTCGGCACCAACAATAAGCATGATTTTGTAGAGATCTCAGTTTCACATGGTTGAATTAGGTGGAGTTTAGATATATATATATATATATATATATATTTCCCCTTCAAATAAAACATATTTGTTAATCCAAGCATTTTGCATAAGGATTAGCTATCTATGTCCACATAAAGACGTGAAAGCGAGAGACAAGAAAACAAATAAAGAGGAGACATACGGGCAAGGGTGGACTAAACGCAATGAGGTCGCTTTGGAGAACGCCGATGCTGACAGAGAGAATCAGGTACTCTGCTTCATAAATGCAACCATCCTCCGTTACCACCGTAACGCCACTTCTCGAATGCTGTAATTCCCGAACTACCTGCACGAAACATGCAAAGTATCAACACCACTGTACTGGAAATAAAAATAAAAATTATTCCGAGTAAAATGACTTTAAAAGAAGAAAAATAATAATAATGCTACAGAAACAAAAATAGAAAACCACCTAGAAAATCCGATGTGATTTCGAGCAGTGAAGCTTAGAAAATCTGTGCTGTCCATTATCAACTAATGAATTCGGGAAAGATTCATTACAAAGGATTCTGGACAGACTTAAAGATCCACTGCAACAATTATCTAGAACTATGTCGATTAGTTTCTGGTCTTTAACCAATTGTGGTAAGCATAATAAATGGGGATATTGACAAGACTGCATTCTCTCATGTTATTTGAGATGAAATAAGATGGCACCTTAGGTTATTGCTATTGGGTCAACTGGAATAGGGCTTAGGGTAACATAAATTTAAACTGGGACTTCGAGGCCTACCGATTTATGAAGGCTTTAAAGGATAGAAATCAAGATATTATTTGCCGGTCAAATTCAGCCTGTATGTGGGGTCCTCAAAAGGTTTCGGTCTCGGGAGGAAGATACATGTGTCTTTCATCTCTAGAGGTGAAGATAAGAACACCCAAAAATGCCAACCTCTCCTCATTTCATAAAGGAAATGTGAAAATGTTGAGAAATTGCCCTAAAAAATACTTGATGGTCGAATCCTTTTACTTGAAAAATCTCATGCGAAATTCTATCAGGATGAAAAGTGAAAATTTTAAAATGAAGATAGCCAATTTTACATGGGTATCACATATTGTACTGTATAATAAATTATACGTGTCTAAAACAAGTAACCTATTTCTTATTTAATAATATATTTATATTGATATTTAGTCTACTTATCTTTGAGGAAAAGCCTCTTTATAATTTTTCATATATTTGATACTAACACCTTTCAAATCATTTTATTATTTTTCATAAAATAATTCTATCATACAAAATATTATGTCCGAGTATCACTCGACAATTGCTTGCTTCTTAATCAAAATAAGCTCAATACTTGGATTAATAGAGATTGTCCATGTTTATTTCTATTGTGCTTGAAAGGTGTTGCCACTTTACTCCAAATAAATGCACAAAAGAAATACGCAAAATACCAATCTTAGACCTATCCCACTTTTTCTTTTTCTGTTTTTTTTTCTTATTTTAACTATGTAATTATCGTAAATTCGTCATCATCCACAAATAAAAAAAATTACTGTAATGAGAATATGTTTATTACAGAATATATTTTTCATTATAATTTCTTTTAAGGTAAAATACTGAAAAAAACTTGAAGAAAGAGTGTTAGTTGATACCATAACGAGAATGAGAGAGAAATCATCGCAAATATAATAAGTAAAACATTTTGAGAAGTCATTATCTGCTAACTGTTGAGAGGTGGGACAATCGAACACCACTGACTAAAATAACAAAAAGAAAGCAACGCAAACGCATGCAAGCAATCCAAGATCTTCATTATATTTCCCCGTTGGCATACTATCTATTCCATTTTCACTAGATGAATGAATGCGGCAATCATGGATCACCCAACAATACCCAGGTGGGCTCCGGAGTGGACGCGGCGGGTAAGCTGAGAAGCACGTGGTTCTTTCATTAACACAATTTTATGGTATCATTATGGAATGTGCTAATGTTTATGTACAAAATTTTGTTTATTAAATTAATAAATAAAATAATTGCAAGATTAGTAATTAATTTAGTAAACAAAATTTTGCCACATCCACAATAACACATGCCACAAATAATACTTTTTCCCTTTATAAAGGAAATGTAAGGAGAAAGAGCTAAGCAAAGAACACTACCTTGTTAAGTTGGAGACGACTATCCAAGATTTTACCCTCCGAAGTATGGAGAAAATCTTCAGCCAATTTGAATAGCAAATACTCAAATCCTCTCTCATCGGCAACTAAAAATTCTCTCTCGCCCAAGTCTACGAATGTAGATATAGGCTCCACCTCTACACTCAGATTTTCAGTTTACTATAAGTTTCTAAATCTAGAACAGAAAATTGTGAAGTAAATGAATTGAAGCAGGGCAGAGACAAGGAGGAAACACAGGGGCACTTTTAAGCGTTAAAAAAACAATTAAAAAATTAATGCGAACAAAAAATTCGATTTCCAAAAACAATAAAAATTATTTTGTTATAAAATTGATCAATTATTAAGATAATAGTGTCCAAATACATTAGCACACACATACTCACTTTTTCTAAAAGATTTGAATTCTCCATAAAATCATTCCAAATTCAGTTTTTTAAAAAAAATCGGCTGGCTGGAAATGACTATTCTTTTCCTTTTTATTTCATGGAAAACAAACAGTGAAAAATGAAAATTCAATAATAAGGTTTGATGTGAACTTACCTGCCATTTCAAAATCATGGAGGATGAAATCAATGGCAAGCTCTATTGGCGTCTTCGGAATCCTAACAAGAAACGAGAAAGTGATAGGAAAAGATAACAATCAAAAACTTGAAATGAAAATAATTAGCTCCATGATTATAGCACACGTCAATTTCACCAATCGTTTGCGACTGAAAATAACAAAAACTCACGAGGGACTGGAAAGAGCTTCATCGCCACCAAGTTCCTGATTCCTCAAACTTTGAATTGCCGAGTCCACCGCCCTTTTGTACGAGTCAGCGGCGATTCCACTCGGAATGATCTTCCCACTGCGACTCGCTATGGCAAACTCAGTTAGATTCACCAACAGAGTAATTTAGACCAAAACGCTAAATAGCAATAAAATATATATATCTCAAATAAATACATAATTTAAAAAAAAAATATGTCCTAACTGAATTTATTTTTTAATCTCTCAAAATTTATAACTCGTTAGTTTTTTTGGCTGAATCATTTACTCTATTCAAAAGGTACTAATTTATGCGGAGCAGTAGGGAAATAAATAAATAAATATTTTTTCTGGCAAAAAATCATATATTTACTCAAATATATATTAACCGAAACGACGCTCGCACTAAAATGCTCCCCGTACGCAGCAATAGTCCTCCATGGAAGCGTCGCGCCACCGAGGCGCATAACAAATAATCCGTCACGAAGGCGCAAAATTGCTCCACCGCGCAATGCGTGTAACTAACCATAATCACCGGCGCCGGCAAACCACAAGCTCAATTTGCCTATCACCATGACGCATGATAGACAAAAACCGTCACGACGGCGACATATAGTTTCGCCTTAACCGCCCCTGGAAAATAGTAAAAAATCGAAAATAAAAGAAATATTTCGGAGACCTGCGATCATAGATGTTGTAGCGCGCATTGCTATAGTCAGAGAAGCAGGTTCGGAGGCCTAATTTGGAGGCGAGTTCCCAAACAGGATTGGACTCTCTGCCACCGACTCCGGCGATCCAACCGGCCCCAAGCTCGGCCGACAATCCTCCGAAATTTTCCTTCCGGATCCTACCGCCGATACGGTCCGAAGCCTCCAGGATCACGAGGTCCTTTACGCCATTCTCGTCTAAGACCTTCGCCGCAGAGATACCTTAAATTTTCGCGCAAAAGGAAATTAAAATCAGAATTACGTGATGAGACCTTCACAAAAGTGTATTCAGTCACGATATGAAATATAGAAAGCAAAAAAATTGATACGGTGACGGTTCTCACCGGAGACACCGGCTCCGACGATTATGACGGAAGAGCGAGAGGAACACTCCATAAACGTGAGGAAGGGAGGCAGAGAGAGAAAGAGCGAGAGATTTGACAATATATATTAGGGAGGGGTTTAGAGAATGTGGATCTGTTTGCAAGGCAGGCAGAACTAGCGGGAGTAAGCTTTTATAGTTTCTTTTTGGCCAAAAAGTTTATATACGTTTTTTTTTTTGGGTACTTGCACCAAATAATTTTTTAGGAGGATTTTTCTTGTTTCTTCGGGCCATGAGGAGGATTCAATTACTCTCTTTTAGTACTAATAAGCCATTGATCCTCCAAAAAAATAAAAATAAAAAAATAATTAATAAGATATATACAATAAATACTTTTCTCTAGTTTATTTAAATGATCAAAACTATTAAAAATAAAATACAATAACTTATAAGTGTTATTCAATAGGTCCTAATATATGTAGGTTCCATTCTTTTTTTTTTTTTGGTTCCCAATATTTATATCTCATTTATTATAAAATAGTAATAATTAAATATGGTTTATTTCATAAAATTATTTTATTAAATAATTAGTGATAATAACTTGGATTTTTACATTAATTTTTTTAAAAAAATTAGTCAATAATATAATATAAAAAGTTTTTCCTTCCTCGTTTTCTCACAACTTATTCCTACGTGTGGGAGCGTCACCGGTTAATTTGATCGGGCTTGATGCGTGTGCTAGACGGAGATGCATTTCAAGGTGGGTCAAGGTAACAAAAAAGAAAAAAATTTACCTAAAAATTATAGCTGCATAAAAGTAAGATTAAAGAATCTTATAATTAAAATTTTGTTAAATAACTAATTTACCACTTATACTTCTTAAGACAATTATTTATACTTTTTAAAATTATAATGTGATATTTTCAATGTTACAAGCATATTTTGTATTTATTATTATTTCTATATAAAAAAACTTTTATGACATTAGATAAATTTTAAAAAATATAAGTGATAACTGTGAAAAAAGCTAATGATAATTTTAATCTTTTAATCGTTTATAAGAATTTTAATTTTTTAAAAAATCTTTTAGTGTCATATTTATTAAATTAAAGTGTATATGTCATTTCCCTTAATAAAAAATCCATCTCGTAACCAAAAAAAAAACCTCTCCTTTACCACCCTGTCCACACTTTTTGCGATAATTGTAAGTGTCTAATTACGTAACTAACTAATTACAAATCACACACACACGTGTATATATATATATATATACCAATGTTTTAAGAACCGGATCGGTCATTAAACCGGTGAAGTTACCGGTTCACGGTTCATTGGTTCAACCGTGGTCGAACCGGTGATAATTAAATATATATTTATTTATATTAAAAATGTAAGATAATACATAATGACAAATAAATATTAACAAATTTTAAAATATTATGACTAATTGTACATAAAAATAAACTATACATGACATAACATTTAATTTGTTTAAATAAATTTACATAATTTTAATAAAAATTATATGAATTTTAATTTTATTTCTTATTTATTATATTAAAATTTTGGATTATAAACAAGACCATAATAATAATTTAATAAAAAATATATTGTTCAGAATTTGAATCAATTATTATTCATTTTACTATTTTAAAATAGAATTATAATAATTGTTATATATTAAATATTACATATTATAACTAAAGATGTATTTCAGCTTAATGGCAGTGGTGCCTTTGCTTTTCAAGAGGACCCGGGTTTGAACTGAAACATTGTAAATTTTGCTAAATAATACAAAACCGGTTCAACCAATAACCCGGCCGATTTTCCTAGTTTTCACCGGTTCTCAAGCTCTCCGATTCTGAGGGTTAACCGGACCGGACTAGGGACCGGTTCCCGATCCAACCGGTCGAACCGGCCGGTCCGGTCCGATTTTCAAAACATTGATATATACACACACAAAACAATTCATCTCAGAGCATGTATTGTATTGTGACAAATCTGTCACTCATGTAAATAAAACAAGTATATTTGACATTTGTCATAACAGAAAAACATTAACTGCCTATTTCATTTTAATGTTAAAAGGGAAGGATTTGAAAGAAAAAAAAATTCGTTGCATTGAACCAAATTGAATTTATTAGTTATAGACTTATAGGTGCTTGAAACTAAATTCAAATTATACGCTCATATTTTTATAATTTATAGGCAATAACAAATCAAAATTTTTATAATAGTGTTGCATAAAAAAACTAGAGTAGCGAACCATGATTATTATCACCTCAACCACTAAATTATATATATATATATATATATATAAAGTGTAATGAATGGCACAATAATTATAAGAATTTTAAAAAATAAATTTAAATTTCTCTCTAATTCTATATATGTATGTATATATGTTTATATACGAGACAAAAGAAAAAAAAGTAATTCTGTTTCTCAGAAAAAAATAATTCTATTTTTTTACTTCGCATTATTTCTTCTTCTTATACTTATGTGTATTTAAGAAAGTGTTATATGCACACATATAACTACAGGGATAAACACGAACCGTAAATATATATATATATATATATAATTTAATGATAAAGATGAATAAATAATTTGTGATCAGATATAATTTTATTAGCCCTTTTTCCTACCAAAAATACCAAACTTGAATTTTAAATCAACATGATAAACTTTGATATTAAAGTTGTCAAACTCAATCCGAGATAGGTATATGTTTATGTGCTACGATAAGCATGAATTGTGCGTTTTCATGATCCAAATATGTTATAATAAGAATTTTTTAAATATATTCTATCTATCTATATAAATAGACTAAATCATAAAAAAAATTAAAAGAAAATTACATTTTAGAACTATATATTGAAAATATTTATTGTAAAGAATTTCTAAGTTTTGAGATTATTTTAAAAGTTTAAAAGATCAAAAATTTTAACTAGAGTTATTTTTTGAATAATAATGAATAGGAATGAGAAAAAAAATAGATGAATAGTATAAAGAACTGATAAGTTTTATAATATGAAATTTTTAAAAAATTAATTACATTTGGCATGTTTCTCTATTCATTGATTCATGTAAGTAATTGATTATCACAGGAAATTACATTGAAAGGAGTAAAAACAATGTATAATTTTAATTAATATATTTTTTTATTTAAATTAAAGTCTATTTTAGTTAATCCAAAAAAAATTAAAGAAATAATTTTTAGATTTAAATCTAACTCAAATAAAATATTAAAATTAAAAACTCATTTCCCTTTTCTTTATTTTCATTTTTTACAATCCAAACATAACTTAAGAGACTGTTTGTGGCATGATTTTAAAAAAATCCATATTAAAATTTTTAATTCTTTATTTTATTAAAATTATTTTTAATGCTTTTTTTGGATTACATTAAAAAAGAGGTTCATATTGAGCCCAAGTTTATCTCAATTTTTAAAATATTTTTTGCCTCAATAAAAAATGTTATGTTTGAACTCAAGCTCAAGTCTAACCAATTTCAAAATTCCTATGAGTCTAACCACAACCCACAGTAGAAATTGATGATAATGTTAGTCCATGATAAGTAAAAATAGCTGTAGTAAGTTAATATCAGTAAGTTAAGCTAAAAATGAAAATAATTAATTATAAGAAAAAGTTCTTTATAAAAAAAAAGCTGAAGCAAAATTTATAGTGGTGAAATTTCTAAACAAATGCTAAAAAAATGTATCAAAAAAATTGAATCTAAGCTTCATTTTTTATGTACATATAATATAGATGATATAACATGAAAGATTGAATCTAAATTTCTTTTACAAACTACTAATATTTTTCAGTACTAAATTATATACTCAGAGGCTTGTTAAGTGTGACTTTATGATAATAAATTTATAAATGACTTGCAAGAACTTAAAATTTAATCACTTGTAGTATTGGCTAAATAAGATTTTCTTTGAACATAAATGCTACAGCGTTTTAATTTACTTAATTTTGATTTTTATCCATTCTCTTTTTCCAGTCTTACCATTTCAGGACCTTTATGGCTTCTTTATATAATAACAGCAATAATAATAATTACTTACGTCTTCATTTAAAAAAATATTTATGAAATTATGGGAATAATTAAATAATTAACTTTCAACGAATTATTTGGAGCTGTTAAGTTTCCCATCCTGAAAAAGTTATATGAATTTGATGTGACTGGTAGCATGGTGCTCCAATAAACAATGTAAGAAAAAATTATACTTAAAAATTTTAACTTAAAATTATATTTACATTGAGGAATTTAAAATTTTAAAATTAATTTAAAAAAATTTAAAAATATAAAATTTAAATTACAAATAAAAATCAGGACTTAGATTCTAAGTTAAAACTTTTTTCATTTGATTTTTTAAAATAATTTTAAATTTTAAAATATTTTAATATAAATATTTTTAACTTAAAATTTTGAATTATAATTTTTTTCAAACTATTAAACTTGTTGGTTTTTAATTTGAAAGAGATTCGTTGGGTCTTTTTCAAAACGTTAATTTTGCACGATGTTTGATAAAGGACGCAGAGACAGCGTCAACGAAATTGTTGTTGTTGGCATACAAGATTGGTTACAAAAAGATGTAGCTTGACAAGATATGTCATTGGTCCATCTCTATTAATTGTTTGAAACACTCTTTTACATCAAAGACCCCAAAAAAACAAAAAACTCTCTTTTATACCGAATAACGTAAGGTTATATATCATGTATTTTTTGAATTGAAAATCAGAATGAAGCATAATTTTTTTCAACATTTTTAAGGTTTATATATACTTTTAGTCACTTTAATGTTATGAAGATTTAAACTTGACCCTTTTGATTCAAATTGAGTCAATATTATATTTTAACATTTTAAAATAATGTAATTAAGTCCTTTTGTTTTATTTTATTCATGTGAAAGGATATTTCAGTTAATTCATATGCATAAATGCAACTCGGGCCACATGGATTCGTTACTTGTACTAGAAGGGATAAAATACTCAAGAGCAACCAAAAAGTCTACACAAAAGATGAGCTTTGGTGGCAACATTCATCTGTCGCTACTCAGTGTTCGTTGTCATGTACTTACGATGACAACTTTTGAAAGCCGCCATCAAAGATAAAACTTCCAGTTGCAATTTTTGAAAATTGTCACTGAAGTTAACATTTTTAATGGCAACACTAAAGATAAGATTTTGTCAATAAAATTTTTTTTAAAAAAAATTGAAACATAGATGTTCCTTATTACTATTTGATCGCAACTTTTGAAGATCACTATTGAAGACAACCTTTCAATTGCAATTTCTAAAATTGGTTAGTGTTTATAAAATTCTCAATGGCAATATTTAACAATGCAATTGAAGATAAGAATTTTAGGGATAACTATTAAGAGTTGATAGTAAAAATTGAAAAAACATTGAAACATAAATTTTCCTTATTACTAGCCATAACAAAATCATATCCTTTTTTATTGAAAAACTTCTTTTTTGCCCCTCTCATTCTTTTGTTTTGCCACCTTATAGATTAACATATTTATTTTTGCTTCAATTCAATTTTCCCACTGTGGTAAGCTTTTTTGTGTTTCTAAAGAAAAGGTTTAAAAAGTTTATCTCTCTTGTTGGAAGTTTATGCTAATGAAACTTATACTTGAATTTTAATATTAACTTGGTCAAGTTAAACGACTTTAGTACCCCTTAAGGTTAAGCATCATATAAGTGATTTTTCCTATATCTATCATTTTGGAACTTTATGTTAGGAATGGCTAGGTACCTAAGGGAGGTGAATTAGATGTTTTTAAAAAATATAAAACTAGAGGATAGATTTTCAAATGAATTGCAAATGCAATGTTAAGAAGGAAGACAGACTTTAGAAAGCAAGATTAACCTCGATGCAAATAAGAAATCAAGGAGATTATTAAAGAACAAGATGTAACACAAATAAATAAATCAATGGTAGCAAATAAAATGCAATAAAATAATGAAAGGTAAGAGAGGTGAAATGCAAGAGATTTATCTGGTTTAGCTTATACCACAGGCCTACATCCAGTCTCCAAGAAAAATCTTGAGATTTTCCACTATAACAATAAGATTTCAATAGATATTTGCAAGCCACTTACAACAATCAACTCAAATGCCAAATCCCTCTCAAGAAATCCCTATCATTGAGTGTTAATCTCATTCCAAGAAAGTAATATGAGAATATCTACAACAAATCTCTTAAAAGAGTAGATCTAGAAGTAAAATAAAGCTAAAAAGAAAAGAGAATGATTTAGAGCTCAACAATGATTTTCATAATGTTGGAGTAAGTTTTTTATGTTTCTAAGTTCATATAAGGTCATATTTATGGCAAAGATCCTAATAAAGCCATTAAAGAGAAAAGGAAAGTCAACTTCTCTAAAAAAAAGCATTTTAAAGCTACAAGTGCCTTTTCCATACTACACCAAGCGACTAGTATAACCCAATAATCGACTAGTCCTCAAAACTTCCTTTATAAATTAAAAAAAAATGAAATAGGAAAGAAGATAGAGGCATGTTTATAAACTAGTCCTCAAAACTAGTCGACTAGGCACTTAAGCTAATTGACTACTATATGGGAGCAATTAATGGGTCACGTATAAAGTGACCCAGTCCTTACAAGTAGCAGCCCAATCAACTATTACTATGGTTTTAGCTAGAATGCACTTTGTGCTTCTCTAAGTAAGCACAGTCCATTGATGCCAAAGCCCAATTGGCTAAGGACCTTCCAAAAGTCCCCAAATAGCTCTATTTGAATTTTAAACTTAGATAACTTAAAATATTTTTAAAATAAAACTTAAAAAACATAATTTTAACATCTTTTATAATAAGACTTAAGTATTACACAAGGTTGAATTGACTTTTTTGTGCATTACAATGAGCTCAAACTAAGTGAGCTCTTAAAAATTTCATCTAAAATGTTTATTATCATTAAAATTCTAAGTTTAGAGCAATGGGGATTGATGATGACAAACACTTAGATAAAGCAATAGGCACTCAAAAAGATTTGTTAGCCAAAAAATCAATTCTTAAAAAGACTCCCTTTTAGAAGACACTCAAAAAAAAAAAATCTCATGAATCACATGCATAACAAATTTACAAGTACTTTCCCATTGAGAGTGAGAATCACATGCATAACAAAATTATCAACACTTTCCCAAAGAGAGTAAGAATCACATGCATAATCGAAAAGTATATACAGCCATATGTAATTAAAAGTTAACATAATCAAATAAACTACCATTTCTCCCTCTATGTCATCTTAAAAAGTGAAGGAGTAATAGTTAAACTACTAAAGTTAAAGGACTAGAGTTAAGCAATAAATAAATACTAAACAAATAAAGAAATAACTAATAATTTGAGTCCTCATCATCAACTACCTATAACTTCTTAACTCATGTCACAATGTCCTACATAGTGTCTTCCATGTTCATAAGTTAGGAGTTAATAGTAGGCTTAGTGAGAATGAGAAGCTTTGGAATGATGGGTCAAGTTAAAGGATGCAGAAGTAGAAAAAGCCTTGGTACATGTACTTGGTAGGGGTGCAAACTTCCTTCCTGTTGGATCCATTAGCCATCTTTCTTAATAAAGTCCATTCAAAGAAGGTTATTAAGCCTAATCTCTTAAGGAGAGATTAGATCATCCTTAGATGGGTTAATATTATAATGATTTAGAACGGCAATGATAAGTGAACCCTAAGGAAATGGAGAAGACAACTTCTTACCCACCATTCGATGCCCGAGAAAATGAGTGATCTAAAATGAGTTATGCTCCAAAATGTAACGTGTGGCAAACAACTCAGGCTCACTAGCATAACTTAGGTTGCTAAACTTGTTGAAGATGCAGTGCACAACAATATAGTGCAAAAGTTTATGCTCTATGGATAATATAAAGGATCTTAATTAGGGTTGTTTATCAATAACTTCTACATAGGATGGTATATCCACATGTATCCTCTTACTATAGTTAGTAATAATCTTTAAGGAATGAGGGTTATTAGTGAAGTAAGGCCTTGAAAGATTAAGAAGTTATAGGATTTAGGCCAAGGTGGCTCAATTTAGGATGATTCTCTTACCCCTGAACTCAATCCTAAGGGTATTTCTAATATGATCATAGGATGGGTTAAGGTAGATGGCTTTGACAATCTTAGGGCTTCAATCGTCTTTCAAAGACAATAAATATTTCCAATTTATAGCTAAAAATTGATCAACAAACTCAAACTCTTCGATGTCAAGGAAATAGAAATGAATATACCAACAAGTAAACATTCCCTTCTTTTCAAAGAAGTCTTTGTACCATTGCTATTGGTCCTAATCAAAGAACAAAGGGAAGAAACCAAAGGTAATTGCCCTTATAATAGCATTTGTGGTTTTAGCCCTCTTTCCCCTAGTATCCATTACACCCAAAACAAAAAAGAAAAAGACACACCTTTGCAAATATAAGAGAAAACCCTAAACTCAAGCAAGGTTTGTCCAAAACTGAGAGTCACGCTCTTGTAAATAGAGATAGAGGGTGTATACAACAATAAAGTTTTTTCTTATTAAGTGAGATTAGCTATATGGATCAATTGATACCATAAAATCCTATCATAGATCATATTTTTAAATAAACTATTTGATTTTAAATCCTTTTGAATAGTTTCTTCTATAGTTTTTTTATCTCCATCTACTTCTAACTATTATACTATTCTTGATCTGATCTACTTTCCTAATTGAGGCTTCTATAAGTATCTTGCACACATATTCAAACTATCTAAATCGTAATTATACAATATTTTCTACAATAGGTGTGACCTCTACTTTCTCTCTAATATACTCATTTTTAAATTCTATCTTGTTTAGTAGGTCTTATAATTGTACGATAGAATTTACGCTTAAATTTAAATGGTATTCTTCTATTATAAATAATGCCTAAAACACTCCTCTATTTCATCCACTCCGCTTAAATTATATGTTTTACATCTTTTATTTCCCAGTCATGTTGTATAATGGATTCAAGATATTTAAAACGTATAACTTGTGGTATAGTATGTTCTCCAATTTTCACTTCTACATTAAACCTAATGCATTTCTTACTAAATTTACATTCCATATACTCTATTTTATTTCTACTTAAATGAAATCTATGTGCTTCCAAAACTAATCTTTACATCTTTAACTTCTCATTCATTTTTTCTATTGATTCTCTAATTATAACTATATTATCAGCAAAAAAATATTTATTGTGGCACCAGCTCTTGGATGTATGATGGAAGATGGTGAGTAGATAATGGAAGAAGATGGTGAAAAGGGGAAGGGTTTAACTAAAACTTGTATGGTTTTGAGAATAAATAAGGAATAATTATAAGATAAGAAAATAAAAATGAAAGAATGAGGGCTCTAATCTTTTAAAGAAACATGTTAAAGCTCAAGTAGTTCTTAGTTGACTATTGAAGCTAGTATAAAAGCTAAGTTTTACAAAATGATAGACCAGTCAGTTGTTGAGAACAATTGATTGCTTGGTTTATATGCTTAGAATAGGTGTTAACCCAAGAGGAATACTTGGTCTATATGCTTAGGATAGTTTATTGATAATGAAAGATTGGTCAACTGGTGTTAATCCATGAGCAAGGCTTCGCCCAAAAAGCTTTTCTCTTTAATTTCCACATATCTTTAATTTGGACAAGCATGAAGATCCTGCACGATTCACTAAAAGCTTTAAAGCAATAGCAAATTATTATGGAGAAACTCTAACAGCGTGAGATCATATCTTGGTTTCAAGCCACCCATACAATATTAATCTATTTTGGATAAGCCTTATCATGCATTCACATTCACAGGACTTTTTACATGCAAAAAGTATCATCATCACTATTTTATCGGCTCCAACAAATAATGACAAAGATTTTATTTCTGAGTTAGAGAATAGCAGCTGTAACTATTCTGATTGATACCGCAAAAGAATAAATGAAAAGAAAAATTATGAAAATTATCAACTTATGTAAATTATATGATATCAAGTCTCGTCATTAATATTTACATCACATGATACTAAAAAAAATTAGTCACTAATATATTTAAAAATAAATAAACATTTTTAGTGAGATAGGTGATTATTGTAAAAAATAAAAGAAGTTACTAAAAATTTTCAATTAATATGGCAACCTCTTTTTTAAATTATTTAAATTTGGAAGGAAGCCCTAAACTGTGCCATTAATGTTTAACATGACTGATGACCAACTGAATAGATGTTGTAGACTTTGATTAGCCAAGACCAATCCTCATGTCAAGGCTGTTTGTTTGTTGGAGGAAAAAAGCAAACGGAAAATTTTTTTTTTATCATATTTATTATATTATTATTATTTAATAATATTTATTTTTTATATAAGGGTAAGAAGTATGTTTACTATTTATTTTATTTATATTTTCATTCTCTTTTTATTTCCATACTTACTGATTTTATTTATCAAATTGTAAGCTCACCTTTCTTAATCTTTGAAACTGTGCTAAGAATTCTATTTATCATTAATGTACAGTTACTTTCCCATTTAATATGTTATTTTGGAAGTCATGTCAAGGTCTTTTAGATGTTTCTGTCTTCTCAATGATGTCATAAATTGAAATGAAATGGCAATAAAAAAAGCATATTTTAATACAAAGTTGTGTTTTCACATCACATATTAATGTAACTATGTAAGCACACGAATATTTCAATGACACCTATTTCCAGTATATTTAGATATATTTATAATTAATTTAGTTTCTTTTTTTATAATTTATTTTATTTAATAATCTCTCAAATCTTTTTTTATAAATATTGAGAATAACATAAACCAAACACTTGGATTCAGGATTCTCTCTGTCCCCCTCAAAGATCTTGAGGACATTACATTTTAAAATTTAGGTAGAGCCCACTAACTTTAGGGGAGAGATAGCAGGAATAACATGACTCTCCCTCATGTTTCCAAATCTTGCATTTGAATTTGAAATTTTTTTGTGTCATTGTGTATCCAACAAAATTTGTGCAGTGACTGCTTGAAATGACATAATTTTGAAAGAATCTATAGAAGAGGATGGGCAATGAAAGATTTGGTCTATAGAACAATGACACATCCATTATTGGCCTTTCATAAATACCCTAAGCTTAGCAAAGTAAACTTCTCTCTCCTTAGAGGCCACACATTTCCAAAAAGTACTGGTATTATATTTCTATGACCATTTGAAACCACTTAAACACCACATTTATTATCAAAACAGATTTTCTCCATTATAGGATATTATTTTGTTAAAAAGAAATAGATATATGATGTGAGGTTTAATAGTAAAAGAAGGAGAGTGAAAATATATGAGATCCATAACTCTCTCGATTTCTTTTTTTTAATAAAATAATATTTTGTTTATGCACTAACAGAAAAAGGTACGAATTTAGCCTATTACCTATTGAATTTTCAGTCTTACTTTTATAAAAAATTATTAAACTCCGGTCAGATTCAACTCTACTAAATACACACCAAAAACTTGAACAATGATAGTATAATTTTTTTTTTTTTGCGATTAAACACTTATTACTGTACTAAAAGATTGAATTGTCTGAAAAAGTGTAATTTTATCTTTTTTTTTGTTTATAAATAATTTATCATAATCGCGTTAAGCATTAAGGACAGCATGTATTATAGGCATCACTAAAAAAATGTTAACCCAAGAATCATTTAGGAGAGTATAATATATATATATATATATATCTCAACAGAATCATAACAATCAATCTGCCATTAGATTCTATCTTTGGTCCTGAAGCTAATACTCTACACTCTGAGAGATAGAGTTATTGATTTGTGCAGTGTTTCTCTTTTTGCAATTTGTTTTCAACAACTTGCTGGTTGGCAATCCACTTTCGCCACTTGGTGATAGGACTACTATTTAGGATAAGGTCTTTCACATGGGAAAGTAAAAATGCACATAACAAGTGGAGAATGTTACTTGGAGTTCCAGCAAATCTTTGTGCTTCCAGGAAGACTTATGCTCACTTTTCTGACCAATCGTGGAATCTTTACCTTAATGCATACGCTTTTGAAACCAAGAGAGGAATCAGTTTGATCATAAAGTTTAGAACACTACTATGATTAAGTCAGTATGATTTTAACAATATAAAAAGCGAGTCAGGTGTAAAAACTTCAAAGGAGTCCCACCACACCCCCCCTCTACCCAAAAGAAGAAAAAAAAAAAGGAATATAGAGGACAAGAGCATGTGAACTGTGACTTCTCTTTAAGTAAGGAGTCAACATGATAGTTTTGTCAGGCTATCTTATACATTTTTTAATTAAAATAAAAAAAGCAATTGCAAAATGTTTAATTGGACAATGATATTTTCACGTTTGACCGAAGGGAAGTTAGGCCTAAGTATGTATCCAATTTCTGTTGTTCAAGCTGAGTAGTCTCTAAAAACGGATTTTTCCCTTTAATTTTCTCTTTTAATAAATGAATGGTTTTCATGCTGTCTAACAAGAAGTTGCACAACCGAGAATACTAATTCATCTAAGGCTTATGATAATTGTAAGAGATAATTTCACAAGATGTGATAGACATCTCGCACATGATTAACTAAGCACTTGGGAGATTGATTTTTATTGAGTTTGGATTCTCTTTATATCTTTTATTTTTTGTCAATTTTAAAGAAAAATAAATACAACGAGTGTGGGATTTACTTAAATAATAAGTTCTATCTAAATATAAAAACCCCACTTGAGTAATGAGCCTCACATATTCTCTCTCTCTTAAATTGACAAAAAATTAATAAAAAAAAAATTGAACAAGATTCAAACTCTTGTTTTTTTTTTTGGGTGAACTTCATGTTGACGGTGAGAATAGGTGAATGATTGTGCGATGAGCCACTTGAGTAAACCTGGTTAACCTACCCTAAGCTTCTATAAATTTCCTTTTTGCTTTTAGAATCAGTTCCAATATCCCCTGAATCTACGCGTTGCGTTGCCTTGAAAATGAGGGGGTGGCTTGAAAAGTGGGGACAGTACAGTTCTCAAATTGCCACAGAAGTGGATGCTTTGGAGAAGGTAATCATTCTCACTTAGCATGCATCACAAATGACAGTGCTCTTCGTGCATTGTAGAATCTGAATTTGGAGTTCATGGAATCCAGATCCTTTGATGTGGCTATGCCACAATAGAGTGTGCGGTGGCCTCCCAAACAAGTGGACTGCCTCCTTTCGGCATTTTTCTTTTTTAAATGTAACATTTCTACTGATATAGCAGGTGCTCTAGAATTTATTTTCAAGTTCATGATGAATTGATATTAAACTTTTAATCAAAAGCAGATAATTTATTTTTAGAATTTTATTGAAGTAAATTATAGGGACATCTTCTATGTTTTGTTGAAATTATAATTTTTTTACTATTTTTAAAATATATACTATAGTTTAATTTTAAATTTTTTTACTAAAATACCTTCTATTAACTTGAATAAATAAATATATATTAAATAAAAAATACACAAATAAAAATAAAAATAATAGATTTTGTTTCATTAAATTTAATAATGTGTATGTGTGTTAATGGAAAGTATTTTAGTAAAAAAAAATTAAAATTAGACTAAAATATAACATAATTTTTTGTATTAGGGGAAGTCCATATATATTTTAAAAATAGAATAAAAATTTATGTAATTTCCACAAAACTTAAGCAAAATTTGTATAATTTATTCATTTTATTATAATTGTTGATCTATTAAAAATATGTAATTTATTTGCACTTTTGGTCTCCTAAAATCTCATATGCACTTTTCTTAAATATAAATTTTCTTTATTTTTATCATTTTGCACGACTAAAATAATTTCTTAAATTTATAGAGAAAAACACATTTATAATATTTCTTATATTTCTTTGCATCTCTAAGGTTTAATCCATTAAATGACTCATCTTTATAATCTTATATCTCTAAGGTGAAATTAATCTTATATTCTTAGAGTGGTAAATTGATCGATCCCCTTCTCATTCAAACTCTAACGTTAATTCCATTTTCTTCTTGAGATTAGTTCGAGGGGTTTTATTGCAAGGTTTTCGGACTATGATAGGTGTTTCTTGAAGATCATAATCTAAACTTTTAGCTTGTTTTGGAATTACAGTAATCACTTTATGTAACTCAAGACATCCCTGGGCTGGTATATCAACAAAAGTTGAATATAGCGCAGGAATAATGGAGATAATTTTAATTCATTACAGCCATTTGTTTTAGTAAATTAAAATAATGAGAAGTATCTTTCAAGAAGTAGAAGTAATTAAGGATTAAATCATTGACATAAATCACACATCAAGTTTGAATTAGAGCTATTTGAGCTACTAATTTATTAAGTAGACGACTTGTGTACGTATGACAGATATGATTTACTAACAAATTGTAAGAAAATTCACACGACTATTTCAATTTAGTTGGATTTAATTTTCTTGAGTAGCTTAATTGTGATTATATTATTAAAGATGAGTGTATAAATTTAAATTCTCCATAATCACTATAAAATTAAAACTATATCCAAATGATGTGATCTTTATATATATACTCCTCACTAAATGGATATTAAATTGTGAATGAATTATAAGAAACACTTCAATTCAAAAGAGACGAAATAACTAGTTAAAATATTACTCATATAATGCACTTTATTAATCATGAGGAATTGCTTGACGCTATAGCTCTTCATGTTCAAGGCTGCTTAAAAGCCTTCCATATATGCAGCTTCTTAATTATGAGTCATGAACTTGGTTTGTGAAGAAAATTGAAGTTTTTATTCTTTAAGTAAAAGCAATATTATTTTTTTATTAGGTTTAACCTTGAATAAAATTTTAATTTCAATTTTTTATTTTAAGGACGACTCCAATATCACTAAACCGAAAGTTATGTGAAAGCAATATTATTCGAAGCCGTGTTCCTTTCACACAATCTTTATTTCCCAATATCTTAGGTTTGTGACGAACATCCAAGTGCTTATTCTTCAAGGGAAAGCGAAATTATGCTAAACCGTGTTTCTTTCAAACAATCTTTGGTGAGTGATTCGTGAAGAACATGTCAGTGCTTATTCCACAAGTGACAGCGATGTATTATTATATTATCCTAAACCGTGTTTGATTAACACAACCTTAATTTCCTACAGCCATAATGGCATTTGAAAATAATTAGCAAATTATAGTGGCTCGGACTTTGTCTGTTAGAAAGTTTGACAAAACCTTGAAGGTTCTGTTGAAAAAAATACAAAAGGGAAGGACATCGTATATCATTGAAACAAGGTGCAAAACGAACTGGATTTAACTTTTGTTCTAGCATGATGTCATTATAGATATAATTCTAGGTTTTAAGAAGTTTTTGTCGATCAGCATTCACCATTTTTTGTATTAAAGCAGAATTTAGTAACAAATGATAATAATTTATGTGATATTTGTACAAATTATATATACAAGTTGCTTTATTTGAATAAGTGTAAAAAAATTAAATCAAATTATTTAAATGAAGTCAAATTAATATATGTGCGTTAGTTATGGATGAAAAGAGCTCTGCAAACAGTGTGATCCTCTTCAATTTTGGAATGCATTCGAGTCACTATAAGAAGATTTTCTGAGATAGATTTGATCTATTATAGATAAATTAAGTTAATTATATATGTGTGTGTGTGAGAGAGAGAGAAATATATTTTTAAGTAAATTTTTTTATAAAAATGTTGGATACATTTTTAAATTGAACTTATATGCAAGATATGTTTACATCTTTATTTATAATTAATTAAATTTGTTTATTCATAATAGATTTGGTGTCCATACAAATCTCTCCACTCTAAATAATTTTTGAGTAAATTATCCTTCTTTTTTCTAAAAGACGTTTAAATTAGACTGTTATCTCATTTATTATGAAAATATATACTGTCTCTCTAAAGCTAACATATAAACAAAAATGTCCTAAAAACAATATTAATTTCTTTTATTAAAAAATTTTATTTCAATATTATTTGTTTGGTGTTAAAAATTATAGATTTAATTTATTCTAAATTTACAAAATTGATTATTTTAAATTGATAAAATATATATTTAATACTTATTATATTATATAAATAATATATTTTTATATGTATATGTATATTAAAATATGTATAAATGTAGTTCATCTTTTATTATAGGAGAAAGTAGTATAATATAACTTTTGATTTAAGAAAATAAAGTATACATTTTTAAAATAAAAAAGAGAAACATATAATTTGGATATCTCAAAAAAAAAAAAAGTAATATACTCATAATTTTTTTAGGAGAGGCAGGAAAGCACAGAAGAATGGGCTTGGTTTACATGTTGAATGGTTAATTCCATGAATGTTTCTGAGTTTGTTGTGTTAGGAAGGATGGAATTAGAAAGAGAGAATGAAAATGGGAGAGTCTCCCACTAAATTTACTATGATGGTATATATCTTATGCGTGGATGTTGAGATTACCATGAATTGTGGAAATCTGATTCCCAAACAAAAGAAATGGAATCCATCGCTTTCTTCGGAATTTGATTGCCTTTTACAATTTTATCATCCTGTCCTTGTTATATAATTTGATAAAATTTCTTTTATATATATATATATATATATATAGCGTCCAGTTTTCTTGGCCATTTTCCTTTCTACTTCAACCTTAAGTTTATATAATCTTTTTTTTTCTACTAACAAATTTATATAATTTGATGATATTATCTAGAATTCATCTCAAACTTTAAAAAAATTATACAAATCTCATATTACAATTTTTTTAATTTGATAATTTTTATCAAATATTATTTACTTTTTTTTTACAACTTTTAATTTTTATATCAAATATAGGTACCTTAAATATTATAATATTTAATTTTTATATTTTTCTTATTATTCTTAATTAAAAATATTTTTTGGAATTAAAAAAATAAAAAATGAATATTTCAATGTTTTTACACTATGGATATTATGATTACTTGTCTAGTTTTTTTTTCAATCTTATATTAATTTTATCCAACCAAATATATTAATGGAATGATATTCTTAAAATAAAAAATCATTCTAATATAAAAAGAGTTTATCATGGATTGAATTGTACATATGATTTGTGCTTCTATTTTTAAAAGAATTTAAATTTATAAATTTCAGTATGTAAAATAAGTTAAAATTTAACCGATCCATTATAAAGTGATAACAAAGTAATAAAACTCACTTTTCATGAAAATCAAAGATGCATGATAGCTATGATCCATTTGATGGATATGACATTTGGGTATGATTCATGAATAATAGCTTCTTCAAGTGACAGAAGCCAGAACCAGCAGTAGCTACAGAGATTATCAAATGCAAGTTGATTATCAGCCGCAAAAGGCAAAAATAAAAAAGATAAGGGTTGCTGTCAAAATCAACCCCCCTTGCTTTATGGACTCATTCAGCCTCTCAGAAGTGACTTCCAACTTTCTAAGACGCCATAAATGCCCCTTCTTTTCTTCCCTTTCTATTGAAGTCTCATGATCCAAAAGTATTGGACTCACAAGATGTGGATAATGTTGTGAGCCATTTTGGGATAATATATTTTAAAAAAAAAAAGAATTATAATTTAAAGATATTTATATTAAAAATTTTTTAAATTTTTTAAAAATATTTTAAAATTAAAAATTTTAATCTAGGGTCTTGAATTATAAATTTTTTTATACAATTTTAATTTTTGATTTTAAAATTATTTAGAATAACTATCGTTTAACTTAAAAAATTAGAAATGTAAGTTTTCTTAGTATGTGAAAGGCACGAAACACTGTACTCATTGCGGTTTACTTTCAATGGTCAGTCTTCCTTGGCAGTGATAATTCCAATGGTTCTTGGTTGAAAAAAAAACATAGATATGCCCATTTGAGTCACAGTGAATGATGATTGCTCCATTAGAAATTTCGTTCCCTAACCCTACGTTGGTGGTCAAACAGGTCAACTCTTTCATTAGGTTACTTTATTATTATTATTATCATTATTATCTTATACAAATAATTTTAGTATCAATTGATTCTTTTTTAATAAAAAAATTGTATCACTTTGATATTAAAAATTTTAATTTAATTTTAACCTCATAATATATTTAATCTTTAAAAGATTGTATTCTTTTTTATATCTTTACAATGATCAAATTAGAACAAATTAAACTTGTAAATACTAAATTGATAAAAAAAATTCAGCCAATTGAAACTAGATGTTTTTTCAAAACCAAAATGGTAAATAAAAAATTACATTTATAGGTATACTTAAATTTTGTCAGAAATTAAATTATTTACTCAAATAAGTTAAGATTGTATTATCCATTTAGTACGTTCAAAATTTTGTTCTCTTATAATAAACTCTAAAAGAATCAAATTTCAACTGTTGAACTTTGAAGTTTGACCAGTTCTGGTCTTTCACTCAGATTAACTGAACTTGATGATTTGGTGGGACAACTTCAGCTTTAACCACCCACCCTTTTAAGTCCATTCCCAGTTTCACGCAAGCTTTTTTCTGCTTCCAATTTGATTCCTTTCACCATTTCAAACTGGGGCAATTTCCATTCAACTTCATCGCCCAAATTCTTCCATAAGTAAGAGCAAAAATCTAGAAACTTTGGAGTTTGGACCTACTTTAACTGAAATGGCGCCATAGTATCAAGAATTAGGATTCTTTTTTGTTTAGGAGAAAATTTTGCCAAACAGAGAAAGAGATATGGGGTGGGGTATGTCTTTTCTTTCTCCCACTCATTCTATGTCTCTAATAGTGAATATGAGTCTAATTTATTAGTTTTATTCTTCTAAATCATATTAATACTAAATCTACTAAATAGTGTGAGAAAATGTGTCCTTGTTTAAGAGAAAAATAATTGAGACAAAGTCTAAAAATGTCTTAACTATAATAATCAAGATAAATACTTTTGGATTTAACAATCTCTCGCTTGAAAAACAAGATTGGCTAACTTCTTCGTCATACAGGCATCGCAATACCCTTTAGTTTGAAGAGAATGAAAGTCCCAAACTGAGAATTAAAGGCATCATAGACGTAACATTTATGCCGGAATTCTTCCAATTAGGAAAATACAAAATGTCATGCCAAGTGTCACATAGGTATATGACCAAAAATAAATGCTAATGAAATCATAGTCATAGAAATCGTATTATTCACGACTCAAAACGTACGATTCGACTCAATTTAGTAGAAAAATGATGCAAATTATTTGTTGAATTAAAAAAGTGCCTGAATCATGCATATAAATTGTTGGAATCGCACGACTTGTATCGGAAATGGCAATTCGCAATATTCTGACAATTCAAAACACGGCTACTTCGTTGGTTCCTTTGTGACCCAATGCCACTTACTTCTGTAAAGAAGACACTGATACCTTTTTCGCCACTTACTTTCAACGACGTCATTTCACTTAAAATTGCAAATTCGTAGTATTACATGGCCAAAAGCCATGAATCACTACTTAGTATTCACTATCACATACAAACTTTTTTTTTTCTTTCTTTTAAGTGAAATGACATAAACTGTGTCGTTTCACTTGTTTGAGTTTGAAAATTTGCAACTACATCAGCAATCAAGCATAAGAAACAGTAAAAGCTTAAGAACAGACAAGGAAGGTATGGATCAGTCTTATGAACAATCTACATCTCAGCTTACTATCAATTGAAAAAAATTGCAATTACATACTTACTTGATATGTTTTCAAACTGTTAGCATCAGATGCAAGCTTACGACATACTTATTTGATATACTTCAAACCGTCCCTCCCATTTCCCCAAGTAAATGCTCCTAAGGTTTTAGCTGAAAGATCTTCTTTTGAACTGGTTTTATTTTTAAGATCCATTGTGCTTATTTGCCGTTTGGGATGATTGTAATGGTTGGAGGAAGCATGTAATTGCAATTTTTTCCAATTGATTCATTTATTTCATATATTTCTGTTATGCCCTGCACTTCAGTATTGTTTACCAGGAAACAATAACACAGAGGAAAATAATCAACACCAGCTATAATTGATAGAAATTTCAACCTCTGATATAACTGCTTAACGGAGCAACACAACCTCCATTTGTTAAACAGCAAAATAACATCAAGCTACAAGAGGTAGCTTAGGACACCAAAATGCAATACAGTAAAATTTAGCAATCTGAAGAAGGAAGAAACACAGACGCAGAACAGAGAAGACACTCAGAAGGGATGAAGAGCAATTCAGGGGGGGGGGGGGGACTCTTTACTAATCCACACACACCACAATGAAAAATGTTGCCTCTATATACTGGTTACTCCCTGAGCCTTAACGGTTTGCGCCGTACTCTGCCAATTTTACACACAGCCACCATTGTGTTTTCCGCATTATTCTTGTCCTCTGCCATATCATTCTCAATCGTGGCATCTTGGTTCTTTCTTGATACGGTGCGTAGCATGAAATTCATACTTTTTTTCATTGTATTTTTGAATCATTTGATTCGATATGATTTATGAGTCATGATTAAAAAATTAGCCTCCTAGTTCACACTTTGATTACTATGAATGAAACCCTTTTAAATTTACTTCAAGATTATTGTGTTAGCCAACTTTAAAACCACTTTCGTAAGTCATAGATATTTCCCATAATTTGGTAATCACATATTCATGTTCGTATTATGAGCACAATAAGTCACTGGGTGTAGTAAAGGTGTGGGCAGTTGGGAGAATGTTTCAAGTTCAAAGCTTTGTTTTGTCATGTATCAAAACTACTGAGTGCAATTGGTTTTCATGATCTATAAGCCATTCAAGCATAAACAATCCGATTTCCAATGAATATCCACTGCTATTATCAACCACTTTAGGCCCGTTTGATATGGAGGAATAATTTTTATAAGAATTAGAATTAAAATCAGAATAAGAATTGAAATTGAAAGAAATCATGTGTCACAATATCATATTCGTTATGATTGAAAAGAAATGAAATGATTATTCTATTTTTCTACATAATTATATGAGAACAATGTAAGATCGAAAATAAAAGTTGAAAAAAAGATCAAAATACCCCAAGACCAAATCATTTGGACTGGCTTAGTGAATGGGAATGAAGGACAAAATGACTCCTAACCAACTTCCCAAAAAAAAAAAATTGAGACTCCATCATTCTTGCAAGGCAAGGAGTTTTCCATTTTGGTGCCGGAAACTGAACTGATTTTCAACTGCAACATACCAAACAAGCATTTTATTTTTTTCCATTCTATTTCCTTTATGCGCTACCAAACAGGTTCAGAAACTAGACACCCAAGTTCTTAAATCTGTCGTCAAGAGGAATTTTGGCAGGTAAGAACTTGTATTATATTGAAGTCCAACTTAAAGGCCCAACAGAACCAAAACCAAGATATTCCCCAAAACTTCAACCATAGTTGTTGTCATTGTCAAAGGAATTTGGGCCACCTTCCACTGTCCCTTCTTGTAGCTTTTTTTTTTTAAAATAAAAAATAACCAAATTGCTTCGTACAATACAAACTGGATAGATGAATGAATACCCCAAAAACTTTTCTTATTAACAACTTAGGCACCTGAACTCCCTCTGTATTTACATCAAAATTAAGATGCAATTTTCTGTATATCATATTTCTTGTGTTGCAGCGGATGGTTCATCAACTTTCTGTCATGCCCTGAACATAATAGAGACACTGCCAAAGAGAAGATTTTTAGCAAAGCGCTTACTGAACCGAAATCCGATACAAGTATGAGCAGCATCTGGAAGAACTCAAATCGCTTCTAGTTAAAATGATACAAGTTTAATATTTCTCAAAGTTAGTGTAAGATAGATCCCTTGCAGAAATAATACAGCTGTTCAATTTATGGAAAATTAAGTCAATGGATAAAGCAGATGGCTCTACCCTGCACAGAGCTCGAAACTATAAGTATTTAGTCAAAAGGCACACTGGAGATGCATTTGCATTTTGCTTATAGAAAGATAATTGGTCTGGCTAATTGAGGGACAGAAGTAGCCAGTGGGAGCAAGAAGTATTTACCTTCAGGACAAGTAATGAAGCATCCAAGAAGTTCTCAGTTGATGTAATAGATGCAGCCGTTTTCCCATCAACAAAACCTTTAGTCTCCCAGGTTCATTTTTCAGGCAATGTCAATACAACTAGGTACTCAAACATGAAGAAAGTATTCAGTAAATTCGTGACAAAATATGGCGCCATGATGAAAGCATTAAGTTAATGGATGAAGCATGTGGTTTCACCCATGCATAGAGCTCAAAACTATATTTAGTCAAAAGGCACACTGGAAATGCATAAGCATTTTGCTTATGGTAAAATAATTGATCTTGCTAAATGAGAGACAGCAGTACTAAGTGGGAGCAAGAAGGATTTACCTTCAGACAAGGCAATAAAGCATCCACGAATTGATGCAGCCATTTTGCTTCAACAAAACTTGTAGTTTTCCAAGTTCAATTTTCAGGCAGTGTCGCTACAGCTATGTACTCAAACATTAAGTTGATTCGGTACATTAGTAAAAAGTCTGGCACCATGTAGACACCAAAATTTTGCCCATCTCCAGACAGATCTACCAATTCAGCTATTCTAATAACACTGCAAGCCAGTGAACGAATAACTTAAAAACTGAAACATATGATTTCGGCAAGTAATACAAAAGTTAATAACGAAAAGAAAACAAAACAACTAGAAGAATCTAAACAAATTGAGCATTCCATAAAAAAGTTGCTTCAGCAAAAGAAAACTCTATTAAGTGATGAACATGGCCTTTGGGTCAAAGGACACCTCCTGTACCTTTAAGGTACCGTTTAATATTTTCAAATTCAGTTTGTATGGGTTTTCATCTTACATGACTTCTGGGAAAAATAGATTGCAAGCTCCAAGAGGAAGAGGGAAAAAGAGAGTTCCGAGTTGAATCCTCTTTACATAGATGGTCATAAAATGCAATTACAATTCAAGAAAAGAGTCTATTGATGGTAACTTCTCATTTTAAAGAAATTATTTAAAATTCACATTTGGATAAAAATTACAAAGGGAGTGGATGAATAATGGCTTCAAAACTTAACTTAGGATTTATAATTTATTGGTAAACAAATTTATATGAACTTTCATTGTTTACATTTAACTGTAATATCCAAAAAACAACAGGCTATATCCTCCCTTTTTTTTTTGGCTGAAGTATATCCTTCTGGTTTCAATCATTAAAATCAGTCATACTATAAGTCTGAGTTGAACTCTTAACTAATGTAGTAATAATTATCAATATGACAGATTGGAAAGCTTTTCTACTAAAATAACCATGTAGTTATGAAAAATCTGGGTTTACCTGCTAGGATTCTATCCAGTTTGGATCGTCATGGAAAATGTGCACTAGAATTGTAAAGTAATTCTTCCATCAGATTGGTCATGCTAGCCTCTGATCAACTTAATGCCTGATAAACATTTCGCAAGGTGAAACTCAGAATCTTTATTAAATATTGGAACAATAACAAATAGAAGAAAATTTTTATATAGAAGAAAATTTTTATTCCATGAATGATTTTTTAGTGAATCTCATATATATATATATATATTTATATATATCCCATTCGTAGGTATTCATATAAATGAAATTAAAACCTCACTGGATAATCAACCAAAGCCCTGAAAAGGAGAGAAGCCCATATTTAGGAACTGGTAACACAACTCCTAGTGCCTACTGCCTATATAATGACAAGGGTTACTCATACTACAGGAACTCACAAGGAAATTGTTAAAAGGAACAGATACCAACACTTGTCCAGCACAGAGAGATGAATAAGCTCATGCCTGGGGAGGGATTGGTAAATAGATGAAAGACTTTCTCCCCAAAGGAAAAAAAACAGAAAAGCATTGCAGCAATGAAAAGTAGCATATATTGTAACATACCTAAGCTATCTTTGGCAGTAACCGTCATGTTTTCTAACTTTCGAGCAGCCTCTGTCATCCCTTGGGTATTATAAGCCTGGATCATGGTAGCAAAAGTGATGCTATCAGGCTCACATTTTCTATCTTTCATTGCCAAGAATAAGTCACCCATTTTATTTAAGTCCCCAGCCTGACCATAGGCGCTAATTATGCAATTGTAGAAGGGGGTATCCAATACTACATCAGAATTTTCTACCTGCCTGATGATTGAGTCAACTTTTTCCATATATCCAGCTTTACTGTATGCATTAACAAGAGAGCAATAAGATATAGAATTAGGCTTCACTCCTAGATGCTTCATTTTCTTAAAGTATTTATCCATCTTCTTAATTTCTCCAGCTTTGCCAAACACCTCAATTATTGTATTATATGTTACAATTGTTGGAGAGAAAAACCTCTTTTCCATGAAATCCATGACAGACTTTATCTTATCGTAGAGACCTGCTTTTCCATAGGACCTTATCATGATATTGAATGTCTTGATGTCTGGTTTTATTCCCATTAGCTGAAATTCCTCATACCACTTCTCCATCTTCTCAATTTGTCCACTATTTCCATATACTCCTACTAAGGAATTCAATGTAAAAAGATCGGGTTGGCAATTGCCACTTTCAATCATATTTGTCAGAGAATTCTCCATGTGCTCAAACATACCAGCCTTCCCATATCCATCAATAATGATATTGTATGTCACATTATTATTTTCGATGCCCAGATATGACATTTCAGTGAGAATGTGCTCAATTAAATCAAACCGATCAAATTTCGTGCAACTACTGAGAAGAATGGAATATGTATATATATCTGGTTTGCAGTTAGTGACTGATTTCATGTCTTCAACTATAGCAAATGCCTTGTGAAGGAGACCACTTTGACCACAAGCACTTACAAGAGCAGTGTAGACATCAATCGTAGGTTTAAGCCCTTCAGACAACATGATGTCAAAAAGCAGACTAGCCTCCTCTGGTTTCCTGCACTTGCCAAGCATCATCAACAATTTTGTGTACATTTGGCATCTTGGTTCATACCAAAGTTGCTTACGAAGAAGCGCAAAAATCTGCAAAAGGGAATTCTCTTCATTTCAGACATATCTGAAGGCTTAAGTTAATCTCATCCTAGATGTTATGGCCTACAGGTAATCCTGAAATTTGGGTTTCCCACTGGTGGCAGCACTGCTAAGTCTGCTGACACCAAGTGTACTGAAATAGGAATCAGCATGTAGTGAAGCAGTTGTTGTTAATTTACAAATATACCTAGGAATGTAACACAAAAAATTTATCTATATATATATATATATAGATTATCCATATTTTCAAAATTAACAATGAACTAATATTATAGCTTTTCTTAATAGGGTATTGAGGATGATGTCACCCTAATTGATGAAGGTTCATGACTACATAATGAAGGTATAAAGTTACAAAGAGACAGATTGGTTATAACTCGAAGAGCTTCCACGTGAGTAGTTAAGAAAGATTTTCAACTGAGAAGCAATGATTAATCAAGTACAGCAAGGTAAGGGCAAACTAGAAGGTTAGAAAAAACGGTTATGTCCAATAATGTAGTAGAGGGTTTATCCAAACTAAATCATTTATAAGAAGCCAAGCAATTGCAAAAGGTTTTAAATTGCAGTCAAAATGCAGCTGCAATATTGCAGTTGCAGCTATGCAGGCTGCAATTTGAAATTTTGGTACCTGCATTGCCTACAATTATAATAACCGCAATTGTAACCGCAATTTAAAACTTGTAACATTTTCTAACGAATCATAAAAAAAAATACGACAAGGAGCATGAATCATGACCAAGATAAATTTTTAAAAAATCAAAAAACTGGAAATTGAACCATTAAGAGGAACCATTACTCTGAATCTAAACTGCCAATCATAAGGAGGAAAAAGAAAGAAACAATATAGTAGATATAGATCTGTTAAAAATCAACAAATGCAATGAATATCACTGTCGCATCAATTATCACTTCAAAATTAAAAATGAAATGAAAAGAAGAAAAGGAAAAGAGTGGAAAGAAGTACTAGGTAAATCAAGGATGAAAAAGAAAGAGATAGGAATTGGGCAGACTAAAGCCTATGGCATTTATGTAAAGCTCTACCCTTCAAATTTAAGATTTTCCTAATGTACACAAAATTCTGAACGGTATGCAATACATATTTAATGACTTACTACATTTTAGCATCAGAACAAGATTACTCGTAACTTAGTAAATGACTAGATATGAACACTTGCGATAACTATTCCTCGGGGCTGATGAGCATCAAGATAAAATACAGAGACACGAGAATTTGGAAGTATCTATGCTTCTACAAGGGCCTTTTTTTTTTTTTCTCATTTTCATTACCCAAATAACAGGAAGTTTGTACCCAGTCAGTTCACTGGACCCTTTTGTATAAGGGGTTCCCAATTACACATTAAATAATAATCGTATACATGAATCATGTTCTGCACCAATTTCTGATACCATAGAATAAATCTAACAGCAACAGAAGCAATATCGAAAACCAACTGTGAAACCAATCCATGCAACAAACAAATGGCGTCACCAACAAGTTATAATAACAACTGAAACTTATAGAAGCACCACGAACCTTAAGAGCAGCTTCCCATCGAAGTTCTTTGATAGCTTCATCCAAAGCTTCCAGAACGGCCTTGGGCCATAGCTGTCTGTGCTTCCTTGAATTAGCCTTGTTCTCAACACCCCTAATAGCAGCTTCCGTTCTGAGAATCCGAGACAAGTCTTTCTTGGGGTCCTTCTGGAGCCCAGAGGATACGGGCTTGGAACATCGCTTCGATGACTGAACATAAAAACGACGTAGCTTTGGCGTGTTGCAGGGTTTTTCGTTCAAGACATTCGAACGAGTGATGAGCGTTGAAGAGAAGAAAGATGACCAGCGCAAGGAATTGGGGTCCACGAGGAGAAGAAGCTCCATTGCAGTTATGGGGAGATTCGAGGACGAGAGCTTCTGTTGGGGTAAGATGATAACGAGCGTAACATACGGCGTTGAGGGCAAGTACAAAGGATCACTGTGTCTCCGTTTCTCAGGGGCAAGGTCATTGAAGACTAACCGTTTAGCGGTTATTTTTAATGGTGGGCTAGGGCCCATTAAGGAAGATGTAAAGATGATTTTATCCTCGTTCATGGGTCATCTTGTCCAATTCTATTGGAGACTAATTTACAAGATATTTAGGGTTTGGGCCCATTAAGGAGGAAGATGGGCTCATTAAGGATAAAACAAAATACACTTGAAAATCTTGCAGACACACCTGGTGGGACTCGAACCCACAATCGTCTGATTAGAAGTCAGACGCCTTATCCATTAGGCCACAGGTGCTTGGTCGATCGGTCTTCATATGATAAAGTATAATAGATTATGGTTTGAACTTAGATTCATGTCAAGATGATTCATTATGTCAAAGGCTAACAGGTGTGGCCCTATACATTCTTACTTTATCTCTCTTCTAATATTAAGAAAATATGAAATTCACATTTCTTAGTTTATCTTCCTCTAACATAATAATATTATATTTACTCAAAAAAAAAAAAGAGACGGATTCAAATTCTATTTTGTCATTTTGTACGCCTTTTGCTAACTTTATCCTAAAACAAAAAATTAAAGGACACTAACGTGGACAGTAGATGCAAATCCCATGATAGAAAAGAGAATAATAAACCGCTCTGGAGAGCGAGAGCACACATTAATTAGTATCCGCATGCCCTTAATGCCAGAGACGTAAAGGCTTTAAATTTCAGTGGTTGAGTATTTTTTTCATATGCACGAGGAAACACTGTATCATATATGCTTGCAGTGTGAGTTGAATTCTATTCTGGTTGGATACTTGATTTAACCAGTGGACCAACAATAAAGATGTTATATAAGCCGATACTGCACTCTCCATTGATTCATTAGATAAAATTTGGTTCTCTAGGAACAGGTTTATTATGGAGAATAAAAAACTCGATGCATTGGAGGCTTCGAATAGAATAAAATTAATGGATTTATATGCGCAACAGATGTCCTGGATTATATTAAGATGAAAATTAAAACTAAAGGATCTTTCCCTCTATGCTCGTCGTTATTCATGCTTCTTGTATTACAATATTATATGTTTGTAGAGGAAGATTTGCTCAATTAAAAATATTTGTGGTCATTATAATATTTATGAGAAATGCATGCTGGAAGACATTCTAGGTTACCATAGATGCTCGAGGAACTAAGGACATATTGCTTTTCAGCTCCATGAGGAACATGTTTTTGGATTCAAACTTGCAGGGGAATAGTTTGTTGGGTATAGGACTTTCAGAGAAGGGATATCTGAGTATGTTGCAGAGGGTAACAAAAGCGACAACGCGTGTTCAAATTATCATCTATGATATCCACAAAGCTGTGTCCATTCGACAGTCTTGAAAAGTCTATACTGGTGTTGGGTTATATAGAAGGAAAGATAGTTCTTTTTATTTATTTTGTATAATATCTATTATGTTTATGTTTATGTATTTATTATTAAAAAAATATTTATTTATTATTTTTATTTTTCATAAAAATAAGGACATAATAATTAGTTTTTTCTCAAAATTATTTTTTATTCTATTTTTTATTTCATTCCTTTCTATTGTACGTAGCAAACCAGTAACGGCAATGATATGTCCTCCTTTTATAGAACCAGAGGTATGATCTCTAGGGAGATGTGATAGTTATGTTTTAACTTCGGTTATTTTTAATATCTTTTTTCAAGTAAAGGCTTGACCTCCTAGACACTAATGTGAAAAAAACTAGAGATTACTTAAAAGCATTTGGAGCATAACATAGCCAAATAAACCCATTACTGGGGCAGTATGTGTGTGTAAGATTACTCATATATAAAAATGAAGCCTGGGCATTATTATTAAGGAATTCTCGTGTATCTAAGACATACTTAGTTTTCATATAAATCACTGGTTTGAGATGTAACAAAAACTCGCTAAAATGAATATTTTAGGTGATGAAATTCATTAATATTCATTTTAGTGAGCTCCCACTAACTCTTACAATCAGCAGGTACAGAGTTTACATAAAAATTTCTAAGCCTTTGATACATCTCTCTTCAATGAGTTTACCTAGCAATGTGAAGATGAGCACATCCAGATTGTCCAGGTTTTTTTTTTAAATTTTGAATTTATTTTTGAAGAATACAAAACATAGAATATAAGAACAGGCTTTTAACTGCCAAATTAAAAAATAATGATGATTGAGATTAAAAAAATTAAATATAAACTATTCAAATTAAATCCAAACAGTCTAAATGAAATAGTTATGGTATGCTCATCTTTCCACTCGGGCAGAGAATCTATGGGCATGTTTGAAATTGTTTTTGTTTTAATATTTTCAAAACATATGTTTTCAAGAACAAGTTTTTAAGAACAAAAAAATTAAAAAATTTGTTTGAATCATTATTTTAAAAAGTAATTATTTTTTGTTTTTTACCTAATTTTATAGAATAAAAATTACAAAAAACTTTAAAAGTGTTCTGAGTTTTTTGTTTTTGAAAACAAAATTTTATTTTTTTGTTTTACAAAACACTTCATTAAAAACAGGTTATCAAACAGGTTTTTTTATTTTTTTGTTCTTGAAAACAAAAAAACTGTTTTGCAGAATCAAATCAAACAGGCCCTATATTAGTTTATCTAGATATCTGTTTTGTTTCATTGGACTTCTAACACTTGATTAGTAAACTACATTTTATATTCTTAAACGCTAGTTTAATCAAAAAGTAATATTTTGTTTCTCTAAGCAATCATAAAAAGTGAAGTAATTATTCATTGTTAAAATTTTAACATCTAATAAACATGTAAATAATAGAAATTAACTTTCAAACCTTCCATGTTAACTTCTCCTATCTATTGTCAGAAAAAGTACTGATATCATTTTAAAATAAACTTGTTTTTATAAAAAAAAAGTAACACAAATTAATTTCTTTCAAAAATAGATAACACAAGTTGACTTTCGTGGACATGAAAGTAGACTTATGTTAATCACATGATTATTAAATATCAAATATAACAAATAGTTCATCATTTCACTTTTAATGATAGTTTAAACACAAAGTATTATGCTTTAAAGTTTACATACTAGTATTGAGATTAGACACAGACAAAGAAATTAAAAACCACAGCAAAACTCGCACTGGCAAGGTCCAATAATAAGGCAATTCTAAAGTACAATTCTGCCTCCCAGAATCAACTCCTGACTATAGCAGCAATGGGCACTACCATCTTATTGATTGTCTGAATGAGGCTTCCTTGCCAAAAAGAAATACATTGGTGTGAAGATCTCTTTCCTGAAACAGTTACATATAATCACGTTAAGTTTCTGAGAGTCTTGTCACCAGTGCCTAAGAAAAAATTTTATTTAGGCTTGTCTAATCTACCTTATAAGTAATTCATTAGAATTTGTTGAGGGAATTAGTGCCTGTTTGACCTTATTTTCAAATTTTGCTTATTTTGATTTTTTTTTTCTTAAATAAGTTTCTCAATAAGCCAAAAAGCAAAGAAGTAGCTAGCATTTTGTCATATCATCTGATGAGCGCTTTTATTAATATCTTGAGTGTTTGGCCCATCTTTCAAAAAGGTACATTTTACTATTAAATTATTAGAAAAGATATATTTAGAAGAAGGATAAGGTTGGATAATACATAATATTTTATTTTGAGAAAGAGTGTTTCTGTTGAAAAGAAAACTAACTTGTACTTCTGATTCTACTTAAAAAGAAAAATAGATAAAAGGAAAACTTACTTTCCACCTTCAACTAGTCCCTCTGCAGCCTTTTCTAAAAAATCTTGAACCCTGATACTTCCCTTGGGTGCCAGTCCAACATACTCAAGAGCCTTAACCTACAATTTGGAGCCAGTCAACGAATACTAATATTCTGAGTATTAATAGAGTTTGTAATATTGAAGATTACAATAAAACTATTATTCAGAAGCTTAAACTTTTGAATTATAATGATCCTTTGAGATGGTATCATAGCCTCTATGACCAAATGGTTTAAAGTTTAATCCCTGTTGCCTCATGTGAAGGAGCTTGTTAAAGATTACAATCAAACTATTTACTGGCCTTCATTTAAAAATTTAAACTTTTGAACAGTATTTGAAATATAAATAATAGCCATGATGTTCAGAAGCATTACCATGTTTCTTGTGAAAAGTCGACCAACAGCTGTTAGACGGAAACTACTCAGTGAGAAGTGACTTTTATCCAAAGGCAAATACCATGGAATAGGAGAGTCCACTGCCAGATCTTTGTCCCATATGACCTTTTTGTACACAAAACAAATGAATCTCGGCTTAGCCAATTAGGTTGTTCATTTCTAAAAGCTCAAAAATCAAAACTAGTGAAAGGTGAAAAGAGGTTGATGTTCACCTCAAAACCTGCTTGCTTCAGAGCTTCAAGACACTTTGTGGTCAATCTAATATCAGGGAGCCCGTCTCCAAGCTCAATTTCTGCCTGTACCAATGAATTTAATATATAGAATTACAACTCATGACCTCAATTTCTGCCTGTACCAATGAATTTAATATATAGAATTACAACTCATGATGAGGCTTCAAGAAGAGAGATTCTTAGATAAATCTGGTCTATGAAAGATAGATAGACCAAACAAATCATAAAGAGACAAATAAGCATGTCAAAATTGGATCTCACTGAAAGTGGATCTAACATGCTTACATGTTTCCAGCATGACTAACTTAATCTACCTATCTTTCCTTCACTGGATCTACTGAATAATTTTTCATTTTAAGAGAATAAGTACATAATGTTAATCTAAATTCTTTCAATGCCTCTATATTATACCTTTATTTTCTGGTGTTCTTGGTTATTAGGATCAAAGGAACTGGTCATGCACCATTCATATGCAGCAAAAAATTGACCAGGCTTCAGCACTCTATAAATCTCTTTATAGCACCCATACTAAACAGATCAGAAATAAGTGTTAGACCAATACAAAACCACAAAAACAAAATTAAGATTCTAGATTCATAATGCACTTCATCCTTATGCATGACCACATTAAAAGTTGGTCCATACACCATGTGCATCTGTAAAAAGCTAATGTCTACGAAGCATGGACATTGACACAAACAACACGACATGACAAGACCTGAAATGTCTAAGAACAATTCAAAGTGTTGTGTCGTGTCTAGTATGAGTGCTTGACACATGCCAAACGCAGGCACAACTCCTTTTTGAAGTGTCAGCACTCCACAGGCTAATACTTAATACTAGTGAAAACAAGGACTAAACACTCAGTTCCTTCTGATCCCCCCCCCCCCAAAAAAAAAAAAAAGAAAAGAGTATAATATGATAAAATGTCACATACAGCATCTGGTGCATGGCAGGTAGCTTCAATTGCATATACTGCATCAAAAGTATTGTCTGGGAATGGCATTTTCATAAAGTCAGCCTGCATTAACAATTTTTTTATAATCATGTCAGCATGAGCTTATATTACATAATTTAATCATTAGAATATGAAATATAATGTAATTAAAGCAATAGAAGTATTTCATTTGAAATAGTAAAAGCCTATGCACTTAACATGATTAATCAAAGTAGAACAATAACACACAGAAATGAGCCCATGTGTGCTCAAAAATAAATGGACAACCCTTTAAAACGTAGAAGAAAATTTTGA
Source organism: Erythrophleum ivorense (assembly GCA_026724425.1). NCBI lineage: Eukaryota > Viridiplantae > Streptophyta > Magnoliopsida > Fabales > Fabaceae > Erythrophleum > Erythrophleum ivorense. Next base: position 18,001,281 of record JAIUCV010000017.1, read on the forward strand.
TTCATAAGATTAACCTTCACAAAGTTGCAAGTCTTGTCCATGCCAGAAATGTGATTGAGTTCCTGTAAGTCAAAAAATCTTTGTAAGCGGTCAAGGTGCATTTTTTTTTTTTAATGCATGATGGAGCAAAGGTTTGAACCTAAGATTTCCTATAACTACCCTCACCACTAGAGGATACCTGCTTACTTACTTCAAAGCTTCATCACAAATATATACGCAATGCTTAAACCAATATATCAATGATAAGAGAAAACAAGGAAGCAATATGAACCACTGTTAAAAAAAACTAGATTTAATGATTAAATAACAGGTTCAAAGTTGTTGTGTCAGTGCATTACATCTTCGGATTATCCAGTGGGAGTTAAACACATACCTTTCCTCTGGTTATTTGGTACTCATTGTTGTTCAACCCTGTAATTGATGTCAAGCTGCACAAATACCATGAAATTTATAAACTTTCTCCTTCGAGAGAAATGTTTCTAAGACAAATATTCTATGCAATACTTGATGCCAATGTAATACTTGTCGTACAACACCAACACTATAGCACTATCCACAAAGAGGAAAGTTTAGATCCATGAAGCAGAGCAGGGTAAATTCCTGTACTTCAAGTACTACACCTCAGATAATGTAAACTCTCAATGACATTAGAAATTCCATGGAAGGCATAAAAATTTTAATCCAAAATTATATTCTTCTTTTCCTATAAGTATACAACTATATGGTGATATGATGCATAGTTTATTGAATATGATTCCTTTGGAACTCACCAAGAGAGCTGAACTGAACGGAACCACAAAATAAAACCTGGTTTATGAAAATTGAAAAAAAAAAATATATATATATATAAAAGATAATTATCAAAGCAAAAGAAAGTGACCGGAATACAAATAATTGTATTTATTAGCCAGTCAAAGGGGAAGGAGAAGACTTACCCTGCAAAAAATTGGTAGAACAAACCGATCATCAACAGATATGTAAGCATAATAATATATTTTCAGTAAGCCCTACTTCTAAGATGCTTACACATTCATCAATGACTAATCTGGTTTACCAATTTTTTGTAGACCGGTCCAGTTAAGAATTTCTGGTCATAAGAAGTCCTATTCACCTGAGGCGAGAAATTTCTCTTAGTGGTCCCCCAATTCCACATCCAACGTCTAAAACCTAAAACCCAAAAAAAAAAATGCTCAAAAATTTTTTAAAACAAACAGTAAAACAGATATTAATTTGCTCCATTGAAGATGAAAAACCTTCTGCCCAGGCTTCAGGCAGAGTTGTAAAGCAAGAAAGTGCTCATGTCGCTTGATGCTCTCTCGAAGTGATTCCCCTTTCCATCTGAATTAGGAGAAAATTGATATCAGACGTGAGTGGAAGACTCAATAGCAAATTCTTCTATTTGTAAGTGTAGAAATGAAGCAAAAGGACACCTTGATGCAAAATGGAAAGATTCTCCCCAGCCAAACTCATAAAAGCTAGTAACAAGATCATAGTATTTATTAACCTGAAAATGGAGATGTCATTATGCTCTTTCTGCATATAATCAATTTGCTACAATTAAAATTAAATAAAGGTATTCTCTAATTTCGCAAATCACAATTTATTAACTGGCATCATACGAGTGACTAAAAGGAATAGCTGAAAAAAAAGAAACTGTCATAATTCATTAATAAGGGAAAAATTAACTAGTATTACTTTGAGCTTATTGAGATCGCCAACATAATTTCCATTTCCCAACAATTACTTGTTTAATAACCAATTTAACTGCCTAAATGTCCAAAATTGTAGTTTGGACATTGTTTCAGTGCCCTCACTCCCCCTCCCGGCCAAAAAAAAAAAAAAAAACACATATAACTTCAAAAATAATTGCAGAAATATTATGTGATAATTTTTTCTTATCATATTCTAGGATTAGAATTATTTCAGTAATTCATCAGAAAAGCAGCTTCCCTCCATGAAATAGAGTAATTGACTAATTGCAGTGTGTAATTTCAAGTACATCAGGTACATCCAAAGATTAAAGACAAATATCTGCCATGTGAGGTATAGGCTCATTGGTGGAAAAACAAAACCTTGATTACTAAATATGAGTATCTCTCACCATATCAGTGTATTTAGACTTCCTCTCTTCCTCTTCACCTCCATAACAGACATGATACTTCTCATACCTGAATCATAAGATCAAAACATTTTATCATGCAATGCGAACAACTGCAGTAACTCAAAAACCAAATCTAATGTATTGTCAGGTGGCAACAATTTTATCATTTTCCCTTGATATAGCATTAGTATTATACACATGACACGAAGAAATATAATAACTTGCCCATGTATAGCTAATTAATTAGATTTAGGAATATATAATCATTTTTTACAGAATCACTATTCACTACCGGTAAAGTAGTAGGGAATCAACAGGGGACAAAGCTTAAGTGCAGCTTTTAAGTGTTTGTTATCACGTCCTTAAATAAAATTATGACATGTGAAGGAGCTTTTTTGAATGAGTCAAGGATGTAGTGTTTGAATTGGAAAGAATGAACGTGTATTATGTCATTACTTATTATTGAAGCACCTTGTAGCAAAACTCAACACCAATCTCATTGCAACACATAATAGTCAAAACTCAAACCAGTTTTAAGCTGTACACTGATAAATTCAAAGAGAAAGGAAAAAGAACAAATCATTCGTTTGACGTCAGCATAACCCCTGGCAACTGCCAATTGACATCGTAATAACTTATTACAAGTTTGCAACCCATAAAAGTTAAAGTTATTTGAAACTAAACACTGATCAGTCTGTTATAAACCTTTTGATCTCAGATTCAGCATCAGAGCTTCTTCAATTATAATTCAAACTAATAATCAGCATTTCCATTGATGTAACTCTTTTCTTATATTTTTTCTTTAAACACTAGCATTGATATAATATGAGATTAAATTCTAACACAGGTCTAAAAGCACAATTCGAGGCAAAGAAAACAGAGATGTATACTTTTCAACAGCAGACAGAACTTCGGCTTTCTCAATCTTTCCACCCAGACCCAATGCGAGATCCATGGCTCCAGCTTTCGACATCTCTGGCAGAATTCAACACAGACTTGCAAAGACCGAACAAAGAAAGAGCATCAGAATCATGAATGATTTAGATTCCGAAGGAGAAAATGGTTTTTGAAGAGAATGCGGGATTTATATTACATTGAAAGAAGAATGCGAATGCAGAGCTGAAAAGGTAGAGAGAGAATAGGAGTAGAGAATTTGAGAAAATAGGAGGATGTATAAAGAGAGAGAGAGAGGGAGAGAAAGCGGCTGAATTGAAAAAGGAAAAGAGGCGGAATGCGAGAGGGAGAGAGAGAGAGTGTGTGTGTGTGGGTATAGGCTGTCATGTGGACGATTTTTGTCTTTGTGCTTGTGAGAACTTGAAGAGTCGAGGGGAAAGTGTAACGGCTCTCTCTGCGGAGGTCCTGAGCATTTTGGCGCCTAGAATGGATGTCCTCGATTCACCCACTTTGCCACAGTTCAATTGAGATTTGAGATAGTTTAAATTTAATTTTTTATTTAAAAAAATAAGTATATAATAGGAATACTTTTTAATTATAAATTTTTTCAAAATAATAATTTAAATAAAAAATTTCAAAAATATACCCTTTAAATTAAATCTAATCGATATAAATTGTTGAATAATTAACAAGAATCTTGAATTGAAAGGATCCGTAAAGGCATTTTGGTCTCCCACTACCGAGAGCTTCTCTCACGGTCCTCGGTTAAGTGGGGTAAACAGAAAATATCAATTTATGAAAGACAAAAAATAAATAAATAAATAAGGAATGTAAAATTCATTCTTAAGCAAGTCCACAGATTTTTTTTAGCTTTTTCTTCCTCTATTTCCCTCTCTAACAATTTTGTACCCTCCAAAATTCATTGAAGGGGATATAAATTTAGATGAAGTTTTTTATATCTTTATTATTATTTAATTAAAATATATAATTTTTTTAATAATAACATGCTAAATGTATAGTTTAATTAAAAAATTATGTATTATCTATAAAATTTTACACATATTATATTATTATTAAAAAATTATACACTTATCACATTTTAATTAGATGTTTTAATAAAAAATAAAAAAATTACATAGAAAAGTTTTTTTAAAAAACTTATTAATATACGTCTTACATTTTTTTTATATTCATTAATGATTAATTTTATATAATGTATATACTAATTTTTTTTTCAATTTATTTTTAAATAATTTTAATATAACAATAAGTTATAATAAAGTTTATATTTAAATCATAATAAAAAAATAACGAGATGTTATTTAATTTTATGTTATACCAGGTGTACCTATCCCATGCACCATGCATGAGGTGTTTGGGAAAAAAAGGATACTAGGTAGGAAGTGAAAGACGCATTTAATTCTCGTACATATGATACATATATTTTTTTTAAAAAAAATCATGAAGTAGCGCACACTTCAAAAACGTATCAAATTGTACACGGCTTGTTAACGATTTGGCTCAACCAAACTTTTTTATATAAGGTAGATTTATCTATGGGAGTTTGGAACTAATGGAGGATTTCAAATATATATATATATATATATATATACACATATAAACACTCATATTGTTTATTCATATTTTATATCAAAATTTTAATATAAATAATTTCATAAGTATTAAAAGAGTGAACAATTTTGTCGTTAAGTGTCTATTTTATTTATATTTTAAATTTTAAATATTTTTACACTATGACAAGATTATTGGGGAGATTTAGCGTAGGAATGATTTTAACTTTTAGCAAAGAGACACAAAAAAAAGCTCACTTGTGACTGCAATTTTGGCAAGGACAGAATGGCAGCCTATCGACAGAAAATAATGAAGAGCACGTGGGATCCATTTTCTTTTTTCGTTGAATAGATCGATCAGAGGTGTAAGTAAGCAAATTCCGACGGCTTATTAACAATAATTATGTGTACAAACAATTAATGTCCAAGTATAAATGGCCAATAGTTTTAACTTAAAAGGTAGGCTCACATGGTGGAGGTCTAATTATGATTTGGCCCTTTTGCCTGTTGGCTTTACCCAGTCATCATCTTCTCCCTGTAATGGCTCTTTGCCTATATTTAATAAAGAAAAATTTAAGCATATTGAAGGGGTTACTAATAATTTATTAAAATAGATATTTGTATTACGGAATTTATTGACACATTTATATAAATAAATTTACATTGTTTGTGCCACATAGATCTTCTGCCTTACACGTCATCTTAGCCATTTATTGGGTTTATTAATTGAATCCAATCATTCATTCTTCACCTCCAATGCATGGATACGTGCTTCAGGCGACCGTATCCGTACTGGATATTTATCCGGTACGAATACACATACTGTAGGAGTACAAAACATACCCAGATATTTTGTTTTGCCTCCGTACGATTTGAAACGTTTTTGTCCGTATCGAAACGTTTTGAAACAGCTCCGAAACTGCTTCGAAACGGCGGGCGAAACATCTTGGCTCGAATGACTGCGTTTTGCGTCGGTTTTAACCCTCCTCCGTCGACACTCGAAGCTCCAGGCTTCTCCTTCGAAGGCGACATCGCGCTTTGCTCCTTTCTCCCTCGACCGTCGCTATTAGTTCGTTGCTTCTCGCCGTGTGTCGCCTACTGCATCATTTTCTCCGGCGACCCGTGCTCTGTTCCTCCGTCCATCTGTCGTCTTCTCTGGTGGTGGCTTCTCACTTCTCAGCTAAAAAACACCGATACCGATACGGGTACAGCTTCTCACTTCTCTGGTGTTGGCTTCTCCGGTGGCAGCTTCGCACTTCTCAGCTTCTCACTTCTCAAGTTCAGATTCGTTCTTTCGGTGTCTCTGTGATTTTTTCTTAGGTCTCAAAACATGATTAATTGAAACTAGCAGACGGTTTTGCTATTGTGTATGAGCATTGTATAAATGGGTAAATATATTACATCTTGTTATTATGTATGAGCATTGTTATTCTGCTGCAGACCATATGGATTCATCAAGAGATGATGATGGCCTTGTTACCATTTGATCTGCGAATCAGAATCCATAATAAGTTTTTTTTTTCCTTTCGATAATCAGAATCCATATTAATTGTGATGTGCTATAAAGTAATTAGAATCCATATTTTAGATGTGTTTTAATTTTGTCAAATAATGTATTTTGTGGATTGGAAAAATGATGTCTTTACAAAAGTGTTTTTGGGAAATAGTGTATGAGTATTGTTCTATATGCACTAATAGTCTAATACACATTAGTCTCATTATTGCCCTTTCATTATAGGTATCATGGCAAATGGAAGTTCTAGTTCTGCTAGTAATCCTAAGCCTACTTCTTCTGCTGAATATTGTTCTACTAATATTCTCTAAAAAGAGGGAACTCCTTTGTGGGCTTATGTAACTTTGATTGTTAGAAGTAGAGGAGAAGAAACTGTTAATTCTAGTGGAAACAAGCATTGGAAGTGTAATTATTGTAACCGTGAATTTCAAGGGTCTTATTCTAGAGTTAAGTGGCATTTGCTGAGGGTATCTGGTAAAGGAATTTCTATGTGTCCCAAAGTTGATGCTCATTGTTTAATAGAGATGAAAAATTTGCAAGAAGAGGCTGAGAATAGATCAAAACCAAAAGAAGTGCCATTACCACCACCAGCTAGAGGCTTATCTCCTTTAGGTGTTCAAAATGAGTACAATCAAGGCAAAAAGAGGGCGATAGGTGCTTTGGAAAAAGCCTTCAACCAAACAGTTAGAGAAAATTTGTGTGCAGAAATTGCTAGGATGTTCTATTCAGGTGGTTTATCTTTTAACTTGGCACGCAATCCATATTACATTAGCTCTTATCAATATGCTGCAAACAATATGATTTCTGGTTTTAAACCTCCTGGTTATAATGCACTAAGAGGTCCTTTGTTGCAACAAGAAAGGGCAAATGTTGAAAGGTTGCTTGAGCCAATAAAAGGGACTTGGAGTGAGAAAGGAGTGAGTATTATAACAGATGGCTGGACTGATGCACAATGAAGGCCATTAATTAATTTTATGGCTGTATCTGATGGGGGTCCTATTTTTTGAAGGCAATTAATGGGACTAAAGAATACAAGGATAAATTCTACATAGCTGAGTTGATGAAGCGGGTAATTGAAGAGGTAAAACCTCAAAATGTGGTTCAAATTATTACTGACAATGCCCCTATTTGTAAAGCTGCTGGCAAGATTATTGAAGGTGAATATCCTCACATTTTTTGGACACCATGTGTTGTCCACACGCTCAACCTCGCGTTGAAAAATATATGTGCAGCTAAAAACACTGATGCAAATGAATTAGTATATGAAGAATGTCATTGGATCACTCAAATCAGAGATGATGTAATTTTTCTCAGAACTTTCATTATGAATCATTCTATGAGGTTGGCCATTTTCAATGAATTTGTACCTTTGAAATTACTTGCCATTGCTGAGACTAGGTTTGCTTCAACCATTGTGATGTTAAAGAGGCTCAGACTCAAAAAAATGTCTCTTTGCACAATGGTAATTAGTGATGAATGAAATACATATAAAGATGATGATGTTGGAAAGGCTAATACTATTAAAGAGTTAGTTCTTGATGACTCTTGGTGGGATAAGATTAATTACATCCTCTTTTTCACAAAGCCTATTTATGACATGCTTAGATTTTGTGATACGAATAAGCCTTCACTTCACTTGATTTATGATATGTGGGATTCAATGATAGAACAAGTGAAAATATCAATATACAAGTATAAGAAAAAGGAACTTTCTGAGCATTCAAGATTTTATGAAGTTGTGTATGGAATTATAATTAATCGTTGGACAAAAAGCTGTACACCACTTCATTGCCTTGCTCATTCATTGAATCCAAGGTAAGTTCTACTAATATTCCATACTTATATTGTTGATATCTTCCCACATTTAATTTTGTGCTAAACAAGTCTAATTCTCATTGTTTTTATTGTATACTATATAGGTATTACACTCCTCAATGGCTTGATGTGGCATCAACTAGAGTTCCTCCTCATTTAGATGCTGAAATTTCAACCGAGAGGGCCAAATACTTTAATATGTATTTTAAGGATCCTAGGGAGAGAAAATTGGTCCTTCAAGAGTTTTCAATGTTTTGTAGAGCTTCAGATGCATATTCATTATTTGATTCGTTACAAGATAGGTGGAATTTGGAGCCTAAAGATTGATGATTAAATTATGGTTCTTCAACCCCAATGCTTCAACGGCTTGCATTAAAGCTTCTTCGTCAACCATGTTCATCATCTTGTTGTGAACAAAATTGGAGCACCTACTCTTTCATTCACTCACTGAAAAGGAATAAATTGAATCCAAAAAGAGCTAAGGACTTGGTTTATGTTCATACCAATCTTCATCTTCTATCAAAAAAGAGTGAAAAGTACTCTAGTAGAGTGACTAAGATGTAAGATGTTAATGGAGATCATTGGGAGCCATTTAATGGGGCAGGAGGTCTTGAGGTTGCAAATTTATCTTTAGATAAACTAGATTTAGAACAACAGCTCATAGGAAATGTTACTAATGTGGATGTAGATGAAGATGAAAATGAAGATTAACTTGGATTAGAAATTTTAATATTAATGCTTGTATGGAATATAACTTATTATGAACATTTTATTTATGCTTGTAATTTATGATATTATTTATGCTATTGTAGCTTATTTATAATTTAATTTAATTTTTAGTGGCTTAGATTATTGAATAAATATATATAAATATAAATATAAATATATATATATATATATTTCCATACCCGTATCTTAAAATTTTAGAAATTGTCGTATCCCACGTATCGTATCGTGTCGTACCCGATACGCGTACTCGTATCGATGCTTCTTAGTTCTTCACATTGCATAATCATGTAATGTCAATTGGGATATGTGTAATCGGGAGTGAATTTCTCCTCACAAGTGTAACAAGGACTCTTTTCTCTTCGTAATTGCATCTCTACTAGAGTTAGACGTTTAATTAGAGGCTTGGGATTGGATGGATGATAGACTTGGTTTAGCAGTGTTGAGGTTTATTCAATTGGACGAGGTTGTCAAAAATGACAAAGAATGGTTTGCCTTGCTGCTTGGCGGGGGAGGTAGTATTGGCCTTGATCGAATTAGTAGAAAAAGCTTGCCTCTCATCATACAACTGAGCTAACGTAGTTGCAAGGAGCAAATTGGTGGATGATTATGCTATCACATCTCTATGAATTTCAAGTTTTAAACCATTGATAAAGTAATCGATGAGGGCATCATCTATCATCCCATCGACTTTGTTAGTGAGTGTCATGAATTGTTGATAATAATTGATGGTTGAATCTATTTGCAGTAATTTGAATAGTTAAGCTCTCGGATTTTCAAAACTAGAAGGCCCAAATTGTTCCTCTATAACTTTAGCCAAGCCATTTTGGGTTGAAATTTGGTGAGTTTTCTGCATCATCTAGAACCATGGGACAACAGTTCCTTCCATATGAACAACAGTTATGGTCACACATTGAGCATCCAGTGTTTCGTAGTAAGAAAAGAATTGCTCTACTCTAAACAACCAATTGAGAGGTTCAATACCGTAAAATCTAGGGAAATTGAGTTTTACTTGGTGGAGTTGAAATGGTTGATATGCTATGGATGAGCTTTGAGCCACATTAACTGTTCCTGAGGTTGGAGAAGAGGAGGATCGATTTGTCCGATGACTTATGGAGTCAATTGCTTTGGTCAAAGAGTCTATGGTTGACTTAATACAATCAATCCATGTGTTTGGAGCTCGAGCGATGGTTTCAATCAACGCCTCCAATCAATCCATTCTCGAGTTCGCTGTAGCTTCTATTTGTTCAACATGATCAGTAATCTTCTTCATGTTTGTAGAGAGTTCTCAGAATCTGGTTCCCTTCGCCAAAGATTCTTCTCTTAACAAGAGTGTCTTTGTTATAATCCAAAATCAATTATCACAGGGCAATGCTAATTTTACAAGGAAATTCTGTTCATTCCAAGAACATGTAAGCCATTACACTTGAAATCATATATTTGGAATAACAGAAATTCAAGAGGAAATAACAGAAAATGATTAACAAAAAAGAAGGCTCAAAGGGGAAGGAGAAAAACTTAAAAAGGAATATTCGAACATGCACACACCTTTCTCCAATTGCGTGAGCCAACTAAATAATCACTATTGCAGCCTCCACGTAGGCTCCCTCTTTCTCATGCTATGTCAACGCACAACTCTCTCTTTCCACCTCATCTCCCATGTTATCGTCCATTGTGTCATTTTTTGCATGGTTTATAACAATATGGTTGGATGTTTGTCTGATAAAAATTAAAAAATTATCTTTACCTTATATTTTATTTTTCTTTAAACTTAAAAAAAATAGACAAATTAAATTCAATTAATGGATGGCTAAGATGTTGTGCATGTAATTTTTGTTAGTGTGAGAAGTGTTGCATGTAATTTTAAGTTATATCTAGTCTATACAAATAGATAAATTAAACTAATAATAAACATGTATATGAAATTATGAATACATTATATTCATAATAGTAAGGATTACAAATTTTTAATGCAAGATAATCTCTTTTTTCAATTATTTTTTTTAGAACTTTATTCATTAAACATTTGGCAACATTGTTATAAAAATTAAACCAGATCAATTAAACTAATGAACCGATCATTAATCTAGTCTTATTCCACCAACTGACCGTGACTCTCGTATAAAAGTTTGAACTCAAAAAAAGATACTATCTGTTGTATCATAAGAAGTCAACCAAGCATAAAGCATTGTCACACTTTGGTGACTTGTGTAGGAAAATTAATATGATAGTGAGTATAATGCATTAATGACCTTTTTCACCTTTTTCATTGATAAATATTGATTTTATTTGACACAACAAATGTTTAAAATATCCAATACAAAAATATTTTTATTAAAACATATAATTTATTGCTTCAAAATTTTAGTTATATGTGTATTAAAATATTTTTAGTATTTTTCTAGTAATAATCAGTTCAACTCATTTAACTAGTGACTTAATAATTGAATCAGTAAATCAATACTCGATATTTTCACCAAATCAATACCCGGTCCATTTTCAATACCATGCTTGGAAGTCATCAAGAATGATATTGGTGATTGAAATGACCAAGTTCTATATTTGCTTTGTCTTGAGCTCACTAAAAAATATGGGTATGTGTTTGATCAACATTACTGTTTGTACAACTGTTTTTCTTTTTTAAATTACATACTTTTTTTAAATTATGCTGAAATAACATGGGATTTATTTTTATTTTTAAAATATATACAGATTTCTTTTGAAATTAAAAAATTACCTTACACCGTAGTTTAATTTTAATTTTTTTAATCAAAATACCTTTTATTTAATTTTTTTAGTTAAAAAATACGTATTTAAATATGATGAAAGGTAAAAAAAAAGTAAATTGAATTAAAATATAAGATAACTTTTTGTTTCAAAAAAAGTTTACATATATTTTAAAAATAAAAATAATGTATGCGTAATTTCATTAAAATTTATAAAATGGAGATAATTTATTTTTTATTTTTAAAAAATGAATATTTCCATTTACATATAACTCCATTTGTATTTTACTGGCTTAGGGTGTAAATCTACCGCTTGAAATATATCTGAACCTTAGTCAAGGATAGGAAATTTCAATAAATTACTAAATCCCAATGAGAAACTTAGCAGCCCCCGCAAGTTTTATAGTGCACAAGACGCTCAAAATTGCCTATCCTAATCCTATTAGTTGTGGTCTTATGGATCTAATACCAAAAGTTCCACGTTTACTTGGACCAAAACAAACTGGTTTTAAAGTTTGGGAAAGGATCAATAGATGTGTGTGTAATCCTCAATGGTATTTTGGTCAGGAAATAAGCAAGAGTACGCAAGAGTCAAGACCAAATCGGATCTCATATACAAACCCTAATACATCTCATACATACAAAAGATTCATGATGGTGTTTTGAGATTTAAATCTATGGAAAAATTACATGTAAAGATCATAAGGTTCTTCACTGTAATTTTTACAACTTTATAATCTTTGGATATACTTTTCTCTAAATTTAAAGCTAGGCCTGGGAAATATCTGGATAAATGGATTGATCTTGAGAGAAGTAGAGTTCCTATATATATATATATGTGTGTGTGTGTGTGTGTGTGTGTGGTGCACAAAATTGGAAGAAAATTACATGGGATGGAAGGCACAACTTTTTTCACAAGCAGCAATAAAGAATGGCCCTTATAATTAATGAGTCTATATACTTCAATTTGTGCCTTTTTATCTTGCTTAGCTTTGCCCGAAAAACATTATAGCAAATGGATTCCTCGGCTTCTCATTTCTCTTGGGGTAATAATAGGAACAAGGCAAGGTTGTATATGTAAAGAACGTAATTTTTGTAAAATAACAAAATGAGTCATATAAAAGTAAGTCTTTTAAAATGACCTAAATAATGTCCTAAAAAATTTGGGTTGAATCTTAGACTCCTAAAAATAATAATTCTAAGCTTAGACGGAAAGAAAAATGGAGTTAGAATAAAAAAATAATTTACGACGAAAAATGACGAAATATAATGGCATTTTCGTAAATAAGTACAACTTTTAGAAAATTATATATAAAAATTTTGAATTACCCAAGGTTCTCAGAGACCCCAAAAACTATGGAAAAGCCCAAGATTAGTAAAACCCATCTGGTGTATGTTTTTCAATGTCAGTTGACTCGAACTTTGACCAATTTGTTCGGTAAAGTTTTAGCTCTAAATTGAGTGATTCCAAAAACATTTTATTAAATTGGGAATCTAAATTTTATGATGGAAAAGACGGTTTTTAAAAAAGAGCTAAAACGGAATCGAAACAAAATTGTCATTACAGAAGAGCAAAATTAGAAATAAAAACTTTTAAAATATCTTAAACACTTCCATACTTTTCTTCCATCTTCTCCATTTTATTGAGCACGAAATTTTCTTCCCAAAATATAGAAGTTATTTTGCTCTCTTAGGCACACAAGAAGGACGAGAAAAAGAGGAAGAAAACCAAGGAGAAACTAAGTAATTTTATGGATTTTCTTGCCTCATCTTCTTCCAATATTATTCTCCTCTCTTCCTCTTTTCTTTTTATAGATTTTTTGGAATGATTTGGTTCTATTTTTGGTTCAGACCTCAGGGATAAAATTCTAAATTGCTACGGAGAAGGGAACCAATGAAGAAAAGCTTTGAGAATAAGCTTAAAACTAAGATATTTTTTCATTCTTGATGCTTCATCTTGGTTGCTCCTCTTTGTGATAGTTTCGGCCAGCCTAGGGGGGATAGAAGGAGATGAATTTTGGTCAGAACCAAGGTAGAAACCTAGGAAAAAGAGTACAAGGATTAAGAATATAGCAAGAAATTCCAAGAAAAATCAATAGAAAATAAGTTAGAAAAGTGTAGTGCTTTCTAGGGTTTTGAAAAATCTGATTTTGTGTGAATATTTTTTTTAGTATTTGAATGTTTCCTTGAGCTCCTAAGACCTCTAGAAAGCCTTCCAAGTGGCTCTCCCATCAAGGAAAAATCACAAAGTCCATGAACCTTCATTATGGTGCAAATTTTGGCCAAGTTAGGTTCATTAGGCTAAGAGATGTTTTAATTTGTTCTAACCTTGTTTTGGGACTTCATATGATGTCAGAAGATGGAAGGAACCATTGGAAAAAATTTAGGAGTCATAGGTTGGAAGATGGAATAATGGTGTCCATAATGGTGCCTTATGAATTAACTTGGTCTTTCAATGATACAATTGAATATGTGATGGCTCCAAGGATCTTAAATGAGTCCAAGAAGTTTAGAAATAACAAGAGAATGAAGCTTAGAACTTGGATGATATGAATTGCTTTAATAGACCATTTATAGAACCAATATGCCCATTATGGAACCAAGTGTATATTTAAAAGTGAACTTAGTGTCTTGGCTTGCTTCAAGTGTATAATTGTGTGATGTTTGTGATGTCTAGGTCAAGAGAACCCTGCTCCACCTAAGTGCTCTTATGAGACCAAGAAGGGAAAGGAAGTGGCAAAGTAAGCTCACATAAATTAAAAGGTAGCTCTCCACCTCATTCTCTTGCATTCTTGTGTGCATATGTATATGTTGTGTGCTTGTATATGCTCTTGTGATTTGAGAACATGTCACTTGATGTCTTGAAATTGCATTGATACCAATGTGTCTTCTTGAATGACTATAGTTGTGGAAAGAGTTCATAAGGGTGAAGTAACGCCATAAATCTTTTGATGAAGGTGAAGAGATGCGAAAAGTCTCATGGCATGAGTGAGACAAGGTCAAAAATCTCTTGAATGGGTGAGACTAAGTGAAAAGTTCTTAGGCCAAGAGTGGGGCAAATCTAAAAGTCCTAAAAATGGGGTGCGGCTAAACCAAAAGTCCCTAGAGCATGAAAGTGATCTTGACATATTGATGTGGCATGAAATGAGATTTATTGCACACTTTATACTTACATATCCATGTATTTGATGTATGTATGCCTTAAATATGGTATGAATGGGTGTTTGAGCTATTGAGATTCTTGGAATCTCACTCCCCTTTCCCTCTCATGCTTAAAATGTCTAAGTGGTACCTAAGGTTAAGGAAATACAAGCCAAGAATACTAAACGGCTACACTTTGTTTAATTTGTAGTTTAAATTGCAATAGAGTATCAAAAAGCATTTTACATATTATTTTTGGTTGTGTAACACCTTGAGCATATGTAATATGATATATAAACTATATGTATAATGTATTTAGTATTAAATCAACGAAGATATATAATTGGACCCTTGAATGACATATGTTTTTAGTACATAAATGGATGTTGAGAGACCAAAATAAGATGCATGGGGTTTGGGACCATCTGGGCAGTCTCTACAAGTCATATTTATGCTTTGAAACTTGCCCAAGAAGTACCAAACAATTAAGAAAGCCATTTGAACAAATTGGTTACTCATATGGAGTAAAAATTTATCATTTTAGGAAGTTATACCACTTTTTGTCCAAATGAACTCTTCTTGGTCTAAAATTTGGCATGAATCTATAGCTTAATGAGAGTTTTTTGGAAAGCTAAAGTTGGTAATTTTTAAAGATCTGTGGAATATTTGGCAAGTTGTTAAAGTTGGAAATTTTTCTGGTTTTGGTCCTTGGTACTGTAACATTGGTCCAAAATTAAATTCTATCATTCATGAGGCAAATGATATCCAATTGCCACGAAATTTTATTCAGAGAAACTAGACATTGTCAATGACTTGTGACAACTAGAAAACCTCATTTGGAGGTCTAGAGAGGGAGATATGAATTTTTGAACATTCTGCTAGTATCAGGACCCTTACCTGACCTGAGTTACTATTCTATTGAATTCCAAGATTTGGGCTACCTAAAATGATTTGGAAATAATTTTTTCCTCTAACTAACATATACAAATTTTCATATTGGTATCATTTGCATGGATTGTATTTTTGTGAAATTAATTGGATATTTTCAAAATTTGTTGCAGAATTTGTAACAGCATCAAGAGGCAATTTGACCTCTAAAATTTTTCATATGTCAAACGCCCTTTATAATAGGTGTTATGGTCTGAGCATATTTTTAGTATGAAGTAGACATCCTTAGATTTCCAGAATGAGTAAGAATGTATAATTTCGATTTTTCTAGAATTAGTTATAATTTTTTAAAGTTGGGCTAAGAAAGGGACCAAATCTGGTCGAAAATAAACTTCCATATTCTAAGTTCTATTTCAATTTCCATGAGTTGTAGGTATGATTTTATGATACAAATGAATTGTATATATGTAATTAAATATAGAGAAGTATAATATGAGTTCATACGGTTCACGTGATACCAAATGAAATTTTTTTTATGCAATGTAATGCAAAAATAATCACTACTTTAATATCACTTTCTTGCCTCTCATATGAATTGATTAATATGAAGTATGAAAATAGTATGAAATGAGCTAAAAATTTATGGTATTATAGTATATGTTTAATTGAGATATACTGTGTCAACCTACTGCCCTTAGACTTTTCATGGTGTAGTTTAACAAGGCACTAGTGGCCAAAAACAAAAAATCAAAAAAAAAAATTACTAGATGATAAGCAAAAAATTAACTATAGAAGGTCCTTCGACCTAATCTTTAAGGTAGGGTTTGACCCGATCCTTAGGTTAGGGTTGGATTCAAAATTCAACTATTAAGATTTTTTATTTTTTTATTTTTGGCTTTTGGGGGATTAAAAATAATGCTTCTTTAGATTTTTTCTTTAAAAATATAATTTCTCCCCTTTTCACACTTGAAAAATATTGTTCATTATTCGTTGACTCAATAAACAACATACAATGGCGAAATTGTTTACTATTCAAAATTTCAAAAAAAAACCTTTAAAAACATTTATCAATAATTGAAGACTTTTTCATTAAAAAAAATTTTGTATAGAAACCCACATAAAAATAATACAAGTTAACAGCCTTCTCTTTGCTGAATCATCTGTAATTCATTGAAATAAATTCCACCTAAAACAAACAAACAATTTATATATATATATATATATATATATATAATATCCGCACTAGACATATGCTCAAGATTTATAAAACATAATCTCTAACATAGTTGATTAATGCCGCTGATTTTGGTCTTTTAGAATTTGAAAACATTTTTTAGACAATTCCAAATTCCCATTGGAAGACAATATAACCAGCAACAATTACTTATATGAGATACAATTAAATAGACATAAAGTAAACATAAACCCGTGTTCATTTGAAGCAAGAAAACCCAGTTATTTCTAATATAATTTATTTCAATTACAATAAACCAATTCTAGGTATTATGTAAACGCGTGGGTTGGGGTATATTATTGAATATATTATCAACCCTTCTTCAATGCGTCAATGCGTTGAGTCCATCCATGCATGAGACAGTTGTCGAGAACCGCCTCTAGGCATCTTTCCAGACGCTTGGATATTGTCATCTCGCTCAAGGCAAGTTGCTATGGTGGCTCTCATTGTCTAGTTTAGATTTTTTCTTTTGGGGAGTTCTTTATTCTTTATTATAAAGTTTTTCTCTATAATTCCAAAAATAAATAAATTTTATATACATTCTTATTCTTTATATCACTCTCTCTTCAAATTTTACAAAAAATTTACAGTGAAAAATTTTAAAAATCCTTCCCGTCTCACCTATACAAGGTATACGCCACTGTAACACCAGGTATGTCTTCTTACCTTGTTACTTTGCCCATTTCAATTTATAACTCTACTAAGTTAACTGTCGGAACCTTGCTCTCTTTTATGTTGCTTAAAAATATTTTCGAAAATCAACATAGATGACCAGATCGTTAATCATTGGATAACAAACAAGCCTTGTTTGACCAAAAGTTGAGGCCTGAATATATGAAAAATCTAATTTCCCCAATTGATATGTATGTGAAGGATAAGGTTATTTTGTCCCCTCCTCACAGCTCTCGTGTACTTAATTATACAGTAATATAAGTTGCTGAGCTCTGAGGCTAATAATCATCACAGGAATCCAAGCCTATAGGGCCTACGTGTGGGAAAGTTCTATGGAAAGTGAAAAGGAAAAATTATGTTTAAGAAGTAAGAAATAAAAAAAAAATTATTTTTAAAGACTCTTATCATTAGGTTCAATTATTTGTTATTAAATTTAATAATAATAATTTTAAAATAAATGATAATAAATTTTTAAAAATAATTTTTTTAAGTCCTTTATTATAATTCTCTCAAATAAAAATGCCTATAAAACTATTGATCTTATTTGTCTAGAAATTATTACAAGTTTTGGAGAATTCACAGAAGCATTATTCGACAATGGATTTGCTTTGTCCAATGCACCAAGCATTCAAACAATAGATCATTTGTATATTGTATAAACTATCTCTTTTTATTAAAAATTTTTTAGTAGGTAAAAAATTAAATATAAAAAATAAAAATAATAAGGAAACCAAACAAAGCTAAGACTTTAATTATGAAAACCGGAATCCTCAGGTGTGAATCCCGGACAATTCCTCTAAAGTGAGGAATGAAAGAATGGGGTTCTATAGATAATTAAATAAAAAAGAAAAGAGATGTGAGACATTTTAGATAGAATTCAGGGGGAGAGACTTCAAACAATCCATTTTATAATTATGATTTGGATCATCATTAATAATGTTAGGGTCACATGTTTAGAAATATCCCAACCAACCGTTTGATTGTCCTTGGAGGGTAACTCTTCTTTTATTTTTTTATAATAGAATATCTTTAAATCAACTTATATGTCCATTGAGATGAATTCCTCTTTAAAATAATTTTAAGAACGCATCCCTCGTCTCCATCTCATGCATTTAAAATAATAAAATTTCCTAAATACTAGCTTTAATATTTGAATTTAAGTAATTCAAGTAGAAAGTACACTTTCTTAACTCTTAGGCTAATTCCTTAAATTAGTGGCTCTCCTTTATGCTTAATCTTCCTCTCTTTGTGATTGGTTGAACTCAAATAATCACTTGGTTGTGAACATTGTCTATCTTTTTTTAATTATATAAATCCTATTTTATTTTATTTCACATTTAGCGTGTTCTTATATTAGCACAAGACAAAACATAATAACATGATATGTAAAATTTATATTAAATTAGTATTGTGATCTCTTAGTTTTGTTTAAAGTTTTAAATTGGTCCATAAAGATTGAAAATTGTAAAAATGGCTCTATATCTTTTGTTTTGTTCAATAAATGCTTTAAATTATCGAGTTCGCCAACTTAGTTCCTATTGAGATTGCTCTAATTATAATGAGATAGTGTTCAATGTGAATGTTAACTCTGTTCGTTGCCTTATAGCTTATTTTTTATAACTCTTTTCCTAAATTGATTTATGTCTTAATCTATATATTTTAGAAATTCGACAATTAATAGAGCTATCGGCTATGTAAGATGTTGATGGTTCTGATAATTTAAGGCATATATGAGATCAAATAAAAGATAAGATGATTTATGACATTTATGGGATGAAATAAAACATAAAGAATCATTTGAACATGTTTTAAATTTAAGGAACTAATTTAAAACTTTAAAATAATTAAGAGACAAATACTAATTTAACCTAAGATTTGTGCAAAAAATAAAATTATACTCTTAATTTTTGTATGTGCAACCCACAAAGTTTTATAAAATATTAAATTAATAACTAGGGTGATTTAACTTTTAGATTAAATTATTTTTTTATATTTTTACTCACTGTTTAAAAATTTTTAATTTAATCTTTATCATTAAACTTTTGTAAGTATTTTATCAAATTTGGTTGATAAAACTAATTATATGCTATATTAATACTTTCAATATATATAATTTATACCAACAAAAAAGACAAAAATAGTTAATAAAGTAAAATTAATTCACATATATAGTATGTGATATAACTCGTATTAAATAAATTAAGTGAATTGATTTGAATCATAGACATTTAAACTGTTAAGGTAATATATAATTAATTATATTGACAAATTTTAACAAAATAGTGGCTAAAATATAACAATAGAGATTAAACTTAGGTAATTTTAAATTATAAGAATTTAATTATAAATTATTAAATCATAAAAAATTAAATTAAAAAATTAAATAAAATTATAAAGACAAAAAAATATAATATAACTTTTATCTATGACAAAGACTTAATTTTTTATTAATAAAATAACATAAAGATTTATTCACCAAATACAGATATATATATATATATATATTTATACTCAGAGAGAGAGAGAGAGAGAGAGAGAGAGAGAGAGAGAGAGAGAGAGAGAGAGAGAGAGAGAGAGAGAGACTTAGGGCCTGTTTGATTCAGTTCTGTAAAACAATTTTTTTGTTTTCAAGAACAAAAAAACAAAAAAACCTGTTTGATAATGTGTTTTTAATGAGGTGTTTTGTAAAACAAAAAAACAAAATTTTGTTTTCAAAAACAAAAAACTCAGAACACTTTTTAAGTGTTCTGTAATTTTTGTTTCACAGAATCAGGTAAAAAACAAAAAACAAGTACTTTTTAAAATAATGATTCAAACAAATTTTTTAATTTTTTTGTTCTCAAAAACTTGTTATTAAAAACACCTATTTTAAAAACATTAAAACAAAAACAATTTCAAACAGGCCCTTAAGCTTTTTTTAAACACTGATGTCCGTGCCATTTTATTCGCTTAACGTACTTAAAAAAATGTTATAAAGTACAAACAAAGGGAGGGAAATCAAGAGCACTGGTGGCGAGAGTAAGATGCGCTTTGACTGACGCGCGCCATCAAGAAGTAGCTTGACGCGCCAGATTCTCACCAGCTGAAAAGTAAAAATTGAAAAATCTTATTACATCGTTCCGCCTCCTCACGTTGGCAACGACGACGCCAGTGATATTCGTGCTTGAAGCGGCTACATTTGACAGTGAGTTCCTCTCTCTTGCGCGAATCTCTTTTTAATTCAGTGAATATTTCTTGAAGAATTAATGAAGAGGTAAATTCTAGAATTTGATTGTTTGTTTGGTTGATGGGAAAATTCAGAGAATTTGTGTTTGGGTTCAGTTGAAGGAAAATTTTGTTTCCGCAATTTCTAAGGGTCAATACGATTGGCTACAGTTTGTCAACTATCTTCCCTATAAGCATAAGGTTTCGGCTAATTATTCTCTATTCTGGAAAGGTTCTGGCCAATTATTGTTTATTTCTTTCGCAGCTCTAAAAATACTGACCTAGAAATTTTGGGGTCGAGATGGCTTGCGTTCCATCCTTAGAGATATGAGCCAAGTTTGAGTTGAGTCTGAGTCCATTTACCTGACTTTGAAAGCAATTTTAGGTTAAGTCATCATCTTCCTTGATCATACGCCACTCAGTTAAAATGTTGCTATAATGAATGGCTGCTTTCAGCTAGGAAACTGTTTTCCATTAGCTATCAGTATAATTTGAAACAGAAAGAGGTTCTCTTTTTTTCTTCTTCTTGAAAGATATGTTTACTACTGTGCCAAAACAATATTGCTTGGGTTGCAGAAGTTTGTGGCCCTGCATCCTTGGCTGTGGGAATTCTTGAAATATACAGACAAATATTTTTCTGAAAAATTTATAAATTTATTCATTCCACAATATGATTAACATTTTGATGTTAGTGTACCTTATTAAATTTGTCATAGAAATTTTTTAATCATTTCTTGTCAAGTAAATGCTACCGTAATGATGTTGTTCTTCATTATTAGAGAATATATTGCAGCTGGTGAAGCGGAATTAATATCAAAATCTTATCTAGAACTGTGGTGTGGGTGTATAATGGACAATGATAACGATTTCACATTTTGTCAGGTAAGATCAATACCTTTTTTCTAGACAGTAAAATTTTATATCTTTCTTTTCCTTCTGTGTTTTGAAATTTATTATTCGGATGTACACTTTGCAATGCAAATTTGCTTGAGTCTATAACCTTGCTTTTCACATTTCTTTCTAAATTTGATATCATGATTGTATAGGTCAGTTCACCCATTAATCAGGATGGTCTTGAAACAAACAAGCTTGCTTCAGATATGGGTGATATTACCATAAAGGAAGAATCTTCCAATGCAAGTAGTAGTAGTAGTAGTAGTCAGAATAGTGGCTTCCTATGGATGGATGGATTACCAAATAATTCCAACTCTAAGAAGCAGGCTTCAGCTGGTTCTTTGTCTTACAGTGTAATTGACACGACATTATCAAAGCAAACGCATGAATTGAACACAACAACAGTATCAAGTGATGCTGAGAATTCACTTCAGAAGTTACCAGAACAGAAGAAACCTGTGAAAAAGCCGACATCTCGGGTCAAAGTTCCTTTTGAAAAGGGCTATAGCCAAATGGACTGGCTAAAGCTTACCCAATCACATCCTGATCTTGCAGGTTCTCTTACTAAAATTTTTATAATGCAACTAGTCATTTGTTTATTTATGAAAAGTCTCTTAAAATTATTTAGTGCCTTGCAAGAAAAATAATTACAAAGAATAGCCAATAATTGTTCATTATAGTTAAAATTAACCACATAAATTTTACTCTCAATTTTTTCTTATTGTTGTTACTGACTGTTCCATCCCTTCAACTACTTAGACATCAATATAAGTTGGTAGGTGATGTCAATGGGTTGGATAAAGCTAACTGCTATAGACATTATAACTTTTATTATCTCCATGACTTGATTCCAATTTTGGCCTTTCAAAGTGTTTGTTTCCACTTTCTAGTTTTCTCTTGATATCTTGTAATGAGATTGGAGGGTTAAGCATGAAAGGTTTTTAATTATTCTTAGACATTGTTGTTTGCATAAAAAAATCTTCTTATGTGATTCTATCTCTGTTTAAGTTATTGCCCATTTCAATGCCTGAATGGCAGTAATTCTTTACCATACAGAATTCCTTTCGTCTGTCCAAAGAAAATTGAGTAAGCTGTATGTGCCCTTTTGTTTGAGCAAGCAGGAACACGTATGCATATATAGGAGGTTACCTGGATTCCTAATTACTCATTTCATGTAACTTTTCAAAGATGTTATTGGCAAACAGTATATATGTATAATAATATAAGTAATCTAACAGCATTTTAGCTGCCAGCCCACCACTTAGTTCTGTACTGATAAATCAATTCTCTACTAGTTTTGACATCTTTTATGAAGTAATGTCTTAATCTCAGCTATCTGATTGCAGGTTTGAAGGGACAGTCAAACAGGAGACTTATTTCTATGGATGAAGTTAGACAACACCAAACAGAAGGGCAAATGTGGACTGTTTTAAAAGGCCGTGTTTACAATATATCCCCATATATGAAGTTTCACCCTGGAGGTATGGTTATTAGCTCAGTTTGCAAGTTTCAGGTTTATTTTATTTCATTTTTTTTTTCAATTCTTGTTAGTGAATTCATTAAAATGTGCCTATCTTCTCCAGAAGAGTAAAAAATTTTATTTGCTTAAGAAAAATGTTTATATTAACAAAATTCATCTCTCAGGTGTTGATATGCTGATTAAGGCAGTGGGAAAAGATTGTACATCTCTGTTCAGTATCCTTTTTGTGCTTCTTCCAATGTGAAGTAATTTAAGGCTGTGAATAGTCTTTCTATGAGTCTATTGTTATATCATTTTGGTAGATATATTTTTATTAGTTACTTCTCTAAGTCAAATTTTAACCTTCCTCTGAACATTATTTGTCCACTTGCTGCACTTGAGATGCTAAAGTAACCTTGATAAATGCTTCTTGCTTGCAAGCGATCAAAGCGTTAACTAATGAATATCTTGTACAAAATTGAACTGTTTTTTGTTGTCTGAATTAAGTCAACATTTTACTTTGTCAAACGGTTTTTTTTTTGGGAAGCACTATTGTATCAGATGACCCAAAATCATCTAAATATCATCTGAAATAGGATCAAGCAAGTACAATTTCCGAGAGACAAACCTAACTGCTTCGGAAATCTGGCTCCATCTAGTATATCGATTATTCCTATCTTTTTGTTCATGGATATACCATGCATGAGAGCCTATGATTGAAGTCATAGCTTAGGCGCACTGGGCATGTTCAACTTTGGAGGACTACTTTCTCTCCGTAATTTTGTATCATGCACAGTTTCTGCTCTTTAAGAACTACTCAGAACTTTATCCTTAATCATTTACTTCAGACAAATACCATGCTTGGGTTAACGCAGAATTCTTATTGGAGAAATGCCTTGTGGGTACTTTAGATGATAGTCAGTGAAGAAAGGACAGTAATGTTCTAATAATGAATCATCACATCACAAGAAATATTGTTGCCTTCACTCCATTGTACCACTTTATGCCTCCTCTTTATATACTGGTAAGGTTACATATACAATGAGGAATAAATATGTTTCACATACTTGCTTATTTTTAAAGAATCCCGACGGGAATCTGTTGTACAATCACGGAAGAGTACTGTTAATTTGTAAACTGGAATGTTTATTAGCATTTATTATATGATTATTGAATATGTTCAGTTTAATGAGCTTATAACATTTCTGGTATTGAGGAAGTTATATCACTATTTTGTGAATTGGAATTTGTTGCTCGACCTTTTTAATGCCATTCAATATTAACTTGAGCTTGACATATTTGACTTCATGTGGTACAAATGATGGACTTAAGATTTTTCAGTACAAAGCTAAATCGTAATGTAAAAAATTGGCAGAAGTACCTTTTTTGTTCCAAAAGTTTGGGATACGTTTCATTTGTGTTCCAAATGTTTTTTTTGGTGTTGATTTCGTCTTATATGTTTGCAAAAATTCTTAATAATTTTTTAAAAATGCTAGTATCATCTTATTGTTTAATGAAATTAGTTGACCTGTCATACATGTGGCCTTGCAAATGCATCCACACTATTTGATCCAAATAGGGATGCTAAGAAAAAGACACTTGTAGTTGGGAAGTTAGGTTGGGGATAGAAAATTAAAACTAACATTTAAGGCCTAGGGTGATAATATTAGATAGTGTAATATTCACGTATGTAGTGTAATATCCACGTTTGAATCCTTTAATAACTGTTTGGACACATGTACATCTAATTTTGATTAGCAATTGAATATTGTTAGCATTTAAGAAGATATTAAAAAATTTTACAAATATATAAAACGAAATTGAAACTGATCCTGGAGCTTTGCGACTAAAAAAGTACATTTACCTTTGAAAATTCTATATCTTGTAGTTTTCTTAGTTGGTGCTTAGGCAATGGTTGCTTCAAGCAAACGATAACCTATATTTGAAAGGCATGATCTTGCATGCACCGATTTCGTAGTTTAAGGTTGTGTTTGGATTGAAGATAATGAAAAAAAAAAAAAAAGAAAGGGAAAGGAATGTTTAATTTAAAGATTCTCTTTTATTTAAATTTAAATCGAACCTTACTTTCTCTTTTTTTATTCTATTTTCTTTAATTCAAACATTTTTTAAAATGCGTTAACATAACTTGGGTCCTTTAGAAAATATTGAAGTCTATGGGCAGCTGAGAAGGGATAATCTAGTTCATATTTCTCAATATATGTTTTTGAGTGGAGCTCCTCACATCTTTCATGAATATCCGTAGCCATTGCTGCATCTACGCTTTCTTGGCTACAAAGCATTGGAAGAATTTCTAGCTTCTACATGATATTATTATTATTATTATTAGTTGACCATGAAGAGTTGCCATATATAAGTGCTTCTTGAGGATAACTTTCAGGGGTGATAGGATCGAGCTGCATTGATCATAGGTTCTTTGGTTCAATTCCTGCATGTGAGCTTTTGCTGGTAGGTATACACTGTTTGCTGAATGAGTTGATCTGATTTCTAAATTTGGTTGGCATTAAAAAAAGGAGTATTTTTAGACCAAGCTTGTGTTATGAGTTTAAACGGTCTCCAAGTCAAGCGTACTCGCAGTGCTTGCATAGTCCGCATTGTTTGCTTGAGCAGTAAGTGAGAGATCAAGGTTTAGTTTACCAAATAGATTGGCAAAAGAACTATTTTTGTCCTTTATTTTTTGGGTTAGTTTTAATTTTGTCTCACTTTCTTTTTATAAATTTTGTTTTACATATTTTTTAAAATTCTCCATCTCTTCCTAAACGCTAACGCGGTCCAAGTGGTTAATGAAATATGATGATGTGTTGTATCTGTGGACAGGCAAATTTGCCACCTCATCTCTTCCTTTGACCACAGCTCCAAAAAAAAAAAACACAAAGTTAGAATATCAGCCAATCCCAAAATCATCGGCCATCTTCCCAATTTCAACCCTAAGCCTCGTTCGGTATGCAAGAAAGATTTTCAATAGAATAAGAATTACATAAAGATCGGGAGTAGAAAGAAATTTTATAACTTATAATTATGTTTGGTATGATATAAAAAAGAATGAGAATATTTTTTTTTTTTATGTTTGGTATAATAGAAATAAGATAGAAATAGAATGGATGGGAGATTAAAAAATAAAATATCTTTAATTATTTTTTATTGTTAATAATTATAAAATAAAATAAAATAATTATTTTTAATTAATAATAATAATAATAAGAAAATAATTATTTTTATTTTTGATCATAATAAATAATAATAATTTTTTAATTTTTTTAAAAAAATTAATTATTTTTACTATAAAAAACTCAAACACACAAAGGTAAGATAGTTCAAAAATTTACTTTCTTCAAGTCAGACTACTTTTCATAAAAGGAATGAAGATTTATACTCTCTCATGTTTAAAAGTTTCAATTCTCTAAAGGAAAATGTTATCCTGCATACTAAATATATTTTGTCTGCTTTTCTGTTCCTTTTCTTATTTCATGAATGCTGTCTCCTTTGAGGCCTAAATTCCTCTACTTCAGCACCTTCTCTCCTCTGACAACCCTTGTTCTGCCACCGTTGATGTAGAATCAAAATCTAGAGAGAGCTCGACGAAATTCAATCTCAGCTTTCCGAGAAGCTCCGTTGCTTGAGGAAGTAATGATGACCTTGATGAAAAAAATTCAAGCATTTCAATATGCAAAATTAAGAAAACAAGTGGTGTCCTTGGATTAAGTCTATTAGCCTTCAGTTGAACTGTACTATTCAAAATATACTTTTTTTCTTTTCATGGTTACTCAGGAATTTGAATCTAAGACTTCTTTTTTAATAAATTACTTGCACTTCTCATTATTAGACCATATTTGGTGACTAAAAATACACTTTAAAATCATATTGAAACTTACTATTTATCTATAAAATGGTTCATTTGATTTATTTTAATAACCGTACCTCCAATTTGTGAAAACTAGCCCTAGTTCTTTACGGAGGAAGTGTCTGGTTAATGGCTATTTGGTAGACGCATTAAAAGTATTATTTTTTTTTCAAAAAAATGGTTTTAGGTTCTTTCTTACTTATATACTATGCTCATAACATCTTTCCACCTTGAGAAATTATATAAAAAAGAGGAATGATTGAAACCATATTCTGTTCATCTAAATATAAACCAAGGCTAATCTTTCACCTATTTTTGTTCTCATTTTGGTTTGTCACGTTTGAAATTCGTTCAATGTAGTCCCTCTATGAGTGAATTGCTATACCAAATCAAATATCAAAATGACCCGTTGCCAACAATATAAGCCTAATCCCTCTTCACCCACTATGAATCTTCATCAATATATATATATATATATATATATATATATGAGTGGTACTAATGAGAATCTCTTATTCCAAAGAAGCTTATTTGATAGAAGTTAAAAAAATATTTTTATTTTATATTTGTTTCTTTCAAAATTAAAAAGCATTAAAAAAAATTTAAAAAAAGAATTAAAATTTATACTGTCTAAATTGAATATGAACAATCTAAATTGTTCCAAAAGAAATAATAAGGATCCTCTGAATTTTTTTCTGCTTTTTTTCTTTGAAAAAAAAATTTGGCTTCCTTTCTTTTCTTGAGTCCCATGCAAAGCGTGGGCCCCGTTCTGATAGAAAGCTCGAAATTAAAAGAAGCTCAGCTAAAAGTGCGTAAAAAGGATTCATATTTTAGCACCTTGGATTCAATACCATGACAAAAAAACACGTTTGGTTGTTATTTGACGTCAATGCAATGTCACTGAATACATTAGCAAAGTCAACAATTCAGTAACGGAAGAATTATATTGCACAGAGATTTTTAAATGCGAAACCACTTGAGATTGATCCATAAGTGGATGCTAAAATATGATTTAAGTTGGAGGAATTTTTCAATTATGCTCCTTTCCTCTCAATAGAGTTTAAGATAAGTTATTGAAACTTTCTGAAATGAAAAACTTAACAGATCAAGATTACTCTGAGAAGATATTGAGTATATTGTCACAAGTGAAGATGATTAAACTCATTGATGTTGTCTTGTTTCTTTCCTGCCTCATAACATGATAGAGCCGCATCCACTGTGGTTGTCTGGTCCAAAAGATCTGGTCTTGACCCTACTCGAGTTAACAGATAACTATCCGTGGATCCAATTTTATCGGTTCACATGGGCAAACCCACTAGTTTTATGATGTTCTCTGTACCTTTGTTTTTCTCCATTCTAGTTAGATTTTCAGCGAGTCCTTTAGCTAGTGATGTTTAATTATTTATTTGTTTATCATTTGTTTAATTATTTGTGTATATCTTTATGTTTTGTATTTTCTTTGTATTGTAAAGTAAATGTGCTTTCCATTTTTTAACATTAAGAAGTCAACCAAAAATGCTTATATAAAGTCTATGATTTTGTAGGGGAGGAATGTAGCATCCAACGAGGTAGGATAGAAATGAGAAGCTATAAGGATCAAACATGTTATCACTTGATCATAAAAGCTTTGATACTGTGTCAAAATCATTTCAATTCAAAGGTTGAAACCATTAAGGCTATGTTTGGTTCAACTGAGGGGAGGGAAGGGGAGGGATTTTAATGGAAGGGAGGGATTTTAATGATATATTGTTTAGTTCAGGAGGGGAGGGGAGGGGAGGGAAAATAATAATATGTACACTATTTTACCCTTGTATATTTTAAATTTAATGATAATATAATTAATTATTTTTTTATTTTTAAAAAATTTAATATTTTTATTACCAAATTAAATAAATATTAGAAATTATTTATAATTATAATTATTTAAAAAAACTTATAAATAAATAAAACTAAATAAATAATATAAGGATATTTTAGTCCAAAATGTAACTTTCCCTCCCAATCCCCCCAAATTGGAGGGGAGGGAGAGAGGGGGAGGGGAGGGAAAGTTTAATGAAATTTTCCTTCCCCCCCTCTAAGAATGCAAACCAAACAAGGGGAGGGGAGGAAAATCCCTCCCCTTCCTCCCCTCCCCTACCCTCCCCTCAAACCAAACAAGGGGTAAGTGAACACCTATAGTTGTACTATAATATCTAACAGCTCTATTATATAACACTAACTTTTTATGTCTCATCTAGCACATGATTGCTTACAGGTTTGCATCCACGAACTAAGGTCTTGCTTTGTTAGCTTCGAAATGCAGGCATTGTCTTGCCTGGGCTTGATGTTGGCAGAAGCATGCTTGAATTGAAGATAAGTAGGAGCATTATTCAGCATCCTGCTGCTGAAAGCTCAGCTAACTGTGATGAGCACATGCATATCCTATTCCAGTTTCCTAATTGATATCTAAAGGAAGCACGGAGATAAAAGTCAAATTGTAATCACCCTCAAAAGTTGTCTTATGAGATTATCAGTTTATTAACAACCTGACCTGAGCTTATTCTTCGAAGCATCTAGAGGGAAGCACAATGTTCTCCTGTGACTACAATCTGAATCAAACACGGATGATCCAGCTGTGTTTGAGCTTACAGGTATATCCATATCCAGCTGTATTTTGGAGCTTACAGGTATCTTATGCGTTATAGGTTGAGCTCTAGAATCTATTGGAAGGTTTCCCAGCATTGAGACTGCATGAGTCAATTCATAGTTCTGAGTGTATATGTTGCCGTGTGAGCAATTGAACAGTAATTAAAAAAGAACATGTTGCGGTCTAGTGTTGTATGAGTCATTTTGTACACAACTCAATCAATCTAATTCCTTGGTCTAATCAAGGACAAGTCATGCGCATCAGGACAAGAGATTTACAAAGAAATTCCTTGCAATGAAAAATTGACATAACTAGAACATGTAATTTTTTTATATAATTAATTACTTGGATCAGCCTTTGTGGAACGCTGGTTTGATCCCCACCTCATACAAAGAAGAAACTATACCAGAAGAAAATCAGAGACTTGATAGTAGAGAGTCTTTTGATAAATAATTATAAGCAGTCGATAATATGTTTCATCATCAAGCAATTATACAAAAGATGGTTTCAAGTAACTGTTGCAAAAATTCCAATCACTAGGTATTACTGTAACGGAGGAACTCAACTTCAAGCGACAGGGAACACCATAACTTGATCAAGGACAGGGCCACAAAGAGATCCAAAGTCATCAATTCTGGTATGGTAGAAGGAGCTGTAGAATGTGATTCTGGTTCTGGGTGCAATTGCTTTGAATCGGAAACTTGCAGTCTTGAAGCCGCCCTTCCCTACAGAATTGTAAGGAACTTTAAGGGTATCTTTTCCAGCAAAAGCTTCAACCATCATTGATCCATGGCAGCCATTTTTGGCATCTCCAATGGCGAATGTGAGGTTGTAGACTTTGTTAGGAACTGTTCTGAGGATTTGAGCAATGGCACTTTCCCTGCCTGCAACAAGCTCTACTGCTCCATGTCCAAATGGGATATTGAAGTGCCATGAGTCAATGAATTTCACAGCTTTGAGTGATTCAATGATCCAACCAGGGAGTGGAGACAAGAGATCTTGCTGCTTGGGAGGGAGAAGTACACCATTGGTAGAGTTGAATATAGGGAATGGACCCTCCTCAAAGCCTGAATTTTTCACCAAATTGGCTGCAAGACACCAAACATGACAGTTTTAAACATACTTAAATAAGCAAGACACAACTCCCAAAGGAATCTAAAGTTCCAAACACACTTTTAGAGCAACGAAACTTCATCCATGCGGCTGGCTAAGGTAGAGATTTGATTTCCAACAGAGAGATTATTAGATAGACTTAGTCTACAAAAGATAGTTAGACTAAACCAATGACAGAGAGACATGTAAACATGTCAAAGGTGGATCCTAGTTAAAAGTGCACTTGACATGTTTATATCATCCTCCTAAGAACTTTTCTTTGTAACCACTCTAGAAATGTTAATTTAGGTAGCAAGGACAAATTTGGAAGTGTTTACAAATACATGTAAACGTGAATAGAAGCTGAGATGTGTGAGTATGGAATAATTGGCATCTGATAACTCAGCAAAGGGAATGGGATCCAATTAATCTACAAAGCATGACCTAAAAGTTTAATGCGTTAAAAAGATCTACATAGACATGTATTTTTAAAACAAGAAACCAAAAATGACCCAAATTGGTAGCTGAAATCCAAACATGTTGTGATACTACAAAAGAATTTCACAATTCACAACTCACAAGCATGTAGATAGGTTTCATTACCTCTGGTAGGTCTTGAAGGGTAGAATTCTCTGATAGCAATTGCATCCAAGAGTGGTCCACAGGAAGGGTCTTCTTGGACTCCAGGATTGTGGAATGTAACTTTGGCAAGGTTTGAAGTGGCCCTGAATCCCCAAGCAATAACATCACCATTGAGGTTATACAGTGTCTGCAAAGGCACATCCCCACTTTGTGGAGGCACTGAGATTCTCAAAACCTCATCTTGAGCACAAGTCCTTGAGGCTCCCAGTATTAGAGCGTACAATTGACCTGGTTTGACCTTAATGGTCTGCGAGATTGATGCATCATTGCCAAGCCTCACAGCATGCACTCCATGAGTCACTGGGAAGAACATGCCTCCAGGTTGTGGTCCCCCAGTTACATACTCAACCAGACCATTAATTTCCCATTTGGGCAGGGCATATTTCCCAATGAGTTTCGTTTTCTGGAGGTTTCTGGGGTCTGGCTTCTCTTCAAAGTTGCCATTTTGGAGATAAACTGCCAGAAGAAGGAAAAAGTTCAGATGCAGGGCAACACAAAACTTGTGAATAAGTGTTTTGTAAGTTCATATAATCAAATATATGCGCAATCTCTCTCTATCTCAACCTCATGGACTAGGTTCTAAGGTTGCCCAAGAAGAGTGTAGTAGTAAAAAACCCATGGAGACATTTTAAAAAGCATATTAAATCCCAATACACCCCATAACTGCGTCAGCTTGAGTTCAGACACTAGACACACTCAGAAAGTGAGAATGAGAGTAGATATAGCAGAAAAATGGAATATATTTGAAGCAAAGAAAGTAGCACCTTAAGTGTAGATAATCAAATCCAAGCAGAGTCTATCTCTATCTCAGCATAATGGACCGGGTTCAAATGTCTTTTTCCTTTTGGGCAAACAGATTCTAAGGTTACCCACAAAGAATGTAGTAGTAGAAAGTCCACAGACACATTCAACAAGCATATCAGAGTCCAATACACTCCATAACTACATCTTGAGTTTAGACACTATACACACTCTTTAAGTGAGAACGAGAGAGGATAGAGCAGAAAAATGGAATAGATTTGAAAGCAGACAAAGCAACACCAGAATGAAAGCAAATGTAGCTTAGACTCAACTAGTTAAATGCATCAAGTATTTCCCATTTTTCAAAGCATTACCTTCTGCAACTCTAGGCTGAACGGCAGCCAAAGCTGAAGCAGCAAGTAGCAGAGTCAAGCAGAGCACAAATGTGAATGTGACTCCCATTTTCACTACCAGAATGAGCAAATCTGTAGCTAAAGGTAGAGAGATGAATAGGGTTTTTGGTTTGGAGAAGCAGGGAGAGGAGCTTTACTCTGTTTTATAGTGGCAAGAGAATGTGGGATAATGGACAGCACTCAAGCAAAAATCACGTTCAACAGCCCACGTGGACAGAACCTGTCTTAAAGTTTTCTAACCGTGTTTTCCTCCATAATTCATGGCATCTTTGAAATTACATTGTGCTTTACATTTTATGAGAAATTTTTGGTTTTTTATTTTGATTTTTTTAGCGAACAACCTTTTTTTTTATATTTCTTTTGTGCGATTTGAGTCTTATTTATTTATTTTGTTTTTAAAGTCGGTGGATTGTGCTTTACTATTATTTGGTGTGGGCGTTAAATGTCATCCACCAAATTACGTGTGACAGTTGCTTTTGGTTTTTGGGGCCCGCCGTCCTCATGAGTCATAAGGTTTATGAAGTAATTTGTGGGAACTATTAGAATTATAAATTTCCCTTGATTGTATGAAATTTATTTAACTAATAAATTGATATATATTATATTTATTTTTAAATTAATATGGTTAATTTTTAAAAAATTGAAAGAATTCATTTTTGTCATCAGAAGAGGCAAACATACATATTTACTACTTAAGTAATAAAATATTGAGTAAATTAGTCAATTATATAAAATTTTTAACTAAATTACATTTAATATCTCTTACTTTAAAATAGTATCTATTTTTTTAATATTTGATATATTTTGCAAAAAGCTGTAGAGATGGGAAAAATACCTAAATTTTATGAGTATTTATAAAATTTACTTGTTTAAGTTTAGGAATTATGATTTTTATGGGTATTTTAAGGACTGAGGTCTGAGTTTAGTAAAATAATACCCTTTCCACCCTAGACTTATAATATATATGTATATATATATTATAAAAAGTAAGAAAAAGTATTATCCAAATAGCATTCTATAGCTTTTCGAATTATATTGATAGTTTTATGACATTTGTTATTTGTTTTGATTTTATATAATAGATCTTTTCCCAAATGAATTTTAAAAAATTTATTCATTTAAAAATTTTTCCAAATAAATGGATTGGGATTTGAGAATTCAAGAATTCAATGGGGATACAAAATTGTTTTACTACTTACACATGGGTATGGGTGCCCTAACCATGTCCTACCCATGATATCCCCAAAAGCTTCCCTTTTAATATGTTCCTTTAACAAAGTTAGAAAATTGGTTTTATTTTTAACATAATAATAAATGTCATTAAATTGATGTTAAATTTTAATATAAATTTTTTTATTCTTAATATGACATTAAAGATAATTAAAATAATTTTATTTTTTAAAAATAATATATATATTATATATAAAGTTAATTTCATTGATAAAAAAAGATAAGAGGAAAGGTATTTATAATATATATCAAATAGAAGAAAAATTAATGATATTTTTAAGGAAAGAAAAATATCAAGTATTATTTAACTAAACTTTGATTGAGGTAAGTGTAATTTATTTTAAGATTTTTTATAATCATGATAACTATTATATGTAACTATATTCGAATTTATTTAACTTTTAATTAGAAGTGGTTTGAATTAAAAATTAAAAAATATATATATTTTTTTCATATAACAACAAAAAAATGCATCAATATTCTAGTTGTGAATTTTTATTAATCACGGGTAAGAATATTTTCTAATTGTAATTATGTCACTAAGTATGAGATTAAATATTTTCTCTTACTTTAGACTAAATGTTTCTAATAAGATAGGAATCTACAAATAATACATATGTATATATATATATATATATATCAATTGAAACAAGGGTCTCTCCAGCTAGTTAAACCTTTTTTCATTTTTTTTAAATTGTATATTTTTAGAAAAAAAAAGTAATTAAAATACATATGTATTTGTTATGAGAGTCTTTATCAAAATACATGGAGATAGTTTTTTTAAGCAATCATAATGTGATAGTTAATTAAAAATAATATCTATTTATTATATTTTCATTTAAAAATATTACAAAAAGCATTTAAGAAATTTTAGTTGAGTCTTTCTCATAATTCAATACGAACAAGTTTTTGTTGACCATACTGCCTCCAATCTAGCAGTGAAATCCTGCACCTTACGAGCGTACATATAGGGTAGTTTACTTTGAGTTGCTCATTCAATCTCGCCTGAACAACTATAAAAGAAATTATAGTCAATAACAATATTTATATTAAAATTTTTAAAATTTTAAATTATTTTAAAATATCTAAAAATAAAAAATATTAAATTGATGTCTTAAACTATCATTTTTATATGTAGTTGTAATTTTTGTTGTTGTGTCATTCAAAATAATTTTAAAATTTAAAATTTTTAATATAAATATTTTTACTTTAAAATTTTTAACTGTAATTTTTTTCCTAAATTTATCTGTATCAATTTAAGTATACATGTTTCTTTAAAATTAAAAAAAAAACATAGTGAGACTTTTATTGTTTTCTGTAAAAATTAATATTTTTCAGAAAATATACATAAAGAACACTATTTTTTCCTATTAATTAAAATACAGAGGAACAAAGAAGATAAATGAGGTAAAATAGACTTAATAATGTTATTCAAATAATTGTTAGAATTACAAAGACTGCAACGGCATATATGGTCTGACAGATAGATGTGCATGTGGAGATTTTTATATTAATTTTTTAATTTAATATTAATTTTAGTATAAGAATTTCAAAAAAAGTTGATATAAAAAATCAGCTGACCTCTATGTATAAACACTCCCATTTAGTTATTTTCAAATCCATCTATATTTATCATTTTAAGTTATGAAAAAAAGGGAAATGCAATGAGGTATTTTTGGGTGGGGAATGTTTATCTTGTTATTCATAGATTATACTCACAAATAATACAAACATAAAAAAAAGAGTTTTATTACATCCAAGTTATGGCTGGTTTAGTAGACAGAATAAAAAGAAATAGAAAGAAAAATTGAATTAAAAAATAACTTTATAGATTAAAAAAATAATTTTTATATCTCTATTTTAAAAAATAATAAAAATAAATATTATTAACTGATAATAATATAAATATAATAAATAATGCATAATAGACATTCTATCCTCGTACCAAACAACCTTTTATATTCATCACATTAAAATTAGAGAAAATAGTGTCTTTCAAAGATATATGTATTAATTATTTTGTATCTAATTTTTTTTAATTACAATTTAGTCTTTAAAATTTTTTGACTACCTACTTATTTTCATCAGCAAAAAATTAAACAAAAATAAAATAAATACACATACTTTAATAATTAACAAGTGAAAAATAAAAAAAATTAATTTTAAAAGCTCAATTGTATATTTTTAATATTTAGGGACTAAAATAGTTCAAATACATTTTTTTTATAAATTAAGTATTTTTTTTCTAAAATTATACATTTTATTATTAATATTAACTCATATATGAATGCATTATATGAATGAGGGAGTAACTAGTACCTAAATCGAATCTACCTCTGACTAAAGAAAAGACTCGAAAAGCATTTGATTTCAAAGAGAGATGGAGAATTGGGCATAGGAAGAATGGAGGAAGGAAACAGGTGCATGTGCTTCTGGGGCCTGAAAATCAGATATTGATAAAGATGGTTGAAATTTCAAAATGTTGAAATTATATTGTTCTGGTTAAGAGAGAAAAACTGGGACCCATACACAAGAAGATCAAGTACTATAATCGTAGCATCTACCATCTCCAATGCTGTGAAAAGTTAGTTTATTATTAATTAAAACCCTTTTATGGTTATGATTTAAACAAGATACTGTTTGTCGCATTTAATGGTTTAATTTTGTTATCTTTTAGGGGGGACCACAAATGGCAGCTTCTGATCTTTTTCTTTAAACGAGACAATGCATGTGCTTTATCTTTCCCTTGCTGGAAGCCAATGGCCACTCTCCAAATTTTTTCTTTGTTTAGAATATTTTCATATAAAAAAGAAAATGACATAGAATGTAGAATTGTGTAAGTAAATTTTATTAGAATCTGAATTACTCACTCTTCTATCAAATAAGTAAATAAATAAAGCAAGAAACAACCCAGAAAAGTGGAAAGAAGTACAATGAGAAAAGAAAATAGGAATGATGTGCAGTATGGAGGAGAAAGGACGTTGGAGTATGCCATTTTCAGTTGAGTTGTCTACTTCTTCTCAGACTGACGCCGCAATCATCAAAAGGGAACGTTTTGTGAATTATGGGCTTCGGCCTCAAGTTAACCATTTGTGATATTTATTCATTTTTTTTGGACATGTATGATCTATTTCTGATACAACTTGGAGGGTTTCCATGATGAGAAATGGACCATTGTCCGTGCTATTTATTCATTATAAACATATCCGCATATGCATGCGGATAAAGGTGACACAAATGATTATTAGTCTACTGCTACAACATCAACAACAACAACAATAAATATTTTTTTTAAAGTAAAGTTTATCATATAAATTAAATGACGTTATAAAATTTTATTATTTGTGACCTTCTTTTACTTCTAATTATTAAACTACTTTTCATATGATTTACTATTCTTAGTAGAGTTTTTATAAGTCTTCTTCCCATATAATCAAATCATATAAGATGCGATTTTATCATCTTTTTTATAATAGGTACGACCTTAACTTTCTTTTTAATGTATTCATTTCTTATTCTACCTTATTTGGTATATCTACTTATCCAACGCAATATTCTCATTTCTGCAATATTGACCTTATTCTCCTATTAATTTTTTAATACCCAACACTCAATCTCATGCAACATTGTCAATTTTACAACTGTGCAGTAAAATTTATCTTTAAATTTGAGCAGTACTTTTCTATTTGTTATAACATCCAAAATATTCTTCCATTTCATTTACCCCACTTGAATCCTATGATTTACATCTTTCTCTATTTCTCTATTTTGTTATATGATAGATCCAAGATACCTAAATCGAGTGACTTGTGGTATGGTGTGTTCTCCTATTTTTACTTCTACGTTAGAATTAGTGCACCTCTTGTTAAACTTACATCTCATATATCCCGTTTTATTTCTACTTAAACGAAATCTCTATGTTTCCAGAGCTAGTCTTTACATATCTAATTTCTCATTTATTTCTTCCTTCGACTCTCCAATTAGGATTTTATCATCCGCAAAAAGTATACACTTTAACATTGGCTCTTGAATATGTTCAATAAACATATCTAAGAATAAAGTAAAAAGATAAGGATCCATAGTTAACCCCTAATGTAAGTCAATAGTTATCGAAAATTTTTTCGGTAGGCCCACTTTGTGTTTTTACACTAGTTGTAACCTCATCATACATATCTTGAATTGCTTAAATATAAGTAATACATACTCATGTTTTCTCCAAAGCCTTCCACAAAATATTTTTTAACATCCTATCATATGCCTTCTCTAAATCGATGAATACCATACGCGCATCTTTTTAATTTGTTTAATATTTTTTAATCAATTTTCATAACAAGTATATCACTTTCATGGTCAACCTATTAGGTATAAAACCAAATTGATTCTCTGTAACTTGAGTCTTTTGTCTTAATTTTCACTCAATAACCTTCTCCTATAACTTCATAGTATGACTTATGAGTTTAATCTCTCTATAATTTGTATAATTTTGTATATCCTCTTAATTTTTATAAATAGGAATCAAAGTATTTCTCTACTCGTTCTGTATTCTCTTAGATCTTATAATCTTGTTAAATAATTTTGTGAGCTAACTTATACATTTCACTTCTAAACCCTTCCATATCTCAATAGGTATATTATCTGATTCTACTGCTCTACCATTCTCTATCATCTCTAAAACTTCTTTTACCTTTTGACTCTCAAATCCTACAATAAAAGGTATACTTTTAATCTTTTTTTGTGGTATCTAGCCTATCTAAGTGCTATGAAATCTCGCATCATTCATTAAATAGTCTATGAAAATGAGTACTTTCACCTTTTCTTAATATCCTGCTCTGTGGTTAAAACTCTCCCATCTTCATCCTTAATGTATTTCACTTAGTCAACGTCTCTTGTCTTTCTCTTTCTACTTTTAGCAAGTTTATAAATATTTATTTCCCTATCTTTAGTACTTAAGGATTGATATAACCCATCAAATGCCTTATCTTTCACTTCACTCACAATTTTGTTAGTATTGTTCTTAATTACTTTATATATATTTTTTTAATTTTTCTTACTTTTACACATAAATCATGCTTTATAATATTTCTTTTTAACTTTAGTCCCATCTTGTATGCTTGCATCTTACTACCAAAATTCTTTATCTCTAGGTCCAAAATCTTTTAATTCTCTAAGTATTTCTTTTGCAACAATTCTAATCTCTTTACTCATCTCATCCCACATATCATTAGCACTTCCTTATATCTTTTATGATCATTCCTCCTAAATATTTTTTTGTAAACTTTTTTCTTTATCACCTTTCAATTGCCACCACCTTACACTCTCTCTTAGTCTTTGTTCTTTACTCTCCTCTCAATTTGAACATCCATTACTAAGACTTTATATTATGTAGTTAAACCCTCTTTAAATATAATTTTGTAATTTATGCAAAGTTTTCTATTCAATTTCTTTATTAGAAAGAAATCAATTTAAAAGCATGTTCTCCCACTTTTGTACATGATTAAATACTTTTCACATTTCTTAAAACAAGTGTTAGCTACAGTAAAATTAAATGTTAATGAAAAGTTTAAAATAGTTTTACCCTCTGCATTTGTTTTTCCTAAACTATATCCCCCATGCGAACTCTCGTAATCTATAGATATACTTCCTACAAAAACCATTAAAATATCCTCCTATTAGAACCTTTTTCTCTAACGATATTTCTTGAACTAAACCTTTTAAATTAATGATTTAATTTGTAAAAAACTATTATCTTTTTAATTTGGACTTTGAAAGT
Organism: Erythrophleum ivorense; assembly: GCA_026724425.1. Classification (NCBI taxonomy): domain Eukaryota; kingdom Viridiplantae; phylum Streptophyta; class Magnoliopsida; order Fabales; family Fabaceae; genus Erythrophleum; species Erythrophleum ivorense. Next base: position 18,040,492 of record JAIUCV010000017.1, read on the forward strand.
AATTTTTTTAATCTAATCCCTCACTTATTATTTTGTTCAAACAAAATGGTATATTGCATTAGATAAAGTCAAAGCTATTTAATAGACTAATTGATATAACATAGAAAAAATAATATGACTCTTAACTAATTATTTAAATTTTTCTAAGTGTCATTTTTCCTTAAATGATATCATTTTATTTTATTTCTATTATTTAGTTCAATTGGGTAGATTTTGAGAAATCAGGCAAAATAGCAATGTTTAAGAGAAAATAACATCTAAGCAAATATAGATAAACAGTTAATAATTATATGACTACTTATTTATATTGTGTTAACTAATTAGTTAAATGTATAGTCTTCTTCATAGTGATCTTGAAATTTTTAGTTGGATTTTGAATTCTTACTTAAATTTATAATCTTTTCATCATGAGATAGCATAGTTTGTGAAATGTAAGGTTTTTTAGGGTTAATTCTTATTTTTGTCCGTTAATTAATTAATTTCAATTTGATCATTTAATTTTTAATTCCATTTTCACCATTTTTTATTGCACCCAAAAAGATTATTTTAGAACACTAAAAATACTTAAAGGATCATTTGGGAACACTAAAAAAAGAGAGGTTTAATATCATTTGAAACACTAAATACAATTAAGAAAGAAGAATATAATAAATTGAAAGTTAAGGAATTAAAACAATAGTTAAGCTTTTTTTTCTATTATACTGTACTTAAAAGGAGGTATACAACTTGAGTTTAAATCTTGAAATTAGCATTTAAGAGAATTTATTTTTTTAAAATATATCAAATATGAAGGTACACTTTTAAGATTGCATGAAGAGATATCTAATCTCAATTAACGCATAAGTTAATTTGTAAGAAAAAAGATATATTCATGTATTCTTTTATGATGTCTTTAATATGCACAGGCATGCAATAAAAAGAAGATTAATTACATATTGTACAAAACTTCAATGAAATGTTTTGATATTTTTTATCAAATTTTTCAATGAAAATTTAACAAATGAATGTTATCTACACTCCACGCTATATGAATCCTTAAAAAATATCTTATATGTCATATATTTATTAAAAATTATTAAATTACGTAGACTTTCTAAAAGTTCTATTAAAATTACATAAATTTTTAATCTATTTAAAAAAATATATAAGTTTATTCTAAAACAAAAAATTGTACTATACTTTAATCTAATTTTAAATTTTTTAGATCAAAATGTCCTCTATTAACCTAACTACATTTTTTTGTTAATTTAGTGAAAAAAATACATATATTTATATATTTAGGTTAATTGAAGGTATGTTAGTAAATAAATTAAAATTGAACCAAAGTATATATTTAAAAAATATAAGAAATATCTATATAAGTTCAATAAAATTTAAAAGAAGTTTGTATAATTTATTCTAAAGAATTTGATAGCAAACATCTAAAAATATTTTACCCAAATTTAGCTTTAACACTTATATATTAACCTCTTATATTTTAGGTGAAATATTTTTAGAGAATTTTATTAAATATATACGCATTATGGAAATATTTAATTGTAGAGAGTAAATAATCTCCTCATATAGTCCTTATTTGTAAAAATTTAAATATATCATTTATATGTACTTTTACAAATACGAATTGCTCTTATAGAAGAATTTATCTACATCTAGTCTGAAAAGTCCTACTTCTTTTTAGGGCCTTCATCCACATCCACTTGCAATTTGTTCTTTGGAAGGACACCTTTCACCTTTGTTTAAATTTGGGCCAACCTCAACTTTATTTCCACATTCACAACTTTATTTCCAATTCTTTTTTGGGTCTTGGAAAGTTCTGTTTTTTTCCTCCTTTTATTGATGGATCTTGAAAAGTTTAACATCTCTATGATCTTGAAAACTTTATTTGCTCTCCTTATTATCTTGCTGGCCAATTTTTTGATTCTGTTTTCTCATAAAAATTTATTAAATTTAAAACTCTAATATTTTGAAAATAGAAAAAAGTTAAAACTCGCAACCTGGCCCATAATAAAATTTGGTTGGATAGTTAAACAGTAATCATATTTGCATGGTTTAAGAATTATACCCAACCCAAATGCCATTTTTTATTTTTTGGGACAAATTATTTGCTTCAGAAAAAATTAGTTGACTGAAACCAAGACAAACAACCAAAGAGCTTAGATGGGCTTACAACAAAAGATCACCATTGGAGCATGGAGCCCAATTAAAGAGATCATACCAAAATGTTAATGGGCATTAAAGCCCATTTGATAGTCCAAAATCTTTAAGAGGTCAAACTCCAAACGGTTTTAAGAGCTTCAAGCCGCTAACACAGTCAACGACAACGTCACATGCTCCCTCATGTCATGCACAATAAAACTACCCACCCATGTGGGGGGAGCACCAGACCCAAGAACGACGTCGTCCCCACTGTCCCCTTCCCCTCTCTTCCGCCGTACAATCATGAACATGACCGCGACCGCCTCGCCGTCGCTTCGATCGTCCCGCCGTTCATGGTGACGGCTGTCTCCGCCACCTCCTCCTGGCTTCGCAACTGCCGGATTCGTTACCTCCTGCTCTTGCTCTGCTCCCCTCTCCTCCTCTGCCTCTTCTTCGCCGCCTTCCCTTTCCTCTGCGCCGTGGATCTCTGCTTTCGCCGCCGTCTCTGGAGGAAACTCTTCCGCGATTCCGCCGACGACGAGCGGCTGAGACAATGCGAGGAAGGTTGCTGCGGATGCGGCGGAGATGAGGAGAAGGGGCTCTTGCATAGGTACTTGGAGGATCAGCTTCTTCTGGTTGGATCTATGTATGAGTGTGGTGACGATGAAGACGAAGAAGGAGAAGAAGAATTTAGAAAGTTTAAAGACGTTGAGAATCTGCACAGTAGTATGATTCCTCTATTGAGCTGATCAATTCCCTTTTTTTTTGTGGTTGAAATTTTTTTTTTTCGTTTTACGAGTTTGTGTAGATAAATCTCTAATTTTGATGCTTGATAACTGTAGATTTTTGTACTGTATTGAGGATTTGACTTTTGATTAGCGGTTGCTCCTTGCAACCCACTTTCGGTTTGTTCTTGCTATCTTCATTTTGGTAACATTTTTCCCCTGAAATTAATCATTCTGAAGAAATTGTAACTTTGGGATTATGTAGAGATTTTGTTAGCCTCAGTCCGTTTGTTTCTCTGTTCTAATTTGCTTCTTACTATATTATCAAAACTATGACAGCAAATGAAACCCTTAAGAAGTTTACCCAAAAAGATTAAAACTTGTGGAAGGTTCAATTTAGGGAAGATTGCAGATACCCTCTATAAAATTGAACACTGTTTGCAGAATTTTGCTGTATGCTGCAACAAGGTATGTGATTTGCCCCCAAGCTTCAAGCTTTCTCCTAGGAAGCACGGGTACGCCCATTTATGAGCCATATCCGTACCGGATACATATCCGGTACGGATACGCATACCGTACGAGTATAGAAGTACCCGAAACGTATTTTTTCTCTTCTGCGTTTCGAAACGAGGCAGAAACGGCTCCGAAATGCTCCATCCTAAAAGCGACGTCGCTTTCGCTGACCTATTTTTTCCTTCGAAAAGCTTTGTGTCCCCTTTGTCCAGTTACTTCGTCAATGGTTCAGTGCGTTGTCTCAAACATTTCGGTCCTCCGTGCTGCGTCATCTTTTCCAATGACTGGTGTGTTTCGATCCTCCATGCGGCGTCATCTTTTCCGGTGGTTGCTGGTGCATTTCGGTCCTTAGTGCTTCGTCTCAAACTTCAGTGCATCGTCTCAGAAGTTTCAATCCTCAGTGCTTCTTCTCTGGTGATTACTAGTGCGTTTTGGCCCTCCATGTTGCTTCATCTCGTCCGATGATTGCTGCTTCGTCTCAAACCTCAATGCTTCGTCTCAAAAGTTTCGATCCTTAGTGCTTCTTCTCCGGTGATCATTGGTGCGTTTCCTTCCTCAATGGTTCCTCCGTGACAAGTTCCTATTTTGGTGGGATGTGAGTATAAATTGCTTGCCTGTTTGATAAGTTCCTTCGTGATAGTAGCTAACACAGCCTCGAGGATATAGAGATCAGCTTCTGTTATGATTTTGCCCATTTTTGTCTAAAAAGAGTCAAAAGGAAACCACGAAATTAAAAAATTTTAATTAAAAGAAAACAACATCTGTTGTAGATATTGTAAACAATTGATCAAGTAGATCCAGAGCCATAATTTATAATACTCTGTTGATGAAACTTTGAATTGAATTCCCAACCCCCTCTCATTGAAATGCATATAAAGCATTTAGTCGCATACTTACAAATTAGCCTGAGAGAGAGAAAGAGAGGGTTCTGTTGCTTTTGCTTTGATTACTCTGAAGCATTCTAACGCCATTAATAGATCCATTTCATATGCCAACCCAACTCCTCAGAAACTTCTCATCAAATATCAAATGCCTTTGCTCCTCTATGTAATGTGTTAGATTATTTTATATATATATATATATATATATATTCCCGTACCCGTATTTTAAAATTTTAGAAATTGTCGTATCTTATGTATCGTATCGTGTCGTACTGGATACGCGTACCCGTATCGGTGCTTCTTAAGCTTTCTCTGTTACGCATTGGTAGATCACTTGTTTCCCGATATGATAGGTACTGTAGAGAACAACTAATACATCCTTCGTTCTTTTCACTAGCTAAGTGGACTATATGTGACAGACTGACACTTGTGGGAAGTACCGTTTCCCTCAAAACAGTTCAAGGTCCATGAACCCTCACGAGTGACCATTTTTCTTAGAAGTTTAAGCTATTAAAATAAATGCTCAGATAATTTTATTATAATTTCTATCAGAGTTGTCAATCTAAGAATTTGAGTAAATATGGGTCTGTCTAATGGATTATAATCTAGGAGCCAGGATATGCATGCTGATACTTTTGACTTCGTGTTTAGCCACTTTTGTAATTGCAAGTTCTGCTTAAGCCACTTTTGAAGGGAATGCTTTAAGGCTTTTCATATTCAATTCCTTTCTTCTTACTCTCCCTTAATATGAGAAAAAAAAAACATGGAATCAATCCAATAGTCAAAAGGAATCATTCAGTTTTTTAAAATTTAGAAAAATTGTAAATATTCACCTTCATTTTTTTAATTACAATGTCCATTTTAATTTTTCCTAAATTACAATTTACCTCTTTGATTTTTTGGCCATTGCACTGTGCATCACTTAGTCACGTATTATTGTTTTGTCTAATCGTTTAGCACTCAAGTATAGCGCACAAGCATATTTCCATTATCGGCCAAGACGAATTGATCAGATTACAACTTGGTTGAATGGGAAAAAGAAAAATCAAACATCTTCCATCTTCTATACAATATAAACATACGTGTAAAACGAAAAATGGCATTTACATCCATTAGAAGAGATTTACAAATGACCCAAACTACATAAGATTACGAAGAGCTAAAAAATCTATATTTATGTCTAGTCCCAGGAAGCGATGTTCCACCATCTCCTTTTAACCGTATGATAAAAAAGTTTTCTTCACGGGAGTGCACCGCTATAGATACTACCACACGATTTGGATTCTTTGAAATGAGTAGATAGTAAATGTTTAAGTGAAAAGAAATTAAACAAAAAAAATTGGAATGAGTTAAAAGAGGGAGTGGATTTTATATATATTCTTATTTTTTGTCTCATTCTTTTTCTATTTAAAAAAATATTTTACTGTCCATTTAATCGAGGGGAATTAAATTCACTTCACAAACCTATTACAAATAATCAGACTAGTATTAAAACCGTTATATAGTGGATGTCATGTTGTAGCAGTACAGCGGAATAAATTGCTTCAAATGTGCAGAGGTTCGGAAGGAGGAGTGATTTTGGTGAAAGGTGTGTAATGGTAATATGCATGAGTTGCTTATGAAGATTAAATTATTAAAGAAAATAATAATGTTTAAAGATGGAGGTGCATAGATTAAAAGATCAGGGGATAAATTGTGATCTTTTAGAGATTAAAAAAATATTGCAAATAGATGAAAGGATCAACGTAGATATTTGTAATTTTCTCAAAATTTTGAGATACTAACAGAAAAGCGACAAGTTCAAATTTTTTAAAAAAAGTAAAGTCAAAAAAAGATTAAATTTTAAAACTTACAAAATATCTAATTTCTTCTTATCAGGACCACACACTCGGCGGTTGTCATGAGTTGAATTTCAAGTCTGGTGGTGATGGAATTTAGATCTGTTTATTTTTTGACACCAACATAATAACATCCTATTAGAAGAGATAAACTCAGAGATATGAGCTTCATATATTTCCACTTTTTCTCTTCTAGTGTTGGGAATATATGAAGTATATATCTTTTAATTTATTTTTCTATAGCATGATAATATTATGTCGATGTCAAAAAATAAGCGAATATATGGTAATGATAGAGCGACTGCCTTATTTGCCTTTCTAGTCTTTCAAGCGGGACCGGAAATATTAATTGTGAAAATCTCACAGTTATGTGTACAACGACCCCAACAATGAAAAGCACGAGCCACACATCACCCTCCTTACCATACGTACACGTCACCTGAAATTATCAGGGCACAAAATAGTCTTCTCCAGCTTTTGAAAAGGCTTGCAGCAAGCAAACAATTCAACACATTTCTTATCTGACGAATACGACTTCACTTGTCAAAAGATGGATGCTATTGCTGCGAAACTCGTTGATCTATTGAGCTCTCCCATTGCTGAAGAGTTAGGATTGATTTGGAATTTCAAAGATGATTTGGAGAACATGAAGATCACTATGTCTGCAATCAGAGCTGTACTTGGGGATGCAGAGGGAAAGGCCACAAACCTCCAAGTTAGTGATTGGCTGCAGAATGTCAAAGACTTGTTTCTTGATGCCGATGATGTACTTGATGATTTGTCTGCTGAAGCTTTGAGGAGACGAGTTATGAATGGAAACAAGACGGCCAAAGAGGTAAAAATATTCTTCTCCAAATCAAACCAAGTTATATACCGTCTTAAAATGGGTCATAAACTCAAAGAAATCAAGAAAAGACTAGATCACATTGCTAAAGTTAAGAATGATTTGAAATTTATTGAATCCCCTCCAGAAGTTCCAATTCTCTATAGGGAACGAGAAACATACTCTTTTGTGCCTGAACATGAAATTATTGGGAGGGAGAAGGAAAAGAATTGTATCCTAAGTTACTTATTGGACACTAATGTGAAAGACAATGTCTCAATAGTTTCCATATTTGGAATTGGAGGTTTGGGAAAGACTGCACTTGCTCAACTTGTTTACAACAGTCCGATCGTTCAGAATTATTTTGAGCCAAAAATGTGGGTGTGTGTGTCTGATGATATTAGTTTTGATGTAAAACAAATAGCTCAAAAAATTTTGGGGCAAGCAACATGTAATGAGATGGAGAAAGTGCAACAGGATCTTAGAAACAAGATCGAGGGGAAGAGATTTTTACTTGTCTTGGATGATGTATGGAATGAAGATCGTGAATTATGGCTTAAATTAAAGAACATGTTGGTGGGTGGGGGAACGGGAAGCATGATCATTGTAACAACACGCAGTGAGAAAGTAGGAAGGATTATGGACACCCATCTGTCCATTTCTTTAGAAGGCCTAGATGAAAAGGAATCATGGGAACTATTCTCTTTGGTGGCCTTCAAAAACGAGGAAGAACCGAATGCTGAGTTGGTAGAAGTTGGAAAAGACATTATCAGGAAGTGTACTGGACTCCCTCTTGCCATAAGAACTATGGGTAGCCTATTATATTCTCGAAGCTTAGGAAAAAGGGATTGGGTGTATTTCAGAGACGGTGAACTTTCAAAGATAGATCAAGAGGAGAACAAAATCTTTGCAGTTCTCAAACTGAGTTATGATCATCTTCCCTCACGTTTGAAAAGTTGTTTCGATTACTGTTCTTTGTTTCCGAAAGACTTTGAGATTGAGAGGGAAATGCTTATTCAATTGTGGGTAGCTCAAGGGTTCATTCAATCATCAGATCAAAGTAGATGCGTAGAAGATGTTGGTGATGAGTACTTCATGGTATTATTGTCAAGGTGCTTCTTTCAAGATGTGAAATTAGATGAGTATGGTGAGATAAGGACTTGCAAAATGCATGACCTCATACATGATCTAGCAAGGCTAGTCACTAAGAATGAGTATCTTGTCATTAGTGAAGATAAAGAAACAAATTGGGGCGATAAGATTCGTCATTTGACAAGTGAGTTAAATTACGGTTGGATTAAGTTTCCAACTTGTGCGGTCAACAAAGACAAAATAAGGACAATTTTTTTGCCTGACAATACTTCCGTTAAAATTATCCGGAGACATCTTTCTCCATTGCTAAGGTATGAGTCAGTTGGGGGTTCTGCTGCATCGTTCCCTAAGCGCTTACGTGTGTTGGATCTGTATCTGAACAACTCATGCATTAGAGAAATTCCGAAGAGTATAGAAAAGTTAAAGCACTTGAGATATCTTGATCTATCAAATAATACATCAATTGAGAAGCTGCCACATGGTATGACTAAGCTACATAACTTGCAGACCCTGAAATGCAATAATTGTTGGACATTGAAAGAATTGCCAAGAGATATCCACAAAATTGTTAGTCTCCGGCACCTTGAGTTGGTTAATTGTGATTCTTTGATATGTATGCCGCAAGGGTTCGGACGATTAATTCATCTTCAAACACTGTCGAATTTTGTGTTGGGCAACAGAAGAATGAGTGATAGTGCAAATATAAGCGAGCTAAATGGAATCAATAGCCTGAGAGGGAAATTAGTAATTGAAAGCTTGGAACTGCAGCGAAGTGATACAGAAGAGATTGAGTTTTCCAAGTTACTTGTCGAGAAGCAATATCTACGAGAATTGGAATTAGTCTGGTGGAACAACAAAGTTGAAGGAAATGAACTCGAACAAGTTCAATATAAAGATGAAATGATTTTAGAAGCTCTAGAGCCGCATTACACAATCAAAAGACTACGCATAATGCAGTTCTGTGGCAAAAGGTTTTCAAAGTGGATAGGGAATTTAACATCATTGATGAAGCTTCAAATTGATCGTTGCAATTATTTGGAATCACTCCCTCAGTCAATAGGGAATCTCACATCATTGCAGGAACTTGAACTCAATGGGTGCTTTTCTTTGGCATCACTTCCCGAGTCAATGGGGAATCTCACGTCATTGCTAGGACTTGAACTCACTGAATGCTCTAATTTGGCATCACTTCCAGAGTCCATAGATGGTCTCACATCATTAAAGAAGCTTAAACTCACAAAGTGCTTTGTTTTGACATCACTTCCGGAGTCCATAAGGAATCTCACGTCACTCCTCGAGCTTAAAATCCATTCTTGCTGTGTTTTAACATCACTACCCGAAGGAACTCGTAACCTAAGATCTTTACAGACACTACGGATATTTGACTGTACAAGGTTAAAGGAAAGATGCGAAAGGGAAGGAGGTGAAGATTGGTCCAAAATTGCTCACATTCCAAATGTTGATATTGCATAAAGAATTGGTGTCCTTATCTTCAATTCAAACTCAAGGTATTTCACTTTAATTCCCTTGTTATCTTCGTGGGTAGTATCGCACTTCCTTTTTTTTTTTCCATCAACTGTCTTACGTTCTCCTCTAATTGCCCAGTGAATTGGAAACTCATATATTTCAGCTGTTTTTCATCCAACTTTCTTACTGCGCATTCATTATTTTACTTTTGTTTCTTGCAGTCTTTTTCCTTGGTCTTGTCTCTCTATGTTTCTCGCTACTCGCTGTTTGGAGGCCACGTTCCATTTCTGTGCATCTTGTTGTAAATTCCAATTGTTATTTCTACCATCAAATTATTCAAGTCAAAGTGGTTTATTTGTACATTCGGATCTTGAATGTTCTGCTCTGAGTTTTTTTCCTTTCAAAATATAATTCACTTGTAATTAACTCTGTTTCCTCGTGTTTTTGAAATAAATGAATAAATGCAGAACTCTTTATATAAAGTTTGTGGTGATAGATAACATTCATCTTAGATTTTTTCATGACGTTCGATTCTTTTTTTTTTTTTTTTTCGAATGATGCTGAGATTGAGTTGAATCTGTGTTAATTAAAATGTGTCATAGAAAAATGTTGAGTAGATGATCTCATGCTTGCACTATATTTTGCCTAAACTATTGAAAAACTACAGTTGCGAAGGGCAAACCTACTATCAACGACACTAAAAGAAAATGATAGGTGAACATATAGATAATAATAATATAACAAATAAATTTCTTTTACATTTGTGATAGGCCTTAACACATTTGTTAAAGCATACGGAGAACGGGACAATATGCAATTTTTTGCTAATTGCTGCAGCCCGTAAGACATACTAATCACATTTGAGGAAATTCCAATGATTCTTGTTTGCTTTAGCATCGATAGATCTCTCGCTTCTGCACACAAAGTACTTGTTCATCAATGAAATGTTCAGTATTGAAGTTCAGAACATACAGACAAGTACTTTCCAGAGAATGCAGTTATCATACAGAACAATCTTTTCGAGAAGCAATGTGAGTGCCGAGCTCTTCTGTAAGTTGATGTAATTGTTGAGTGAACATTTTGCAGGAGAAATGTCGTATTTCCTCCTATCATCTTTCAAAAAAATAGACCTTTGGGATCCACTAATGCTTTGGTGCTTTAAGGAGTAGAGTTGTGTTAGCTTTTGAGCCAAGTCAGAGAAGAAGAAAAGGGAAAACATAACAGAATGCAAAATGGTAAAAATGAAATAAAACTTTCAGAAGAGGACAAAATAGCAAAGGTCAAGTTTTCTTTATTTTGTTGCATATGCAGGCCCCCCAATTTGGTGTCCTCCTGATCCAGCTAGAATTGATTCTTGGCCACCTCATCAACTCCTTGTAACAGTTTAGCATTTCTAGTATTCATAACGTTGTGCCTGACTAATAGCTATGGCTTTTGATCTTATGGTAAGTTTTTGATCCTTGTAATATCTGTTAAGATATTGATAGAGACACAATATTACATCTACTAAAACTAAATATATTAAGCACAGAAATATATAGATTATAGTACTTGTAAATGATATATGTCACTCATACAAAAATAGTGTCCTCATTCGGCAAGGGTTATAGCCAATCAGCATAACAGGGATTAGTGTTGTAGCATTAGTGTTTCCATTTTCAACTTAGAAACATGGAATTACCTTTAGAACTAGACAGAAGTTATGTGACCGAAGCCAATTCTTCGAGTAAAAAATTTACTGAAAAGTCTATTTGCTTTTATATACTCCTTCATGTCATAGGTGCTATCTGAGACAAATCTAAAATGATGAGATTGAACGAGGCAAAACCTCTTTTAACTGCTTTTTGATGATGAACTAGAGCGTCACATCTCTACAGAAACAGTCCTTGGAATGACAAAAACCAATTATTCGTCTCTAAAAAATGGACTCTAAACTAAGATATCTCAAACATTAATTTCAAACTTGTTCAACTTTGGATCCAAGCATGGGAATGCCCAATATTTGCGGAACTTTTGCGGAACTACCTTCAAGAGAGAGAAAATTAGAGGTAAAATTGGGAAGGTTGTTGATTCAGCCTTTTTCTTAGTTCAAAACTAACAAGGTTTTATTATCAAAGCCCTTGTGGAAGTTGAGATCGCAAAACTACTGAAAAGGAGTGTTTAACATTCTGTTATTACTATGGTATCATATGTCATGAAGAAAAGAAATGCTTGAATCTAGTTAAATATAAGTTAGAAATTATTATCAAAGAGAAGACCCATGATCATTGGCTTCGTGCTAATCAAGAGGAAGAATAATTGTTTTATATATATATATCAAGAGGCACCCAAACTATCCAAGAACGAGGGGATAGATAAAAAAGGAAAATGTCATAAAAAAATTTATTAACTAATTATGATTACTAAAGCAATGGAATCCAAAATCCAAAATTCTAACCAAATATTATTACATAAAAATTTTTATTCCATTCCTAACTCTACACTCTACAGTGCAAAATTCTTGCAACCAAGACATAAAAGATCACACTCTCCATCGTCCCATTTCTCATACCCTAGTTGTCCTCCTTCCTATATGCTCTTGTCAAGTCTTCATATATATATATATATAAGCGGGAGCTATTAAAAAAAAGTGTGAACAGGGCATAATTAGTTGCAACGCATTAACAAATGGACAAAGGGGTTACCATTAAAATTGCCTTGTTGACTCAAAAGAAGCCAAAAGCGTCAATGGAAAAGCTCCATTATTTTCCTCTCTCTCTCTAGCCTTTTCAAGTGGGACCAAAGAAGAAAAGCGCGGAAAGGTCAAAATTAGGTGGAGTTCATTAACAGTGTAAAGGCACGAACCACAAATCACCTTCCTCCTTAACATGCTTATCCACTTCAAATTGTAGAGGACACGAACCCAACAATCTGCTATAAAATTCAGTCAACCAAACTAAATTTGCTTGCCGAACGATGGACGCAATTGCTACAAAAATCATTGATCTGTTGAGCTCTCCCATTGCTGAAGAGTTCAAATTGATTTGGAATTTCAAAGATGATTTAGAGAAAATGAAGATCACTGTGTCTGCAATCAAAGCTGTGCTTGGGGATGCTGAGGGAAAGGCCACTAACCTACAGGTTAGCAATTGGCTGCAGAAAGTTAAAGACTTGTTTCTTGATGCCGATGACTTGTTCGATGATTTGTCTGCTGAAGCTTTAAAGATACAAATCCAAAACAAGACGGCGAAAGAGGTACGAGTTTTCTTCCCCAAGCCAAACCAAGTTGCATACTATCTTAGAATGGGTCATCGACTCAAGGGAATCATGAAAAGACTAGATCACCTTGCTAAAGTTAAGAATGATTTGAAATTCATTGAATCCCCTCCAGAAGTTCCAATTCACTATAGGGAACGAGAAACATACTCTTTTGTGCCTGAACATGAAGTTATTGGAAGGGAGGAGGAAAAGAACTGTATCATAAGTTACTTATTGGACACTAAGGTGACAGACAATGTTTCAGTAGTTTCTGTGGTTGGAATTGGAGGGTTGGGAAAGACTGCACTTGCTCAACTTGTCTACAACGATAGGGCCGTTCAGAAATATTTTGAGCTAAAAATGTGGGTATGTGTGTGTGATGAATCTGTTTTTGATGTAAATCAAATGGCTCAAAAGATTTTAGGGAGACGGACAGAGCAAGTGGAACTCGACCTCAGTGACAAGATTGGGGGGAAGAGATTTTTACTTGTCTTAGATGACGTATGGAATGAGGATAGTGCATTATGGATTAAATTGAAAAACTTGCTGATGGGAGGGGAGAGAGGAAGCATGATCATTGTAACTACACGCAGTGAGAAAGTAGCAAGGATAATGGATACCCATTTGTCCATTTCCTTACAAGGCCTAGATGAAAAGAGATCATGGGAACTATTCTCTTGTGTGGCTTTTCAAAAGGATGAAGAACCAAAGGGAGAGTTGGTAGAAATTGGAAAGGTAATTGTCAAGAAGTGTTCTGGAGTCCCCCTTGCTATAAGGACTATGGGTAGCCTCTTGTATTCTCGAAACTTAGGAGAGAGAGATTGGATATATTTCAGGGATAGTGAACTTTCAAGGATAGCTCAAGAGGAGAATAAAATCTTCAAAATTCTCAAACTTAGTTATGATCATCTTCCACCTTATTTGAAAAATTGCTTTGTTTATTGTTCTTTATTCCCAAAAGATTTTTTGTTTGAGAGGAAAACCCTTATTCAATTGTGGGTAGCCCAAGGGTTCATTCAATCATTTGATCAAAGTAGAAGTGCAGAAGATGTTGGTCATGAGTACTTCATGACGTTATTGTCAAGGTGCTTCTTTCAGGATGTTAAACTAAATGAGTATGGTGATGTATGGACGTGCAAGATGCATGACCTCATGCATGATTTAGCAATGTTAGTCACTGAGAATGAATGTATTGTCATAAGCGAAGGAAAAGATGGTAACTTTGGTGATGGGGTTCGGCATGTGTCATTTGATAAGTTAAAGTTAAAATCATTTTTGTGGCAGGTTCCAACTTCAATGCTCAAGGCAAACAAATTAAGAACACTTTTGTCACCTAAGGGATTGATTCAAATTACCCCAAGTCATCTTCCTCCATTGTTAAGGTTGCATAAGTTATTTGGTGGTTCTGCTACATCATTCCCTAGGCGCTTACGTGTGTTGGATCTACACTACTCATTTATTAGAGCAGTTCCAAAGAGTGTAGGAAAGTTAAAGCATTTAAGATATCTTGATTTATCAAATAACATTTTTGAGAAGCTCCCATGTTGTGTTACTATGCTATATAACTTGCAGACACTAAAACTCAATTGTTGTTTCAAATTAAAGGAACTGCCAGGAGATATCAGTCAAATGGTAAGTCTTAGGCATCTTGAGCTGATGGGTTGTAATTCGTTGTTATATATGCCATGTGGATTGGGACTATTAACTCATATGCAAACATTGACAAAGTTTGTATTGGATGATAGAATGAGAGATAGTGCAAGGATAGGTGAATTAAGTGGGCTTAATAGTCTGAGAGGGAAATTAATAATCACAAGCTTGCAAGCCCAACGTGGTAATACAGCAGAGGTTGAGTCTGCAAAGTTGCTTGCTGAGAAACAATATATTCAAGAATTAGAGCTAATTTGGTTGCCTGACTCAGAGGAAAGTGAACAGGAGGCTGTATATAAAGATGACATCATTTTAGATGCATTACAACCACATCACAAGATCAAAAGACTACATATAGATCGATTTTGTGGCAACATGTTACCCAAGTGGATGGGGAATCTAAAGTCATTGTTGAAGCTTCATATCCATTTGGGAAAATGTTTTGCATCGCTACCAGAATCAATAGGAAATCTCACATTATTGAGGGAGCTTAAAATTACCAGTTGCTTTGCTTTGGCATCATTACCAAAGTCAATAAGAAATCTCACATCACTAAATAAGCTCGTAATCAGAGACTGCTCTGCTTTGGCATCACTACCAAGGTCAATTGGAAATCTTACGTCACTGAGGGAGCTTGAAATCACAAATTGCTATGCATTGACATCATTGTCGGAGTTAATATGGAATCTCACATCACTATGGAAGCTTCAAATTGATCATAACATATGTTTGGTATCACTGCTAGAATCAATGAAGAACCCCCCATTACTGTCGGAGATTAAAATCATAGATTGTTCTCTTTTTGCATCACGACTAGAGCCGATTAAGTGTCTCTCACCATTGCAAAAGCTTGTAATCAATAATTGCTTTGCTTTGGCATCTTTACCAAATTCAATAGGGAATCTTACATCACTGACGGAGCTTGAAATCACAAACTGCTCTACTTTGGCATCGCTACCAGAGTCGATAGAGAATCTCACATTACTCCAGAAGCTTGAAATAAAAAATTGCTTTGCATTGACGTCATTACCAAAGTCAATGGGGAATCTCACATCACTGCAGAAGCTTGAAATCACAAATTCGTTTGATTTGGCATCACTACCAGAGTCAATAAGGAATCTAACATCACTGCGGCAACTTGAAATCACAAATTGCTATGCTTTGGCATCATTACCAGAGTCGATGAATCTGACATCATTGTTGAAGCTTGGAATCATAGGTTGCTTGGCATCACTACTAGAGTCGATAGGGAATCTCACATCATTATTGGTTCTTGGAATTGAATGTTGCTCTACTTTGACATCACTGCCGGAGTCAATAGGGAATCTCATATCACTACGAGAGCTCAGAATCCATAGTTGCTTCGCTTTGGCATCACTACCAGAGTCCATAAGTAATCTCGTATCACTCCGAGAGCTTGAAATCTCATATTGCTCTGCTTTGGCATCATTGCCAAAGTCGATAGGGAATCTCACATCATTGCAGAAGCTTGAAATAAGAAATTGCTTGGCTTTGGCATCACTACCAGAATCGATAGGGAATCTCACATTATTGCAAAAGCTTGGAATCTTAGGTTCCTATGCTTTGGAATCACTACCAGAGTCGATAGGGAATCTCACATCATTATGCATGCTTGAAATTGGAGAATGCTTTGTTTTGGCATCTCTACCAGAGTCAATAGGGAATCTCACATCATTATTGGAACTTGAAATCAAATATTGCTTTGTTTTGACCTCACTACCAGATTCGATAGGAAATCTCACATCATTGCTGAAGCTTGAAATCAGAAATTGCTTTACTTTGGGATCGCTCCCGGAGTCAATAGAAAATATCACGTCGCTACAAAGACTTATCGTTGTAGATTGCTGCAATTTGACATCCTACCTGAATCAAAAAAATCTCCCATCACTGGTGAGTATATAATTGATTATTTCCATGATTTGACATGACTTCTTAAAAAGAATTCATAATCTCAAATTTTTTACAGGAGGTGTGCGGGCCATAGTTATTAGTGGAAAAATGCCAAAGGGAAGGGGATGAGGATTGCCCAAAAGCTTCTGTTCATTTTTTTAATAAAGAGTTGGTGTTCTTATCTTCAATTCAAATTCAAGGTATTTACTTAACTCTGTTTATCTCTTGGCGGGTAGCATCAATTTTTTTTTTTTTTGGGGGCCGGGGTGGGGGGTGGGGGAGCAGCCTTCAATGTGATACTAGCACTTGATTTTGGATCACCAGTTAAATAACTATAATTGATATTCTTGACAAAAGAAATGCGAACATAGCAATTATCTTATGTTGTAGCGCGTACATTTCATCTCTTTCATCCAATCTGTTTCATTTTCTTGCTTTGCATTTGTTATTTAAATTCTGTATCTTGCAACCTTTACTTATCTTGTGTGGCTACTCCGTATTGCTTGTCCAAGAGGTGCTGTTGCTACTGCTTTGAGGCCACTGTCGAGGAAGGCAGATTAAAGCCTCTTATGATGCCAGAACCTTCTTTATGATGCACTACAAGAAGGTCAATAAAAGTGGATCAGAAAGTCATATCCTGAAGCTTCTCCTGCTCCTGATCCATCTGAAGAAGTTCCTATCACTAGTTTGGAAATGGTTGCCGACCCTCTTAGGCCATGGTCAAACCCTGTATGTAGAGGGTTCAAAGAAGCACTAGATATTTTGTAAGATTTTCTTGGGATAAGTAGTAAAAGTTAGGAGCTGTGCCTTATCATAGGTTTGCTTTGTATCTTTAATGATTACTTATGATTAAAAAAAAAAATTGTGTGTTTAAAGACTAGATATAAGATATTTTGGTTTGAATCAGAATAAATTGATTATCTACTTTCTCTTTAAGTTTATGTTTAAATCATTTTTTAAACAAGTAGAAATCTGTTAATTAAAAAGCATGACAATTTTAAAAGGAATCAAAATTTTTTAAAGAGAAAAAATGATTTTAAAATCTAATTCAACTTTCCTTTTTGGATTACTTTAACACTAATAGTAGCCTTTGTGATTTTCTTGATTAGTAATATCAAGAAATTTTTTAATATTTTTATAACTTGAAAATAATATTTATAATATTTATAAAGTTGAAAAACACTTTTTCATCTATACTTTACAAAGCCATATGATGATCGTAGGAGATTCTCATTATATTTATCTCTTAAAACGGAGCAAAAAATTCTTTTCATATGAAAGATATTAATATATGTATTTAACTCTTGGATATATAACCTTTAACTTTTGGAACTAAAATCTTTTTTATAAAAAGTTTATATCATGAAAATATGCTTTTAATTTTTGGAGTTTTAACTTTTATATAAATGTTTATATTATATAAAGTATATTCAAATCTTTTTTTATTAGATAAATCAATGAACATGTATTCTCATTATTTATTCATAAATAATTATACAACAATAACTTGATATTATTATGAATTTATTTATGACAAATTAAATTAATTATTGGAAGCCATGTCGGATGAGGATGAATCCATGCTCATTCAAAATGTCTTTATTAATACTCTTTCTTTCTTTTTTGAATTACATATAACTTATGAGACAAATAACTATATATCCAAATATGAACACTTGACTCATGAACTATTAAAAAGTATTTAGTTCAGTACTATTCTAACATTCAATCACAAAAATCATGTAACACTATTCAAGGTAAATTGAGAGTTAACAGAATTATTATTAGTAACTAATATTTTACACAATTCTACATCACATATATATATATATATATATATATAAGAAAATTTCATATATTAAAATTTTTTAAATAAACTAATCCAAAATGCAATTTACATATTTCAAGGTATGGTATTTTAGAATTATAACACTTATCCAATACTATAAAAGCATATTTAGAACATTAATTGAATTTTCAAAAATTACATTTAAAGTCAACATATCATTTCATATCTATTTTGCTATCATAACATGTAGAGTATGTTATAATTTGAAAGATTTAATATCATATTAATAACATATACATTGAAATATTACCTAAAATATTGATCCTAATGGACACACAGAATAAAAGCAAAAATATAAAGAAATTAAAAACAAAAGAAAAAAATAAAAATATATTATACTTTATGATTTACTAATAGAGAATGCAAAATGGTTTTGATCCTTGACACCTGCCAAGTCCTTCCAATTAAAAGACCCACCATGCTTCCTAAAACACACTTGTCCCATTTCACTTATTTATTGAGAATTTATTTTGAATTTCTTTTAACCTAGTGTGCTTAATCAAATTTATCTATCCTCTCCTAAGTTCTACCCTACCTTATCTAATTGAGTTT
The DNA here is from genome assembly GCA_026724425.1 of Erythrophleum ivorense. Classification (NCBI taxonomy): domain Eukaryota; kingdom Viridiplantae; phylum Streptophyta; class Magnoliopsida; order Fabales; family Fabaceae; genus Erythrophleum; species Erythrophleum ivorense. The sequence continues at coordinate 18,059,166 of JAIUCV010000017.1, forward strand.
GTTATCCAATCACCTTTAATTTAACTTATTTAAATCACTGTCCATTAAAATTTTACATCAATATCAACACAAGCAAAAATACTTAATTAATTAATTTAAACAACCACACCAACAACAGCAATAATAATCATTGTTGGTGACTTAAAATATAGAATTATTGTATAACTATTTAATAATTTAATCACATGATATGATAGTGTGAGGATCCTCCTCCAAAAGAACTCACAACAGTGAACCATTATAAGACAAGGAGACAAAATTTTAGCTACCTAAATTTGCTATGGAGAACTAAAAAGGAAACAAGTAATTTACCTCGCACTTTCAATTTCACGTCCCATCTTAGCCAACAACTAAGTAATCATGGCAATAGAGAAAAATTTAGAGCCATAACTTAATTCTGGCAAAATGCAACGAGTTCGAGGAACAGCATACGAATGCGTAGAAGACAGTGCAAAGTGCTCTCTTATAAAGGAATTGGGGAATGAGTGAGGCAAGAAAAAGCCGCATCCTTCATCTACTCCTTCGGCCGAGTTACAGAGACATCTAGATGACGATGACGTAAATAATTTAATTTACAAATTACAAGAAAAATTGAAGCTGAAACGAGGATGTCTACCAGCAAGCAACAAAAGCTCAAAGATGGCGTGGAATAGCATCTACACATTCACACAACCAAGCACAATACCGTAGAACACTTCACAGTTGATTGGAAGAAGAATACTTTGAAGGAAAGCTATAATGAGTGTCTTTTTTTTCTTTTAATTTTAAGAATATACATGAGGGGTTCATCGAAGGAAGGTGTGGGTTGATCAAAGGAAGACGAAGCTAAAGACATGGGAAAAGTGGCAAACTTAATGTTGTAACAGTACAACCTCAACACAAGAGCAAGGACGGATGGTGGTTGTAGCTGCACAAGAACGAACCAGTAAGAAGTGGGTTTGGCCGAGAAGTTTCTATAATAGTTAGCTAGCAGCCATGAGCTGGGGCTGAGAGCAGCAGACTAATGGAACACGGTGAGGGAGAGGAAGTCATGGTTTCATGTGAAAAGACGAGGGTAGGAAGCGGGAGGCACGTCTGAATGGTGAAACAGAGAAAGTAAAGTCTTGAATAAGGAGGAAAAAATCTTGAAGGAACAATTGGCAAATAAGGACTAGCATTGCGACAAGAAGCAATTAAAGCAGAGGGAGTTTGGTTATACGCAGAAAGGGAACCTGCTGCGTTAATCATTTTTTTGTTTTGTTGGGTTGATTTGTTTTTTAAATTTGGGTTATTACATGCACGTCAAAGGGATGAGATGGACGGAGGAAAAGGAAAATAACAAACCGTCATTGTTTAATTAAATTTTATTTTAGACTTTTTGTTTAAATTGACTTATTGTTATTGTTGTTATATATTTATTATTACTTATATATTTTTCCCTTGATGATCATATTATTTAGATTATCATTGTACATATTCATTTTTTATTAATTTATCATTATTATTATTTATTATTGGTCTTAATTATTTAGATTTAAAATTTTAGTGAACATTACCATTTAATTACTTGTTTTAATTAATTTCCTTATTACTTCAAATTTCCAATTTTTTAGGTCCTTACAGTGCTGAATTGCATAGCACAAGTATTAAATTTAAAACAAAAATAAAAAAATAAAAAAGCATTAGCCCCCCTATTTGGGGGATAGAGGCATAACAGAAGATTTAGATTCAAACAAAGCATGACTTCAAATGAAAAAAGTACTTAATTTAAAACAATTTAGTGTCTAATTAAGTGAAAAGTCCATCTCATCAATTTAGACCAGAAATATATATTCATACTTTTCCAATGATAGGTTATTGAAAAATTTTACAAGGAAGGTATATATAAGTAATCTTTATATCCTATTTTCCTCTTATTTTTCTTGATATGGAAAGGCAATTCATTTTCACGTATTTTATATTCAAGAAAAGATTGACACTACCGAAATAACAAAATATAATTTGAATTTTACGATAAAAATATTTAGAGATGAAAACTTTTCTACTCAAAATAGAGACAAATGTTTTAATTTCTAATTTAAGTATGAAAATTTTTGCTTCTAAATTTAGCTTTCAATAAAAGAAAAATGTATCTGTAGTGGCGGTTTCAAACCTCGTGTATATTATCAAAAGTTTAAAAATCTTTAAACGTTGGTTTAACATTTTTATTTTTATTTTTCAAAACATGTACTAAAAGCCATTGCAATATAACACAAAACCTGAATTATTTCTGAGAGGATTTATTCAAATAAAGATTACTACAAGCAATAAAGCATCCAGTCATAACTTACAAAAATCCACACACACACACACACATTGTGAAAAATTAAGCTAAACCTAGGCATCTAGCTCATAAAAAATGTGTAACTAAGATTAATAGAAATATAAACATATCTCATATATACTACATATGCCGTATTTAAAATTTAGAGTAATAATAATATAGTTTCTGAAGATTATTTTTTTTTAAATTGGTTTTCCAAAAATAAAATTTCTTAATTTAGTCTTGAAAAAATCATTTTCCTCTTAATTTGGTTCTCTAAAAATAAAGTACCTCAATTTAGTCTCTCAAACATATTTTTTTCAATCAATATGATCCCTCTGAAAAATATTTGTGGCTCTCATTGACTGACTGTTTTGATTTGGAAAAAAATGTTTGGGACTTAAATTGAGAAATTTTATCTTTGTAAGACTAATATGAGAAAAAGATAATTTTTCAAGTATTAAATTTTGAAAGCATATGAATTTATGTTATCTAAAGATGAATATGGAAAAAAATTTATACACGAACCAACCTTAATGTGGAACTACAACTACTTAAACAATTACAAATTTCAAAATGTCAGTTAATGGCAGTAAGCAGCTTAATTTAGCACCTGTGAACAACCTAATTAATTAATGACAGCAACAAATTCAAATAACGATGACAGCAAGAGATTTCTTATTAGTTTCTCAGTTAGACCAAGTATAATAAACTTAAATTACAAGTAAATGACAGCAAAGCCTTATGTGCAGATCAATTACGAATCTTCAAAAACCAACATCAGTGGCAAATATGTGAGAATGCAGCGAAAGACCTGCACTAGTGCACGAAGCTCAAAATGTAGAGATCAAGAGAGCTATGCACATAAGTTTAAATGCATTAATGTAGGCGAAAACAGTTAGCAAGAGAAAGAGAGAAGGAACAAATACACAGAATTTATTTTTGTTTGGTCAATTTGACCTACATTCAGTCTTCTTGGAAAGTAAAAGATTTTTTACTCAATCAACTGGTTTGTTTTACGTTTGCTAACAAGCAACGATTACAAGAACGTTTTCAACGCTCACCCACAATGCTTAAGTTTTCTTGCTCACTTAAAACAGATATCAAGTAAAAATTTTCTCTTAAGCTCACCCACATCTTGCTCTGCCTAGACTACTCAAGCTAGGGAAGAATTACAAGGAAAATGAAGGCAGTTTTAAACCCTCTAAATGCAAGGGAAAATAGTGTAGCTCAATTTAATCACTCTTCAGGAAGTATAGACCCAGACACTAAGCTTGTTTGTACGCTTGGTAGACCTTGACAGCAAGCACAGCTCAAGAAATGTTCTCAGACCTTGGTTTTTTCCTCTGCGTTGGAACATGTTCACACACACACACACACACATATATATAGGTGTGGTGAGGAACTACCCATTGAGTCTAGATTGATCTTGCATCACCAAATTTATGTTGAAGCTCCCTTTCATTTTCTGACCTTTGCTGGTTCTCTGTTAATGCAGCTCTGTTTTCTAGCTCTTAGTGCAACCATGTCCTTCAGGTTTTTCTTTAATGTATCTCAATGGAAAATTTACTGGTCTTTAAGCAGTCATGCCTGATTCTTCAACCTTGATTCCAGCTTCTCGTTAAATGGAAGATATCCGTTGGATAGTTTACTTAGGAGCTTCTATCGACTTGTTGCTGTAGTTGTGCTACTTGTTAGAGAATATTCCATGTTTAAACTTTGGCACCTTAATTCACCACTTAATGCATTTCCTTTAATTTATTCTACTGACTTTGCACATCAGACTTGATTCCTTTTGCTCTTCTTTCCTTTACTGCTTGTGTATGTTTCATCTAAAAGGAAAGTTTTAGATGTGTTAATACAGAGCAAATCAGCACTTAATTTAATATAATTCATAAATCAATTTGAAGGATTTTGTTGTCATTAAAACTAATTTTGCTTGGTAGGAAGGATTAAAAAGAAAAGGAAAGGAAATGGTGAAAGAGAAAGAAAAGCAAAGGCAAGGAAAAACAGATGAATTATTTCTCTCGTTTCGTTTGCTGTGGCAGAATAAAAAGGAAAAGATCTTTTTCTTTTCGGGTTTCATGAAAAAAAAAAGAAAGAAAATATGTAAATAATAAATCAAAATAATTTATTATTCTCTATTTAATTAAATATATTGGCCTCTAATTTTATTTATTTTAATTTTAATTTTATTCATGTTAATTTTTTTATTTATGTTAAATATGTTATTTTATTATCTTTCTCACATTTCTTTCTCTTTCTTCCTCTTCTTTTTAAATTTGGAAGAGAAAATAATGTAAAAAACATGTGGATCCCACAATTGTTCTATTTCTTTTTTTCAATTAAGGATACAAACTAAAAACTAAAAAAAAAAAAGGAAAAAAAATTCCTGCCCTTCTTCTCCTGTTTCCTTGCCTTTCTTCCTTGTTCCACCCGACCAAACAATTAAAGCTTGTTTGGGCCAACGCTGTCTCCAGGGGCAAGCCAAGCATAGGAATTTATGTTGTTTCCATGGGCAAGATAAGTATGTTTTGTCGCCACTTTTCAATTTGGTAAATATGAGCTCTTTGTTCTTTTCTTTCTCACTAATTTTCCATTATTCGTTTTATGATGATTGGAGAGAAGAACATTTCTTGATAAGGACAAAAGTACATATAATAATAATAATAATAATAATAATAATAATAATAATAATGATAACAATAATCTTCACTAATAAGGTGCATGTCAATTCATGTTTTCCTTTATTTTTATTTAAAAATTAAAAATTGATTTAATTTAAATATCAGATTCATTTAACCAAATAATTAAGTTATAATTATTTTTATAAAATAATAATAAATTAATTTTTAATTTCTGGTTGGCTAAAATTCCAAAAAGTACCAAACAGATATATTTCTTCACAAACTCGTTACTTGTATGAAGCAATTTATTAAAGCATATCATTTTGCGTTGTTTCCATGGGTAAGATAAGCATGTTTTGTCCCCCTTTTTCAACTGTAAATATGTGCATCTCTTTGTTCGTTTCTCTCTCACTAATCTTATGTCATTCATTTATTGTAAGTGGAGAAAAGAATTTGTCTTAACTTTGTCGAACGACAGAGGCAACATTCAAAACAAGGCTATATATATGCTTCATTATGGAAGGTACATCCGCATATACTACCCAACAATTAATGGAAGCCATTGCTAACAAAGTCATTGAGTTATTGGGCTCTTTGGCTTTTAAAGAGCTTGAGCTTCTTTGCAACTTCCAAGATGATTTGAACCACATGGAGAGCATGGTTTCTACAATCAAAGCCGTATTGCAAGATGCAGAGGCAAAGGCCACTAAAAGTTAGTTGATCAGTGATTGGCTAGAGAAGCTGAAAGATGTACTCCTTGACGCAAAAGACGTGTTGGATGCCTACTCTGCTGAAGAGCTAGCAAGGCAAGTGATGATCAAAGATAAAATGGTGAAGGAGGTACGTATATTCTTCTCTAAATCAAACTGAATTGCTTGTGCTTTCAAAACGGGTCATAAAATCAAGGCAATTATGAAGAAATTAGATGGCATTGTTGATGAGAAGAATAAGTTGCGATTGAATGAAAACTCTTCAAATATTTTTGTTGAGTTTAATGAATGGAGACAAACCTACTCATTTGTGAGGGAAGAAGACGTTGTAGGGAGAGATGAGGAAAAGAAGCGTCTTGTAAGTTACCTTCTTGGCTCTGATGTAAAAGATAATGTTTCAATAGTTCCTATAGTCGGGATTGGAAGATTAGGTAAAACTACACTTGCTCAACAAGTGTATAATGATGAGGCTATCCAAAATCATCTTGAGCTAAAGATGTGGGTGTGTGTGTCTGATGAATTTAACATTGAGAGGTTAGCTCAAAAGATTATTCAACATCAAACAAATGGTGAGATGGAGCAAGTTACACAGGATTTAAGAAAGAAAATTGAAGGGAAGCTTTTTTTGCTTGTGTTAGACGATGTGTGGAATGAGGATCGTGAGCTATGGCTTAAATTGAAAACCTTTTTGGTGGGAGGAAAAAAGGGAAGCATGATCATTGTAACCACCTGTAGTGAGAAAGTGGCGCAAATAATGGACATACATCCACCTCTTTTCTTAGAAGATTTGGATTTAGAAAAATCTTGGAAGTTATTCTGCCGAGTGGCTTTTGAGGATGGGAAAGAACCAAATAATCCAGCATTGGTAGGTATCGGAAAGGACATTTTGAAAAAATGTGTTGGAGTTCCACTTGTCATAAGAACTATTGGTAGCCTCTTGTTCCCTAGAAAACTGGAAGTGAGTGAATGGTCATATTTCAAGGATAATGAACTTGCAAGGATAGATTTAGAGGAAAAGGAAGACAAAATCTTTCCTATTCTTAAACTTAGTTATGATCATCTTCCCTCCTATTTGAAAGATTGCTTTGGATTTTGCTCTCTATTTCTAAAAGATTACAAGATTGAAAGGAAAACACTCATTCAACTGTGGATAGCTCAAGGGTTCATTTAACCATTAGATCCAAATAAATGCATGGAAGATGTTGGTCATGAGTATTTCATGAAGTTACTATCAAGATGCTTGTTTCAAGATGTGAGCCTAGATGAGTATGGTGACACAGAGTCCTGCAAGATGCATTATCTCATTCATGATCTAGCACGATCAGTCACTAAAAATGAGTGTTATATTATAACAAGTGAAAGAATAAAAGAAAAAAACTTTGGTAATAGGATTTGTCATGTGTCAAGTGATTTCAACTCTTACTAAGAGTTTCCAACCTCCAATGTCAAGACAAACCAAGTAAGAACAATTATGTCACCAAATGGATTCTATGAAACTATCCTAAGTCATCTTCCTCCATTAAGATTTTATGATTTAATTTGTGGGTCTACAGCATCTTTTCCTAAGCACTTACGTGTATTGGATCTTCATGGGGAAAATATTAGAGAAATTCCAAAGAGTATAGGAGAATTAAAGCATTTGAGATATCTTGATTTAATAGGCAATGAATTAATTGAGAAGCTCCCACAAGAAATTACTAAGTTGCATAACTTGCAGTCCTTAAAACTCAGTGGCTGTGTCAAGTTAAAAGAATTACCAAGAGATATCAATAGAATGGTAAGTCTCAGACATCTTGAATTAGATGTTTGTTATTCATTGATATGTTTGCCACGTGGTCTAGGACGATTGACTCATCTTCAAACATTGACAACATTTGTGGTGGACAATAGAAGGAGGAGTGTTGGTGCAAGGATAAGCGAGTTGCATGAGCTCAATAACCTAAGAGGGAGATTAGTAATTGTAAACTTAGAAAGGCAACGGAGTAATACAAAAGAGGTTGAGTTTGCAAAGTTACTTGTTGACAAGCCATATCTTCGAGAATTGATATTATCTTGGTTAGATAATGAAGTGGAGGGAAATGAACATTTGGAATAAGTTGGACATAAGGATGAGATCTTTTTAAAAGCTTTAAAGCCGCATCACACAATCAAAGGACTATTTATAGATGGATTTTGTGGAAAATGGTTATCAGAGTGGATATGTAATCTCACGTTATTGTGAAAGCTACATCTCTATGATTGCTATGCTTTGGCATCACTTCTAAAATCAATAGGAAATCTCACTTCATTGCAGAGCTAAGACTTTTTTTGCTCTTTGGCATTACTTCCAGAGTCAATAGGAAATCTCACGTCACTGTAATGGTTAGGTCTCTCCAATTGCTTTGTTTGGCATCATTTCCAGAGTCAATAGGAGATCTCACATCACTGCAGAAGCTACAACTCTTCTCTTGCTTTGCTTTGGCATCACTTCCAGAGTTAATAGGAAATCTCACGTCGCTGCAAAAGCTATTTCTTAATAGTTACTCTGTTTTGACATCACTTCTAGACTCAATAAAGAATCTCACATCATTACAAGATCTTACACTCTAAGATTGCATTGCTTTGCTTTGACATTGCTTCCACAAATAGGAAATCTCAAAATACTAAATATAATTGGTTGTCCACTATTAATAGAAAGATAATGAAGGAAAATAGAAAATTGGCCAGGAATTGCTCACAACCTAAATGTTGCTATTTGATGAATAAATAATTGCTTTCCTTATCTTCAATTCAAACAAAATCAAGGTAAATTATTACCTTCAACTATGTTGTTCTCTTCGTGGGTAGTGTCACATGTTTTTTCTTCCCATCATTTTATTCCTTTCTTAGACTTTCAATGAAATATTAGGCCCGCAGTTTAGGGTCACTCATTACAAACTTAATTATTACATTGATATTCATGATCGAAGAAATGCTAGTAGGAATAATATAAGAGGGTGAACCCAAGCTCATTCAAATGTCTTACTTTCTATCCTCTAATTGCTTAATTGTAATTTAATAGTTCAAACACTCTCAACTCTTTCATCCAATCCCTTTCATTCTTACTTTCCATTCATTATTTTCATTGTATCTTGTAGTCTTTACTTGTGTGTTTGCAATTTTTTGTCCTATATGTCGAGAGGATGTTGCTGCTACACTTGTTAGAGGCCACCTTCCATTTTTATGTATTTTGCTGATAAAGTTTAATTTTTATTCAAGTCAAATGGGTTGTTCTTGTGCATTAGGATAATTAACTCTGTTAGTGTTTCCTTGTGTTTGGAAATGATAGGATAAATTGCTGAAGCCTCTGTCACACCCGAAAATGCGACCGCGTGGCGCCTTTTTTCTCAATGAAATTCTTTGAGAATTTCGAATGAAATCGAAGAACGGAATTAAAATTGAAATAAGATAAAGTAATGGGTTCAGGAGTCGCCACCAAAATTTTAATTTTTAAAAAGGCAAAACTTTGGAAAAGCCTTTTTTGGAAAATGGTCTACAAACCAGAAAACGGATCCGGGAGTCGATTGTGAGTGGGGAAGGTGTTAGGCACCCCACTACACCCGTTACTAAGAACGGTTACCCTAAGTCAGTTGTGCAAAAATAAAATGGCCTAAATTCTATTTCAATTCTCCCTACAAATCACATGTAAAATAGGAATAAAGAAAGAAAAGGAACTAAAGTTGAAAGTAGAAAAGGAAATCAATGTTAAAGTAAAACGCAAAGAGATTTAATAATTGAAATAAAAAGGAAAGAAAAGAAATTTAAAGAAAAAATATTTTATTTACAAGGGCGGACTTGACCTAAGATGAAAGCCTAGGGCCTACGTACCCTCAGAAGGGATCAAAGTCCACGTAGTTCGATTGGTGATTTAATTTGGTTGATGTTTTGTTTTGTTTGCTTTTGTTTTTTGGTTTTTTGTTGTTTATGTTTGATTTTTGTTTGATTTTTAATTCTTGATTGATTTTGTTATGTTTTTTTGTTTTTTGTTTTTTTGCTTTTTATTATTTTTTTTTGGAAAACACAAAGAAAATAAAAATTACTTTTTTCTTTAACAAATAAAACAAGTTTAAAATTGGTTGATGTGTCTTAATTTGTTAAAGGGAAATTTAATTTCACCTTTTTTGCCTTTTCAAATTTTCTCTCTTTTTCTTATCATTTTTTTTTGCTTTTCATTCAATTTTTGTTTTTGTTTTTATTACCCCTTTTTTGTTCTCTGTTTTATTTTGTTTTTGTTTTTATTATCCCTTGTTTTAATTTTTTGCTTTTGTTTTTAATTTTTTTTCTTGATTTTTGATTCACTTTTCCTCTTTTTTTGGTTGTTCCTTCTTTCCCAATTCTATTTTTGTTTTTGTTTTGAATTGTCTTTTAATTTTTTTTGGTTTTTGTTTCTTTTTTATTTTCTTGATTTTTTTTAATTCACTTTTCTCCCTTGTTTTTTTTTTCAATTGTTCTTTTTCGTTGTTTTGTTTTTGTCTATTTTGTTGTTTTTTTTTGTTTTAATTTTTGATTGATCTTGTGTTATTAATTTCTTTTATTTTGTTGATATAATATATATATATATATATATATATATTAGAATACTTTGTTTTGTTATTATACATTTTTTGTTTTTTGTTTTTTGTTTAGGTTTTTCTTAGTTTTTAGTTTGTGTTTTATTTATCTTATTTTTATGTTTAACCTTGTTTCTTCCCTTTTCTTGATTAATTTTTATTTTTGTATCCTGTTTTATTCTGTTTGTTTATCTTTGTTTTGTTTGTGATTGTTTTTTTTTTCCTTATTGATTTTATCTTCCTTTTTGGTTTTCTTATTGTTTTGTTTTTCTTATTTTTTGTTCTTGTTTTTGGTTCTCTTATTATCATTTTTTAGTTTTTATACTAATTAATTTTTTTTTGGGTTATCAAATTAAACTTAGAAGAACGTCCAAAGTCTACAAGGGAAATTTAATTTTTTTTTATTTTTTTTGGAAATGAAAAAAAAGAAAAACTTAATTACTTAAAATTTAATTTTAAATTTAAAAACTTTATTTAACTTGTAAAACCCTTTCTTTTCGTTCTTGTTTTTTTTTTTGTTTCTTATTTTATCCTATTTTTTTTCTTGAAATCCCCCTTTTTTATATATAGAAGGAAAACTCAAAACATGATTGAAACATAAATTTGAAACTCAAATAGGTACCAAGGAGGCTTTATGACCCCACATGACCTATAAGTTTGTTTCTAAGTGCCTGAGGGGATAAAAATAATCCCACACGGCTATTCTAAAAATAAAAAATAAAACAGGTAAAGCTAAAGCAAGACAAAAATATCTACAGGCTCACAACATTTATTTTGACTGTGTGTGCTTGTGTCCAGCCAGCTAATCATCATGTTCAAATATATTTCAAGTATAGAAAAGGAGAAACAAAAATAGAAATAAAGCGTGCAGAATGTAACACAATCAACTTGTCTTCATGGTTGTGCCTCCGTGTACAGTCTTAAACATCTTACTTAAATATAGACTAAAATATGGAATCCACGAACTTGGTTATACTCGTGCCTCTTTGGCCTCCTTCCCAGAATTCTCCGAGCATCCCTCCATCAATTCGTGAAATCTTCACAATTCTCCACCATCCTCAAGCAGGTTTCATGCAAAAGAGACAAGCAAAAGGGGGGGTTAAATTCTAGCCAACCATCTCTTCCTAGGAATAATCAAGTCAATACATCAATATCCACCCACACGTAATATAAGCATGTTTGAGATGCGTAAACAATCCAAAACAGTGCCCAATGAACAAGATTAATTAGGAAACGATATATCCAACATCAGTATAACATTTCAGGCAGTAAAGGCTTCTCATGAAACACATAACGATACAGCACAGAAAAGATTCCTAACCCAACATTCTTCATTCATTCCCATCAAGCAATCCCGTCCTACCCACGTTGGTAAGATAGTTAGATCAAGGTATTCATGTTAAGGGAGGGCGAACATGGCAAAAGAGAGTGTATGTAGAAATTAGAGCCCAAAACCTCAAACGAGCTACAGATAATAAAACTTCTAACCTAGTCATATCATATCTGAAACTGCATACTTTTTCCAATTTCCACACAAAATCAGGGGCCCACTGAAGAATGCACCTAGAGGGGGGTGAATAGGTGCTTTTGTAATAAAAAGGAAATTAAAGATAATTAAATCAATTTTATATTAATACTAAATGGTTTCAATAAAAAACTTGATAAAGAGTACTGGAGTGAAAACCTTGTAAACAAACTAAGATCTTGTCGACAGGATCTTCTAAAGGATAACTGAGAAGTAAAGATCAAGGAGATAAAACAGGACCTTGTCGACAAGGTTTTAGCACAGAGGCTGAAACAAAATAAAAACGCAGTAGAAGAAGGAAAACACTAGATATATCCTGGTTCAGTCTTCAAGACCTACGTCCAGTCCCCTTGAAACACAACAAGAGATTTCCACTATAAAATCAGAGTATACACTCATAGAACCTAGGTTTCCAAGCTCACCTAAAATTTTTACAACACTTGGGTTTTACACAAGTTTACCCAAAACTTACTTTCCTCACACTTAGGAAAGATTTACATAAGAATGATATGAGATATATCTAAAATCCTTATCAATAAAGGATTACAATAAGCTTACTTTCAAAAGCTCTCATAAGCCAGATTTACCCAGAAACTAAGCTCAGAATATTTAAGATGAAGAGAACAATGAATAATATGACTTAGCTTTTCTTTCTTTTCTTTCAGTTCTCTCTATCTGCTTCAGTTCTTCATCCTACTATTATATAGTGGCTCTAAACGAAATATATCCGTTGAAGTACAGTGGAGCTTGAATGGTAGCTGAGAGGTATACATACATAGAAAAAATAGCCGTTGCTTTATCTTCTTCGTGCTGTACCGTTTGAATATGGTGGAGACTGAAAAACCAGAGAGCAGTTAAACGTTACAGCAGAGAGTTGGTGAACCTCCAGTCAAATAGCTCAGAGAAATTTTCATAGTTCCTTTCTATCAATCATCATGACAGAGAAGTAGGTAGATTTTATGTTTTCTATGACTGAACAAACAGGGAGTGGTTGACTTGGACCAGAGCAGAAATATAGACCCAGAACAGAGACAGCTTTCAGCTTTTCGGAGTCTGTGCGTTTGGCTTCTTTAAAGATCAGAATATTAACGCAAAACACAATGATTGTTGAGGCAAGATGTTTTAGCTTCCCTCTTTCCCATTCTTCTATCTTTATCTTTTGCTTTTCCTCCCTAAAGCGTCTAAGAGAACTTCTAAACAATCCTCTGTTTTCTTGCTCTGTTTTTCACTGATTTGCTTCTGCAACTTTCCCTCTTTATCTCTCTTCCATTTTCTTCTTTCTTTGATGCAGCAATCTTACTGTATGTGGTTTCCCATACTCCTTCATCTCCAACAATAGTTTTTGCCTCTTCATTTCTTTTGCTCTTTTCATCTTTCTTGCTCTTCTCTTCTTCTTTGATATGGCTTTTATTTTCTTCTTTTTCGGGGAACTTTTCTGGACTTGTCAAAGTTTCATTTTCTGTTTTTACTTTCCAACTTCATTTAATATTCTTTGCAGATCAGAGTCTTCAAATGGGTACCATCGATTTCCAAAGCTAAATCACAATCTTCCAATGCAGAATGAAACTCTTTCAATCTCGATCTTGCTTCGGCTCTATTTGAATGGTTTTGGGTCAGAAGGATTTGGTTTTTGCAGAGAGTGCTGAAGAGTGAATAGACTTCGATGGACTCCTTCCATTCTTCTCTTAGGAGTAGTTCTGATGCTTTAGATATGAGCTGTTGCATATACTCTTCTTCGGCTATTGCTATCTGTGGCTTTGTCTCTTTCACGATCATCTTTGCTGCTACCATCTTCTTGTTTTTCTTAACAAATGATTTAACTTTAATGCTTGTATAAATTTTAACTTAAGAATTTTGTTATCATCAAAATAATTAAAACCTTGGAGCTAACAATCTCCCCCTTTTTGATGATGACAAAACTTTAAGTACAAAATTTTGTATAAGCATTAAGTGCAAAGAGCAACAATATAAAATTCTCAAGACTTGAGTTTGAAATACTCCCTTTGCCTTTTTGAGGTTAGAAGCTCCCCCTTAATATGAGCTTGTTATGACCATGTAAATGCTCCTTGAAACTTGCTCACAACAGCAACTTAAATAACAACTGCATTTTGTACTACAAATATTTCTCCCCCTTTTTGACATCATCAAAAAGGTGGTTCAACATTCTTTGTAAACTTTCCAATACAATGGCTATTTGTTTGGACCACTTTCTTTGGTGTTCTTTCAACCTTCATACCTAATTTCTTAATGAAACTCAGATAAAAGCATTAGGTAATATATTTGCAGAACTTCTCTCATTAAAAGAGTGGATAAACTCTAAAGAATAATAATATAGTGAATAATTAATTATAAGAGTTATCCAGATAACTTTAAGAACATATAAGTTCCAATGAAGTATAATGAATATAGCATCAAAATAATTAAGAAACACTATAAAAGAGTATGTTGATCAAAAGGAGTGTTTGCATTGAATTAGCATTCATAAACATTGTCACATTGGATTACCAAAGTCATCATGTGGAAGTTTGAGTATAAAGAATATCAAAGTCATGTAGTAATTATAAGATGTACCAAAACATATATCATATGGATAAGACAGAATCAAACTAAATAATTCCAAGATCAATGTATGTTCCAACCTTTTAGTCATATAGATATCTCAATGAAGTATAAGATGTTAGAACACAAAACAAAGTGTTAACTTATTACCAATTTAAAACATATTTTGCATGAGATTTTTAAAAGGATAAGATAGAAAAGAGTTGTATACTCCCCCTATCTAAGGTAATGTGAGCTACCACTTCTTCCTTACATTATTTAAAGCTTCTCTTGTATGTAGCAATAATTAGAGCTTGCTTTCAAAGTTTCATAAAACTATCTTTTACGGCTTGCATGTGTTCTCTTCCTTTCCTTTGACATCATAAAGATGGATTAGTATACTAAATAGCACAAAAGAAAAGATAAAGAAAAAGAACATAAAAATATAGTAATTTAAAGCATAGATGCTCATGATCTTACTCCTTCATTTGAATCCCCCATGATGTATTGCATAGGGTATAAGAAATGATGCCTTCACTCTCTTGAAAGATTTATATTTATTTCGGGTATTTCCAGTTGATTGAAGGCTTGCATTGAATCTTTTCAATTTCTGGTGTTGTAGTTTCTATTGAAGTCTGTCTTGGAATATCTTGTTGACAAGATGTAAGATCTTGTTGACTTGATCTTTGAACAGAACCCTCAAATTTTTCTTTAACTGTTCTTTATATTTTTCTAATGCTGCAGAATCTATTCTTTTTGATTAATATTCTGAGTCATGTGCAGACTTGTTGCATCATCATCATCATCTATATTTATAATTTTTCTCATGGAAGAATTAGTTCTATCAAATAGCATATCAAGGATTCAAAGCTTTAGGACAAAATACTTCTAGTTATCTTATACAAAAAGAAGTCAAATGACTAATTTAGATATGGATCAAGTAGGTTTCATAAGCAATCATTTCAGACAACAAAGATAATTCAATATTTATATGAGTCACAAACATTTTAGTGCTTGGTTAACTAGGATGTAGAGTTAGTCAACTAAGACATATGATTGAATTAGCACCCACATTTAATTTTAAGTAGCATTTTCAGAGTAATTCCAAATATCAAGATTATAAAAATGTTTCAAGTATGAAGGACTTTCACCCTTGTAAAATAGTTAACTTCAAGTAAATAACTCTAATAGGCATTATGGATAGATAACCAAGAAATATAGTTAACTTTAAATTAACACAGTGTAAGCAAGCTTTACAAACATATAGATAATCAATTTTGCCACAAAGCTTTTTAAACAAGGATAACTGGAGCTCAAAAATAGTAAGCTTCAACTCAAACATATTCAACATGTATTTTTCATCAACTTAAACACATTTCATGAGATGGGGTCAGTCACACAACTTTTTCTGTCACAACTTCGAAAATTCATAACTAAATCGACAAAAATCGAAACCCAACAAAATTTACCATTCTAGAGAGCTCTGGATGTCTACTCTATGGTAAAAATAATTTCAGTTCATGAATCATTAAGAGGAGAACATTTGACATCCGAAAATCCATAGAGGTCGCTGCTGTCTGGGCTACAAGTTCAGATTACTGAAGTGAAGTTTCAAAATTCATAACTAATTCTAGAAAAATTGAAATCATATATTTTTGGCCATTATGGAATGCTACACATGTCTACTTTATAAAAAAATGTGTCCAAGTCATGAAACATAACACAGAAATCATTTGACATGCAGAAATGGGCAAAGGTTCAGATAGCTACTGGTACTGATGCAAGTATCTGCTATAAAGTTCGAAAATGTCTAATTAATTCCATAAAAATCCTATCCATGCAAATGATATCAATTTGGAAAGCTATGAATGTTAAAGTTATGGTAAAAATAGACTTAGATCAGAGAAACTACATTCAGCTACTGAAATTTAATGGAACAGTGACTCAGGTCATGCTGCATAACTGTTGTTGTTCCAGAAATTTAAAAATTCATATCTCTTAGCTCAGACCTCCAAATGAGGTGCTTCCAATTGCTACGACTCACTGTGAATACCTAGTTTTTACTATAAAATTTAGTAGCCATTAGACCACGTTTGCCCCTCAGATGACATAGTTTCACAACTGACCAAATGAACAGTACTGGTGCAAGACCAAAATTCTGATACCAACTTTGAATAAACATAGAAAATTTCACAGACTTCCAAATGACTTGATCTTTAGCTTCTCAAAAATATCTAGGCAAGATCTAATTTCATGCAAGATTTCAAGTCAATAAGAGGTCATTTGGTCAGATGTTGCTATAGCTCAAGAATATGGCACTTTTGGTTCTAACAAGAGACAAATTTGGTCCAAATGAACCATCCATTGTTCCACACCTATTTGAACAACTTGGAAAGTATAAATATAGTAGAAATAAGTCTCTTATAAGGTCTGAACCCTCATGCAACTCAAATTCATCATGCCACTTCCATAAACATACATGCACAAGTGGGCTCCCAAGTGGTCGAAATGTACAATTCTATTTATTTAACTCTATTTTTGATTCATACACTAACTTTACATAGTTTTGCACTTGTTCAAAGTTTCATGGCTCAAAAATAACATTTACATATATACTTTGACACTTAGTATCACTAATAATTTATTCAAATTAATAATCTAAGGATATGAGTTATGATCCAACTATATATCAAAGACAATATATTCATGATGAATGCAATGCCTATACCTAAGGTCATAAATGATATACCTCAATAAATATCAAATACAGTAACATAAGAGGTTTTATAATTTGATACCTTGACCTTGGTATATGAGGAATCCCTTTTCCTCACCTTTGACTTCTCATTATAAAGTTTAGACTTTGCAAGTTTCACTTTGCATACTTGAGAAGTATTCTTTGGTGGTTCCTTCTTCTTTGGACTAATTTGTCCATTCTTTTCAAAAGTATTCTGCACAGTTAAAGTACTAGAAGCATATTTTGGTACCCACTTTATCTTGGGTCCTACAAGGTCAGTCTTTTCCTTTTTATGTGCATAAGTTCCTTTAGGTATCCATAAAACTTTAAAACAAGTAAGTTGATTTTTCTTTAGAGCATAATTGTATGATATATGACCATTTCTACAGCAATAAAAATATTTCACAAAAGGATTAAAGGCTTTTGAAAATACTTTCTTATAGGGTTTAACCTTCTTAGAGAAAACAAAACTATTTTTGTCCAAAGTAACTTTCAAATATTCTTTTTCTTGTTTAAGAGTTGCAACTTGGTGTTTTAACAATTTATTTTCTATCTTCAACTTTTGAAAATCTGAGATATGATAATTTTTAATTTCTTGAAGTAAAACTTTATTTTCTATTATAACCTTTTCTAATTTATTTTTCATAACATGAAAGCCTTTTTTAAGTTTATATTTTTCTTTACTAAGTTTCTCATATTTTGAAGATAATTCTTGAAAGTCAATGACAAGTTTATTAAGAGTTACTTGTAATTCATCTTTACTAGGAGAAGTTTCAAATTTTACCTCATTGTCTTCAGTAGTCATAAAGCAGAGATGCTCCATTTTTGCTTCTTTATCGTCCTCTATATCCTCATTATCTTTCATTTGGGAAAGCTCATGTTGATCATGAATGAGCACATTGATCTTATTTTTCATAGTGTTACTGATTCCTTCATAAGTTGCTTCCAACTGATCCCATATTTCTTTAGCTGTTTCACACCTTAAGATCTTGTCAAATTCTTGCATACCAACAGCACAGTACAGAGTATTGATGGCACGATTATTTGCTTGGATGAGCATTATGTCATCTTCATCCCATTTACTCTGAACTTTTTTTATTGTTTCTCCCTTATCATTCTTCTTTGTAGGAAGCTTTGGGCTATCTCTAATAATTTCCCAAATTGGATAATCTGTAGATTGTATGAAGATCTTCATATTTGCCTTCCAATGGGTGTAGTGTTCTCCATTGAAGTAAGGAGGTCTTGTTGTAGAAGAGTCTTCAAGGAAGTAGGATCCTTCATGTTGTTGGTTCATCATTTTCTGGAAAAACAAGGATCTTTTCTCTTGGCTGTAAAGCACAAATCAAGTAAGACCCGCTCTGATACCAATTGAAGAATGCACATAGAGGGGGGGTGAATAGGTGCTTTTGTAATAAAAAGGAAATTAAAGATAATTAAATTAATTTTATATTAATACTAAATGGTTTCAATAAAAAACTTGATAAAGAGTACTGGAGTGAAAACCTTGTAAACAAACTAAGATCTTGTCGACAGGATCTTCTAAAGGATAACTGAGAAGTAAAGATCAAGGAGATAAAACAGGACCTTGTTGACAAGGTTTTAGCATAGAGGCTGAAACAAAATAAAAACGCAATAGAAGAAGGAAAACACCAGATATATCCTGGTTCGGTCTTCAAGACCTACGTCCAGTCCCCTTGAAACACAACAAGGGATTTCCACTATAAAATCAGAGTATACACTCATAGAACCTAGGTTTCCAAGCTCACCTAAAACTTTTACAACACTTGGGTTTTACAAAAGCTTACCCAAAACTTACTTTCTTCACACTTAGGAAAGATTTACATAAGAATGATATGAGATATATCTAAAATCCTTATCAATAAAGGATTACAATAAGCTTACTTTCAAAAGCTCTCATAAGCCAGATTTACCCAGAAACTAAGCTCAGAATATTTAAGATGAAGAGAACAATGAATAATATGACTTAGCTTTTCTTTCTTTTCTTTCAGTTCTCTCTATCTGCTTCAGTTCTTCATCCTACTATTATATAGTGGCTCTAAACGAAATATATCCGTTGAAGTACAGTGGAGCTTGAATGGTAGCTGAGAGGTATACATACATAGAAAAACTAGCCGTTGCTTTATCTTCTTCGTGCTGTACCGTTTGAATATGGTGGAGACTGAAAAACCAGAGAGCAGTTAAACGTTACAGCAGAGAGTTGATGAACCTCCAGTCAAATAGCTCAGAGAAATTTTCATAGTTCCTTTCTATCAGTCATCATGACAGAGAAGTAGGTAGATTTTATGTTTTCTATGACTGAACAAACAGGGAGTGGTTGACTTGGACCAGAGCAGAAATATAGACCCAGAACAGAGACAGCTTTCAACTTTTCGGAGTCTGTGCGTTTGGCTTCTTTAAAGATCAGAATATTAACGCAAAACACAATGACTGTTGAGGCAAGATGTTTTAGCTTCCCTCTTTCCCATTCTTCTATCTTTATCTTTTGCTTTTCCTCCCTAAAGCGTCTAAGAGAACTTCTAAACAATCCTCTGTTTTCTTGCTCTGTTTTTCACCGATTTGCTTCTGCAACTTTCTCTCTTTATCTCTCTTCCATTTTCTTCTTTCTTTGATGCAGCAATCTTACTGTATGTGGTTTCCCATACTCCTTCATCTCCAACAATAGTTTTTGCCTCTTCATTTCTTTTACTCTTTTCATCTTTCTTGCTCTTCTCTTCTTCTTTGATATGGCTTTTGTTTTCTTCTTTTTCGGGGAACTTTTCTGGACTTGTCAAAGTTTCATTTTCTGTTTTTACTTTCCAGCTTCATTTAATATATTTTGCAGATCAGAGTCTTCAAATGGGTACCATCGATTTCCAAAGCTAAATCGCAATCTTCCAATGCAGAATGAAACTCTTTCAATCTCGATCTTGCTTCGGCTCTGTTTAAATGGTTTTGGGTCAGAAGGATTTGATTTTTGCAGAGAGTGTTGAAGAGTGAATAGGCTTCGATGGACTCCTTCCATTCTTCTCTTAGGAGTAGTTCTGATGCTTTAGATATGAGTTGTTGCATATACTCTTCTTCGGCTATTGCTATCTGTGGCTTTGTCTCTTTCACGATCATCTTTGCTGCTACCATCTTCTTGTTTTTCTTAACAAATGATTTAACTTTAATACTTGTATAAATTTTAACTTAAGAATTTTGTTATCATCAAAATAATTAAAACCTTGGAGCTAACACACAGCAAGCAAAATTCTAACGCAAACTTTATATTACAGTAGCAGCTTGTGGTGAGTGAGAATTAGCTTGATCGGTACTCACCTCATGTTGACAGTAGAACAATGCAACAAGGATCATCAGCTTACTCAAAACGAAGATGCCAAACTGAACAAAGTTCCAATTCTAGTTTCGGGAATAGAATATCATGGCGACAAACATCACGACACAATATAAAACAGGCCAATGGACATAAAATCTAAAAACAGTTTACAGAGTTCATCAGGTCTAGATTTATTCGAAGCAAATGGCAGTTCAGATTTCATTGAGCAATAAACAATACAAAGATAAAAATGAAATCAGACCATCCCCATTTAGCACTCAAGATAATATGGATATGAAAAGTAGTGTTGAAATATGAAGAACAGTGACCAGAGGGCATGTGCAACTTTCACAGAGACAAACCTCTCATCGAACGCCTACTGGGCATATTTTAAAACACATATAGAAGGCACATCCAACCCAGCATAACTCAACACCAGACATCTAACGCTACTTAACAAAGAAAATTCCTAGCTTCGACTGCCAGGTAACACTATCCAATCAAGCATTATCAACAGCCATCAGAGAATTCTAACTGAAATCGAGGTCCAAAAACATGGAAGGAGTGCGACTCAGGACTTACTTGCCGGAATCACAGCCATCAGGAAGGGCTCTTCTTTCTTGGTCTTGCTTTCCTTTTTCTTTCACTGCCCCTCTACGGTTTTCCCTTGTGTATGAGAGAAGCTCTCTTCCTCTCGATTCTTTCAAATCAGAAAAACCCCTTTGGGACAGCTTCACCTTCGCCTATTTCGATTTTCGAAAACCCCTATGCCTCTCTCGGCTTCTGTTCGCGTCCGAATCCCACTTGAATCCCCTAAGCTCTTCGGTCTCTATCTCTCGCTCTCCCTCTCTATTGTTTCTAATCCGAGAATCTCTTCCCCCTTCCATTTTTTTGGATCTCAGACGCTCTTCCCCTCTCATTCCAGCGCTCTCGGCCTCTTTGAGTTTTCGGTCTCTCTCTCAATGTCCTTCTCAGACCTCTTTCACTCTCACTGTTTCCATCGTCAGTCTCGCCTCCCCCAGAATCAATCCCCCTTTCATCTCTGTGCGTCTCCCTCTCCCTTGGTTCTCCTCACCTGTTCTCTCTCGATCCCCAATCAGAAAACCCCAGTCTCTCCTTTTTCCTAATCTCAGACCCCCATCACCTCTCCGTCTCTCCTCTTCTTTAATCCGAAAACCTCCTCTCCTTTCTGGTTCTCCCTCTCTCCTCTCTGTTGCCCCTAGTGCCTCCCTCTTCATCTTTGTGCCTCCGTTCCTTTTTTCAGTGCGTCCCTCTTTCTCCCCCAGAGCGTCTGTCCCCCTCCCGTGGGCGTCCGTCTGTGTCCTTTTGGTGTGCGTCTCTCTGTCCTTTTCTGTGTGTGTCTGTTGTCCTTCTCTGTGTGTGCCCTGGGAGAAACTAAACTGGTAGGGCTCCGTTTGTTCTCCACTGGCCCGATGGCCCAATCCGAGAAATGGAGAAAAAGATTTTGGGTTGGGCTTCACTTTTTCCGGATGATTTTATTTGGGTTCACATGTTTCCTTTTTTTTTTTTATTTGGGATTGGGCCAAACATCTTTTTTCTATTTTGGGTTTCATTCTTCAGCCTAGTATTATTTTTTTGTAGTCTTTTTGCAGGAATCCCCCCCCCCCCCTTTTTTTGGGTTCTGGAAATTGGGCTTCTTTTTTTTTTGGCTCTACTGAATTAAGCTCCAATTTTTTGTTTTGGGTTTTCCCTTTTTTTTATATTGTTTTGATTTTTTTTTAATCCTTTTTTATGAAAATTTTTTTGTTTTTGTTTTTAATTATATTTTTTTTAGTATTTTTTTTATTTGCCTTTAGCCCTTTTTTTTGGATTTTACTTTTTCTTTTTCTTTTCCTTTTTTTTCCTTTCTTTTTCTAGCCCCTTTTGATGATTTTTTCATTAAATTCCATTTTTGATTTATATTACTCTTTCTTTAGTTTTTTCTTTTGTTTTAATTTTAGATTAATGAGCGTCTACTTTTTGTTGTTATATATATATATATATATGTTTAATTTTTTTTATTTATTGTTTTATTTATTTTTATTATTATTTTTTTTAAGTTTTTTTTCTTTAATTAATTCTTTAGCTTATTAAACTAAAAGGATCCATTAATTTTTCATTTTTTATTTTTTATTAGTTTATTATTATTTTCAGAGTATGCCCGGACAAAATACAATGTTCACAGCCTCTACGTTGAACTATGGTTTTAAGATTACTGACCTTGTTTGGTTAAAGGAACTAAAATCTCTCTTTCGTTTTAATGATGACAACCAAACCATACTTTATTAAAATAATTTTTTGGTTTGTACTTATTTTAGCTTCTTACTCTCTGCCATCTTTATTTTAGCTTCTTATCTTAGGTAAAATTTTTACTTGTGCAAGAAATCTTTCATTAACCCTTTATATTAATTTTGAAACTTCTCCAAAAAGAGGTACAAAAGGCATGATTGAAGAACATTTAATGCTCCAAAAGAATTGAACTTTGAAGGTTGATGAAGAAGGTTCCAAACATTTCCAACAAAGTTCCAACCACAACATTGAAGAACATGAAGATAAAATCAAATTTGCAGATATCTTTACTCTTCATGTCATTCTCTGCTATTCTTTATTCTGTCACTAAATTTATTTGCTCTTGTAAGCAGTACTTGAATTCTTCTTGAGAGTTTTCTTAATTCTTATTCAAAATTTGGTGGATGTTAATTTCTAGATTCTTGGTAAAACTCTAGGAAAATAAGTCCTTTTTTGTTGCTGTAAAGCTTATTGTAAAGACATTTTCCTGTTAGGCAAAGTTTGTTGAGTTCTAATTAGTAAAAACTTAGGGGTATATTTTGTAATAACTTTAGGAGATTTCCTTTGAGTAAATTTAGAAGGTCTTTGTGTTCTGTAATATGATTAACCAATATTTATAAGACTCTCTTGCTTTGTACTTGAGGAGAGGATGTAGGATTCATTTTGAATTTGAACCTCTATATATCATGGTGTGAATATCTCTATCCTATCTTTATTTACTATAATTAGCTTCGATATATAAAATGGTTTTCAAAGGCGTATTTGTAGGACAATTTTAAGGTTGAAAAAGTTCTCTTATGTCTTCCATTAGAAAGTGAAATCATAGAAAAAAATTAGTTTATAGGTTGATAAAGTTTTCTCCAAACTTTCTGTTCAAAAGTAAATTGTTACTAGAAGTTTTTTTTTTTCAAAGCTCATTTTAAGGATTCTGATTCTAGTTTTTTTTTTTTAAATTTCAAAATCACCTAATTAAAAAAAATGTCATTATTTTCTCAATCTCCCAATTTAGAGCACATTTGCTCTAACACTTATATGAAAATTTGTGGTGATAGATAACAGGTCCCATCTTAAAAAGTTGTTTATTTTTTAAGACATTTGATTTTTCTTTTTAATAGTGTTAAATTTGTGCTTACTATAACGAGAATGTGCAATAGAAAACTGCTCATACTTCTATGATATTTTGCCCAGGCGACTAATATACTACATGTTATGGAATAAGAGAATGCTTTTAATGACACTACCAAAAAAATGATAGGAAAATCCCAATAAATAATATTATTACAAGTACATTTCTTTTAATGTCAACATTATGAAGAAAGACATCCTGGAGTACACAGAACTTAATAATCCTAGAACTAATATTCCATAATCTCAATTGAAGAACTTTTTGAGAGTTTAGCTTTAATGGTGTTGATTTTTTACTTATGAGAGTTTAAGGGTTTTTTCAGTTCTCAATTTCCCAAACAGAGAAACCCTTTTTATATGCTTATTGTTTATCACATTATGTCTTTTATTCCTTTCAGTTACAAAATTAAGAGGGGATATATTTTTCTCAGTTGTTGGCAACACCTGATCAATCAAAAAGAGGACTTTGTTAGAATCCAACTGGAGTGCAAATCATGAAGTAATGCAAATTCAGTTTTATAAAAGATATTCTTTAAAATAATTTCTTATTGCATAAAATCATAGCCATTTCATCAAAATGCACTTAACAAGAAGCTCAATTCTATTCCTTAGCTCTAAAATCAAACATCGTGTTTTGGACTCGGAGAAAGTTAACGGTAAATAATGCCTTCACACTGTTTTCATCCTTTCTCAACAATACCTACAATTACAATATTGGATGACCATAAACTCATATAGGTATTAACAGATGTGAAAATCATTTCTTTCTTCATCAAAGGCAATCATGATTCTAAATATAAGTTGCACTTGCATCACATTCATTTTTCTAGATGAGGTAAATCACCCTATAGCATGACAAATAAACTTAACGCTAAACCAACAGCTTTATATATAATTTCATTTACTTACGTACAAATTCTGACAACACGTAATGCCTAGTAAATAATGGCCAGATCTTCTGTCTAGGAATTCTACAAACGAGTAATGATGCAGATAAAGGAAAATAGTAAAATTCTGAAGTTTTTTAAGTTTCCTTTCAACGAGAGCAAATGAGGCATTATTGACATAAACCGCACATCATTATAAATTTCAATGAAAAATTATAGAACAATACATTATTATTCAACATAGAATATTATATATCAATTAAGAACTATCTGGCCCAAGAGAATTCTTTAATTTGCAATGTACTGCTTCCAGTTCTGCTTTATCTTGGAAGACCAACTAAAGTATCTAAAACACTTTGGTGAAATGTGCAGTTAGAGAGTTATCTACACATCACCAAATTCTTTCAAATATCTTAGCACAACCATTTATCTAACCCAGGTCATAGATATGTATAGTAGTAACATCCTAATCCTGTGTAACAGCAATGTACTAAATTAAGCACAAAAGTAATTAAGCTAATGATATATTTCATATCACTTTCCTATTTTAATAGGAGAAAAGCATATTAGGCAACGATAGACACCTTCTATGGATGTTTTTAAGATTCGTCGGAAGCCTATTCATCAAGTCCTATATCTTTGTTTGATTGAACATGGGTTGTCATGTAAAATCATTAAAAAATACAAAAGTAAACTACTAGATTGATCCTGAAAGATTCCAATAACATTAATTTAATCCTTAAAAATATATTGCCAATAATTTATCCTAACCGAGTTTATTGCTATTACGTTAGTTTTTGAAAAATTCGTGTAGCATCAATTTAGTCTTAAGTAATGACCGATCTGATGACTAATTAAATTAATGGCAATAAATTTTGAAGGACTAATATTGATGAAGATAATGCCTATTTTTCAAGTTTAGTTACCCATTCATTGATAATCAAATGGATGTCCTTAGAAGACTTAAGAGGTCAAAAGAATAACTAATTAAGCCATCTTATGGTAACTGGAAATTTTATAGATTATGCTTATTAAGTCATGCACTGAAACTTTGTTTTGCTTATAATATTTTAAATTTGATGAAGAGAATGCTATCTTATTAACTTTTAAAATAATAAAAGTCAAAGGCATCAGTTACATAATATAATAAATATTAAATCAAAATATGCATTACTGAAAAATCTATTTGATACTTTAAATACTATGTCATTATTATTATTATTAATCAATTAATACAAAAAAATTGAATGACCCAATTAAACAAAATGCTCCCTCCTAATTTTACTCATAAATATAACAAATATTACATCAAAATATGTTTTGTTTAATTTAATTGGCTCACTCAATTTTTTTTATATTAGTTTACAATCCAATTGATATTGAGAAAATATTTTGTTACATGAGATTATTAGGGGGTAATAATTAGTGAGAATTGTTAGAGAATAATAATAAGTTTGTTAGGAAGCTTTAACAATATCCTATCACTCTAAATAAGGATAGTTAAGATGTATGCATTGTGATTTGATTTGAATACTATTGTGTTTTTGGCGTCTTTCGATTACCTTATATCATTTGGTATTAGAGTCACTCTCTGGTTTCACGATGGCACTAAAAACTCGATTTCATTTGCAAGTACGTTTGATGCAAACACAAAGCTCTCTAACACAAATAAATGAGCATCTCAAGAAGATTATAGTCGTAATGGAGATACAAAACTTGAAGCAAGAGGATTTTGTTTTAGAATATTAAGAGAGGTTTGAGGAGTTGTCTAATAAAATGCTATCAAAATATCCATTTTTCATCTGTAGCCTTGCATTAATTGGTATCGGAGTAATTGACTTGCCAGAGGAAATAGCCATGAATTGCTTTATTAGAGGCTTAGATTCAAATATTCAGACAATAATGAGGCTCTTTAAGCCTTTTTCTTTAACCAACACCATGTACCTAGCCTATCTCTAAGAAACCTATGTCAAAAGAAAAAGCAAGGAAACTCTAGCAACAACAATGAAACTAAAGCAAATAAATGTAAAGGAGATGAGGAGATTAAAGGTGGTCATAAGTCTTAAGACAATACCAATTACAAAATTGCAGAAGTTGACAGAGTCATAATTCTTAGTGAGGTTGATGTGAACACAAGAATAAGCATTGCATAGGATGATGATGAGTTCAATAAAGGTGAACAACTCTAAAACCCATTACTATAGGGTGAAGACAGTGAAGGAGTTGCAAATGAGGAGGATCATTACGGACAAGAAGAGGCCAATCTTGATAATGAGGAATCAAAGATCTTAGAGTCGATAAATTCAACAATCATGATGTTAGAGACAGAAATTCTCCTTCCTCCACCATCGCCTATTGCTCATAACTACGAACAAGAAGTGCCTATCCAAATCCACACGTTTGGCCAATCAAACTTCTCCGTTTCTGAAGGAAGCAACACTATCAATGCAATTCTATAAGGGAAGGAAACACCATGTATTCTATAAGAGAGATCACTAAAATTACTAATACAAAGCGTCATAGCTTTACAAGTTGCAAATTGGCTGAGGGGGATTCAAATTTCCAAAACCTCCTCATTGAAGATGTGATTAATATTTTAAAGATTAATTTGTTACTAAATATGGACCAAGTTTGGGTGTTTGAAGTCGTGGTTTATGAGCTTGGGGTTCAGAATGTGAAGGTTTTGATCAATAACCACATGACTGAGCCTAAATGGTGTTGTGACATTGACTATGAGAATGGGCTCACACTTGATCTTAACTCGATAGTCGCCAATTAGGGAGGTCTGATGCTTGTTCCCTCGACTTTACTTCTTTTGCTCGATGGAGGGAATGAAATTAGAGCACCATTGTTGCTACTTTACCTTAAGGTGGCTATAATCGTGGCGTCGACGGAAGGGTAAGTGTCAATAGCCTTGACAGATGTTGGCACTGGTGTGAATGCATTGAAGAAAATAAGTGGCTTGATAACACAAGGATGGGTCAATGCAGAAGCATTTTGGGCCTTATGCAGTATTGAAATGGGCCTTGAAAATTTGGGCAACTCAACTATTTAGCCCATTTGTTGTGTTGTTGCTAGCCCAAAGGAAACATTAAGAGGTTCAATCCAAAAGGACACTACTACATCAATATAGTCTACGTTTTTGAAATAGTATTACCTAAAAAAGAAAATTTCAAAATTATATTTTTGACTTTTTGCATTGTACAAGATCCTTGAGGACAAGAATCATTTGTAGGGAGGAGTATTGTTACATGAGATTATTAGGAGGTTAATAGTTAGTTAGAATTGTTAGAGAATAATAATAAGTTTGTTAATTTGTTAGGAAGCTTTAACAATATCCTATCAATATAAATAGGTATAGTCAAGATATATGCAATGTAATTTGATTTAAATACTAGTGTGTTTTTGGCATGTTTTGGTTACCCTGTATCATATTTAAATAACTATTGAAGTTTCATGATTATGCATATTTTGATTGAATACTTGTTATATTATGTAAATAAGGTTAGGAAAAAGTGTTCTGTATTAGATCACTCCAATTTTTTGTATCAGTTTACTACTCAAATGAAGCTAAGTTAATCTTTTTCATATTTGTTATATTATGTAAGTATTTAGGAGAGAATATTTTATTTAATTAACTCACTCAAATAATTTTTTTTGTAGTAGTAAATTACTATCCAAATGGTATTAAGTAAATTGTTAAATGACCAAATAAGTTTTATAGTAATACATATTTTGGTTTAATACCTAAGTATTATGTAAGGATAGAAAAGAATATTTTATTTAATTGACTCACTCATTTTTTTTCCGTATTTGTTTACTATCCAAATAATACTAAGTTAATTTTTAAATGACAAATAGGTTTTGCAAAGATGTATATTTTGATGTAATACTTGATATGTTATGCAAGTAAGGTCAGGCTAATGTATTTTATTTAATTGGGTCATAAAATATTTGTAGTATTGATTTACTATTACAAATAATGTTGATGTAATCTTTAAATGCTCAAATACATTTTGTAATAATAAATATTTTGATTTAAATATATTTATTATTTTATGTAGGTAAAATTAGGAGAGTATTTAATTTAACTGGTTCACACAGATTTCTTTTTTCTTTTTGTAATAATTTACTATCTAAATGATATAAGTTACTCTTCAAATAATTAAAAAAGATACTAAAATTTTATTAAAAGCAATAGTTGGTTGATGTCTCAACTTCTAAGAAGTGGGGAGACACCAAAAAAAGAAAAATCAACTATAAGATATGGGGCCATAAAAAACATACGTTACAGGGTTCTGATTATTATTTTTATAATATTTCCGGGAAAAAAAAAACCCATAAACAAAGCTATCACTACAATGTGAAAAGAAGAAAAGATGAAAAAGAAAAAAAATAGAAGATGAATTCATACACGGCTCATATAATTAACTTATAGCTAAATCCCACATAACAATTGCAAGTCTAGCAGCTCGATTGATAGCATGCGAAGTAAACGTAATTTCTTTATATAGTTAGTATAATATTTATTTTATTTTTATAATTATTATTTTAATTATTAAATTATTATTTTTAAATAAAAATATAAAAATAATTTTTTTTAACCTACTCCTACTTATTCAATTTTTACATTTTTTCCTCTCTTCAAATATCATTCAAATGATCCTAAGTCAAAGGTCTTCCACCCAACACATACCTCGTGACCCTTCTTTTGAATATTTTTTTTTTACGAGTTATTTTTTATCAAATTATTTATTTACTCTACTATAAGGATTACAATAATATAAACGTGTAATGAAGCAAGTTATAAATTTTGAAAAATTAATTTGCATAGAAAATAAATATGAGAATTAAAGCATAGGGAGTATTTTTTAATGAACTGAGTTATATTTTTATATTTTTATTTTTTAAAAAAAATATTTTGATCTCTACGTTTGAGCGCTCTTTCAATTTTGTTGTTCTTGGATAGTTGCTTTAAGCTGAGTGTCTCAATTATTAAAATATTTTCATTGTTGTCGTTCATATTTTCAATTAACAAATTGCTGGTTTGGATATTTACGGCTTGTCCATTAATTCACGCCTTGAATTACTCATTACATGGTCAGTAATATGTTAGATTTAGTGCTAATTATTTTTGGACGGATACGGGAAGAACGACAATATTAAAAGTACCTTAATAATGCACCAGAAAAAAAAAAAAAAAAAAAGAGATGAAGTTGAACATGAAAATCGGGTGCAGATCTTCAGGGAGTCTCATTCACAGAGTTTCAAAGAAGAAGAAAGAGGGTGAAGAACGGCTGGGCCGGCGAGAAGAAGGCAGAGTATAAAGAGTATTGAAGAAGCTGAAGGGAACACGTGTTGCATTCTTGTGGTGCTGGTCAGAGATTTTTCTTCTAAGAAGCGAGGGACCAAGTAGCAAAAATGAATAAGGTGAAGGGTGGGCTGTTAAATTTATAGAATTGTGGGCAAAAGATTACAACAAGCTTATATATGGTTTCATTCTCTCTCTCTCTCTCTCGTGCGGTTAGATTTTAAATTATTTAATACTTGGTTTCGTTCTCTGTGTCACACTCTCTCTTTTTTGGTTATATTTTAAATTATTTATATTATTGTTATTCACAAATTTTAATTATTTAAAAATCCTTATCTTTTATTGCTTTAATTTTTAAATTAAATTGTCATTACATTAAACCTTAATTGCTTGAGTTTCAACTTTTTTTGTGAACATTACATAATTATTTCAAGCTTTAATTAATTAATTTCCTACATTTAATGAGCACCACAATTTAAATCTCTGACTTTGATTAATTTCCTACTAATTCAAATTTCTAAGCTATTGTGTTATTACAAAAAAATTTACACTTGGCATGATCTTAAAAATTAATAGAAAAAAGACCTTTGATGGTGCCCGTTGAAAATATCCACGAAAAGTGATTTTTGGTGAGAAATTGCAATAAACTTATGCTAAAGTAAAAAATTTATATGATGGACAGTTATAATATCATCCAACATTACTAATATTATTAAGTCTTGTCCTACGCTATGGTAGTAATTTTTTAATAATTAATTGAAATATGAAAATTAATTATAGTGATTATTTTTTATTTTAAAAAAATTATATATAATTTTTTATATGTAATTTTTATAGACAATTGTATATTTTTTAATTAAATTATGTATCTATCATGTTATTATTAGAATATATATATATATATTTATTATATTTTAATTAAAAATTTAATAATAAAAATATAAAAATACATATAAATCTAATAAAAAAATAATGAGTCTAATTTTTTTTTGAACTTTGTCCCCTAGTAAAAAATTTAAAAAAAATAAAATAAAGGAACGCGGTAGCTCCACGCTTTTTTGGTCAACAGTCAATTTAAGGTGATGATTTATAAAACGATAAAAAAAAATTAATCAATTACTATTTCCAATCTCATATATAAAAAATAAATAACTAATTTATGAGTATTAAAAAAGTTAGTTAAAAGTAATTAATTTTTTTAATTTTGTCTCAAATAAAAATTATTTTTTAAAAATATCCCTATTTAATATGTGTATTTTTTTTTAAATTAATAACTACCACAACTCATAATTTGAATGACTTATTTAATAAAAAATATAATTAAAATATTATAATTAATATGATAATTTATTTCTTATATATAAGATCAAATTAAATCTAAAAAAAATCTTTTATATATCAGACCGAAGTGAATATTAGATATACGTACAGGGTTCTGATTATTTTTTTAACAATATTTCTGCCAAAAAAAACCCATAAACAAAGCTATCGTTACAATGTGAAAAGAAGAAAAACTGAAAAAGGAAAAAAGAAAAATAAGATGAATTTATACGCCGCTCATATAATTAATTGACCCATAGCTTGATCCAACGTAACAATTGCAAGTGTAGGTCAAGGTCTTCCCCTACTTTAATCCTTGTCTAAAACCACGCGTCAACAAGTTCAGGCCACCGGTATATAGCAACTATCATTTTTATTTAAGAAATTACCTAGTTCTTACATCTGGACCCATAATTGCAGGACTTGATATTCGAAAAGTCTTTCTTGAAAAGAAACGTATTTTTCTGCATACTGACACCAATAGAATTCAATCACATTCAGGTTTGATAATGTTGATTGTTCGGAGGGATTAGGATAATAGTTTTCTGCATTACAGCTAATCCAAGTGATGAATTTGGCTTGGAGGAAGATGTCATGGTGACAATGGTGAAACATTACATTATTATTTCAAGCTGTGATTAATTAATTTCCTACCTTTAATAAGCATTACAATTTAAATTTCTGATTTTGATTAATTTTTTATTAATTCAAATTTCTAATTTATTGTGTTATTATAAAAAATTTTACACTTGGCATAATCTTAGAAATTATGATAAAAAAAACCTTTGGTGGTGCTTATTGAAAATAGCCACGAAAGGTGATTTTTGGTGAGAAATTGCAATAAACTTATGCTAAAATAAAAAATTTATATGATGGATAGCTATAATATTATTCAATATTACTTATATTATTAAGTCTTGTCCTACACTATGGTAGTAGTTTTTTTCATAATTAATTGTAGTAATTATTTTTTATAAAAAATTACATATAGTTTTTTATATTCTTATTTTTAAATTCTTTAATAATAATATAACAAGTATATAATTTTTATAGATAATTATATAATTTTTCAGTTAAATTATACATTTATTATATTATTATTAGAGAATTATATATTTATTATTATATTTTGAGTAGAGAATAAAGGTATAAAAACTACGTATCAGTATACTGAAAAAAATGATATGAGTCTAATTTCTTTTAAACTTTGCTCTCTTGTTTACAAAAAGAAATAGAAGGGCACAATTAACACGGTAGCGCCACGCGTTTTAGGAAGCAATCAATTTAAGATGATGATTTACAAAATGGTGTGGGGCTAACATAGTTGTTCCACGCTTTTTGGTGAGCAGTCAATTTCTATATTAATTACCCATAAAAAAAGTTATGACTACAATGTGAAAAGAAGCAAAAGAAAAGCAAATAATTCATACACCATTTCTATATATAATTAACTCATTTGCCCCATATCTAGATTTTCCATAATAATTGCACGTCGAGGTTAAGGTCTTCCACCATGTCTTCCAAGAACTATCATTCTAGGACAAGTATGTCACAATCAAAGCTGGAGGTAAAAAAAAAAATTTGGGAGGAGGAGGGGAGCCATACGTAATTTTATTATTTTTAAAGTCAAATAGAATTTTATTCTTTTGCTCCCGTAAAATGTCCAACAAGGTTATATATATGTGCTTCGATAGGGCGGGTTAATCAACACATACTACCCAACAATTAATCCTGTAATTCTTCTCTTACAAACCATAATTCACTTACCTAGAGAATCAATGGAAGCCATGGTTGACAAAGTCATTGAGGGATTGGGCTCTTTGGCTTCTAAAGAGCTTGAGCTTCTTTGCAACTTCCAAGATGATTTGGATCGCATGAAGAGCACAGTCTCTGCAATCAAGGCCGTATTGCAGGATGCAGAGGCAAAGGCCACAAAAAGTCAATTGATTAGTGATTGGCTAGAGAAGCTGAAAGATGTACTCCTTGATGCAGAAGACTTGTTGGATGCTTACTCTGTTGAAGAGCTAGCAAGGGAAGTGATGACCAAAGATAAAATGGCGAAGGAGGTACGTATATTCTTCTCCAAATCAAACCGAATTGCTTATGCCCTGAAAATGGGTCATAAAATTAAGGCAATTAGAAAGAAACTAGATGACATTGTTGTTGAGAAGAACAACTTTCAGTTGAATGAAAACTCTCTAAATATTTCTATTGAGTTTAATGAAAGGAGACAAACCCACTCGTTTGTGAGGGAAGAAGACGTTGTAGGGAGAGATGAGGAAAAGAAGCATCTTGTAAGTTACCTTTTAGGCTCTGAAGTGAAAGATAATGTTTCAGTAGTTTCTATACTTGGGATTGGAGGATTAGGTAAAACTACGCTCGCTCAACAAGTGTATAATGATGAGGCTGTCCAAAATCATTTTGAACAAAAAATGTGGGTGTGTGTGTCTGATGAATTTAGCATTGAGAAATTAGCTCAAAAGATTATCGGGCAAGAAAACAAGGGTGAGGTGGAGCAACTGGCACAAGATCTAAGAAAGAAAATTGAGGGGAAACTTTTTTTACTTGTGTTAGACGATGTGTGGAACGAGGTTCGTGAGGAATGGCTTAAATTAAAAACCTTGTTGATGGGAGGAAGAAAGGGGAGCATGATCATTGTAACCACTCGTAGTCAGAAAGTGGCAAAAATAATGGGCACACATCCACCTCTTTTCTTAGAAGATTTGGATTTAGAAAACTCTTGGAAGCTATTTTGCCAAGTGGCTTTTGAGGATGGGAAAGAACCAAATAATCCAGCGTCGGTAGATATCGGAAAGGACATTGTGAAAAAATGTGATGGAGTTCCGCTTGTCATAAGAACTATTGGTAGCCTCTTGTTCTCTAGAAAACTAGAAGTGAGTGAATGGTCGTATTTTAAGGATAATGAACTTGCAAAGATAGATTTGGAGGAGAACAAAATCTTCTCTATTCTTAAACTTAGTTATGATCATCTTCCTTCCCATTTGAAAATTTGCTTTAGATTTTGCTCTCTGTTTCCAAAAGATTATGTGATTGAAAGGAAAACACTTATTCAACTATGGATGGCTGAGGGGTTCATTCAACCATTAAATCAAAATAGATGCATGGAAGATATTGGTCATGAGTACTTCATGAAGCTATTGTCAAGATGCTTGTTTCAAGATGTGAGCCGAGATGAGTATGGTGACATAGAGTCCTGCAAGATGCATGATCTTGTTCATGACCTAGCACGATTGGTCACTGAAAAGGAGTGTTATTTTATGACAAGTGAAAGAATAGAAGAAGAAAACTTTGGTGATAGGATTCGTCATGTGTCAAGTGATTTCTACTATATCTGGGTGTTTCTAACCTCCAATGTCAAGACAAACCAAGTAAGAACAATCATGTTGCCAAAGGGATTCTGCGAAATTAACCTGGATCATCTTGGTCTATTTAGATTTTATGATTCAATGCGTAGGTCTACAGCATCTTTTCCTAGGCACTTACGTGTATTGGATTTTCACTATGCATATATTAGAAAAATTCCAAAGAGTATAGGAGAATTAAAGCATTTGAGATATCTTGATTTATCATGGAATATATTAATTGAGAAGCTCCCCCGAGGAATTACTAAGTTGCATAACTTGCAATCCCTTAAACTTGGTGCCTGTCATAGGTTAAAAGAATTGCCAAGAGATATCAATAAAATGGTAAGTCTCAGACATCTTGAATTGGATTGTTGTAATTCATTGATATGTATGCCACGTGGTTTGGGACGATTAAGTCATCTTCAAACACTGACAACATTTGTGGTGGACAATAGAAGGAGGAGTGGTGGTGCAAGGATAAGCGAGCTACATGAGCTCAATAACTTGAAGGGGAAATTAGCAATTAAAAACTTAGAAAGGCAGCGGAGTAATATGAAAGAGGTTGAGTGTGCAAAGTTACTTGTTAAGAAGCCATATCTTCGAGAATTGATGTTACTTTGGTCAAATAACAAAGTGGAGGGAAATGAATGTCAAGAACAGGTTGGACAAAAGGATGAGATAATTTTAGAAGCTTTAGAGCCGCACCACACAATCAAAAGACTATATATATTTGGATTTTGTGGCAAATGGTTATCAGAGTGGATAAGGAATGTCACGTCATTACAAAATCTTAAGCTCAATGGTTGCCCTGCTTTGGCATTACTTCCAGAGTCAATTAGAAATCTCACATCACTGCAAAATCTTGAGCTCAATGATTGTCCTACTTTGGCATCACTTCCAGAGTCAATTGGAAATCTCACGTCACTGCAAAATCTTGAGCTCTATAGGTGCCCTACTTTGGCATCACTTCCAGAGTCAATTGGAAATCTCACGTCACTGTAAAATCTTGAGCTCAATAATTGTCCTACTTTGGCATCCCTTCCAGAGTCAATTGGAAATCTCACGTCACTGCAGAATCTTAAGCTCAATTATTGTCTTACTTTGGCATCACTTCCAGAGTCAATTGAAAATCTTATGTCACTGCAAAATCTTAACCTCATTAGTTGCCCTACTTTAGTGTCACTTCCAGAGTCAATTGGAAATCTCACGTCACTGCAAAATTTTGAGCTCTATAGGTGCCCTACTTTGGCATCACTTCCAGAGTCAATTGGAAGTCTCACGTCATTGCAAAATCTTAAGCTCATTAATTGCCCTACTTTGGCATCACTTCCAGAGTCAATTGGAAATCTCACGTCACTGCAAAATCTTGAGCTCTATAGTTGCCCTACTTTGGTGTCACTTCCAAAGTCAATTGGAAATCTCACGTCACTGCAAAATCTTAAAGCTCATTAAATGCTTTACTTTGGCGTCACTTCCAGAGTCAATTGGAAATCTCACGTCATTGCGAAATCTTGAGCTCTTTAATTGCTTTACTTTGGCGTCACTTCCAGAGTCAATAGGAAATCTCATGTCACTACAATATCTTAGGCTCGATGGTTGCCCTGCTTTGGCACTGCTCATATCTTATGCTCATTGGTTGTCTTGCTTTGGTATTATCTTCCAGAGTCAATAAGAAATATCACATCACTGCAATATCTTATGCTCATTGGTTTCCTCGCTTTGGCATCACTTCCAGAGGTAGGAAATCTCAAAGCACTAAGAATAATTAATTGTCCAATATTAACTGAAAGATATGGAAGGCAATAAGAGAATCGGCTAGTAACATCCTTGATGTTTTTATTGGATGAATGAAGAATTGGTTTCCTTATCTTCAATTCATACAAAATCAAGGTAATACCTTTCTTTGTGTGTAGTATCACATGTTTTTTCTTCCCCTGAATTTTTTTTCTTTCTTAAACCTTGAAAGCAATATTGGACCCTTGGTTTGGTGTCACTCGTTATAAACTTAATTATTGTGTTGATATTCATGACAGAAGAAATGCTAGTAGGAATAATGGAAGAGGGCGAACCCAAGTTCATTCAAATGTCTTACTTTCTATCCTCTAATTGCCTAACTGTAAGTTAATAGATCAAACACTTCAACTCTCTCATCCAATCCCTTTCATTCTTACTTTGCATTCATTATTTTTATTATGTCTTACAGTCTTTACTTGTGTGTGTGTGCAATTTTTGTGCTACGTGTCAAGGGAAGATGCTGCTGTTGCACTTAAAGGCCACCTTCCATTTTTGTGTATTTTGCTAATAGAGTCCAATTTTTATTCAAATCAAATGGGTCGTTCTTGTGCATTAGGATCTTCAAAGTTGTGGTCTGAGGTTTTTTTTTTCCATTAAAGAGTTTTACTTATAATTAACTTTGTTATTGTTTCCTTGTGTTTGGAAATGATTGGATAAATTATTCAAGCCTTTGTGTTGAACATGGTTTTAGATCCCACATAATAAGTGCAAGTCTAGGTCTAGGTCTTCCGCTCAATGTATACCTCGTGACACTTCTTTTGAATTATTTTTTTTAATGAGTTAGTTTTTTTATCAAATTATTTATTTACTCTACTTTGAGGATTAAACTAATATAATCGTGTAATGTAGCAAGTTATAAATTTTGAGAAATTAATTTGGATGAAAAAATAAATACAAGGATCAAAGATAGGGTGTATATTTTTATGAACTAAATTATACATTTATTTTTTATTTTTTAAAATTTTATTTTAATCTCCACAAATGAGTGCACTTTCAATTTTTCTGTTCACGGATACTTGCTTTAAGCTGAGAGTCTCAAACTTATTACAAAAAAATTTACACTTTGGCATGATCTTAAAAATTAATAGAAAAAAGACCTTTGATGGTGCCCATTGAAAATATCCACGAAAAGTGATTTTTGGTGAGAAATTGCAATAAACTTATGCTAAAGTAAAAAATTTATATGATGGATAGTTATAATATTATCCAATATTACTAATATTATTAAGTCTTGTCCTACGCTATGGTAGTAGTTTTTTAATAATTAATTGAAATATAAAAATTAATTATAGTGATTATTTTTTATTTTAAAAAAATTATATATAATTTGTTATATGTAATTTTTTTAGACAATTGTATATTTTTTAATTAAATTATATATCTATCATGTTATTATTAAAAATATATATATTTATTATATTTTAATTAAAAATTTAATAATAAAAATATAAAAATACACATAAACGTAATAAAAAAATAATGAGTCTAATTTTTTTTTGAACTTTGTCCCCTAGTAAAAAATTAAAAAAATAAAAAATAAAAGGAACGCGGTAGCACCACGCTTTTTTGGTCAGCAGTCAATTTAAGGTGATAATTTATAAAATGGTACAAAAAAGAAATTAATCAATTATTATATATACGGCACAGGGTTCTGATTTTTTTAAATAATATTTCTGCCAAAAAAAACCACTGAACAAAGCTATCGTTACAATGTGAAAAGAAGAAAAACTGAAAAAGGAAAAAAGAAAAAGAAGATGAATTCATACGCCGCTCATATAATTAACCCATAGCTTGATCCAACGTAACAATTGCAAGTCTAGGTCAAGGTCTTCCCCTACTTTAATCCTTGTCTCAAAACCACGTGTCAACAAGTTCAGGCCACCGGTGTGTAGCAACTATCGTTTTTATTTAAGAAATTACCTAGATCTTATATCTGGACCCATAATTGCAAGACTTGATATTCGAAAAGTCTTTCTTGAAAAGAAAAATATTTTTCTGCATACTGACACCAATAGAATTCAATCACATTCAGGTTTAATAATGTTGATTGTTCGGAGGGATTAGGATAATAGTTTTATGCATTACAGCTAATATTTAATCCCAGTGATGAATTTGGTTGGGAGTCAGATTTGACGGTAACAATGATGAAACATTACATTATTATTTGAAGCTTTGATTAATTAATTTCCTACCATTAATAAGCACTACCATTTATATGATGGATAGTTATTATATTATTCAATATTACTAATAATATTAAGTCTTGTCCTACGTTATGGTAGTAGTTTTTTAATAATCAATTGAAATATAAAAATTAATTATAGTGATTATTTTTTATAAAAAATTTATTATAATTTCTTATATTTTTTAATTAAATTCTTTAATAATAATATGACATGTACCTAATTTTTATAAATAATTATATAATTCTTTTATTAAATTATATAACTGTCATATTATTATTACAGAATTATATTTATATATTTTGATTAAATAATTTAATAATAAAAATATAAAAAAAATTATATATAAATCTAATAAAAAAATTGATATGAGTATAATTTCTTTTAAACGTTGCCATCTCGTCTACGAAAAAAAAAATAAAGGAAATAGAAAAGCACAACGAGCACGGTAGCACTATGCTCTTTTGTAACCAGTCAACTTAAGGTGATGATGTAGAACTCACACGGCTGCTCCCAAAGGACATCGACTTGTGCTAAAATAAAAAATTTATACGATGGCAGCTTTATAATATTATTCAATATTACCTATATTATTAAGTCTTGTCCTACACTATGGTAGTAGTTTTTTTTAAGAATTAGTTGTAGTAATTATTTTTTATAAAAAATTACATATAATTTTTTATATTCTTATTTTTAAATTTTTTAATAATAATATAATAAGTATATAATTTTTATAGATAATTATATAATTTTTCAGTTAAATTATACATTTATCATATTATTATTAGAGAATTATACATTTATTATTATATTTTGAGTAGAGAATAAAGGTATAAAAACTACGTATAAGTCTAATGAAAAAAATGATATGAGTCTAATTTCTTTTAAACTTTGCTCTCTTGTTTACGAAAAGAAAATAGAAAAAGAAATAGAAGGGCGCAATTAACACGGTAGCGCCATGCGTTTTAGGAAGCAATCAATTTAAGATGATGATTTATAAAATGGTGTGGGGCTAACACGGTTGTTCCACGCTTTTTGGTGAGCAGTCAATTTATATATTAATTACCCATAAAAGAAGTTATGACTATATACAATGTGAAAAGAAGAAAAAGAAAAGCAAATAATTCATACACCATTCCTATATATAATTAACTAATTTGCCCCATATCTAGATTTGCCAT
Organism: Erythrophleum ivorense; assembly: GCA_026724425.1. Taxonomy (NCBI): domain Eukaryota; kingdom Viridiplantae; phylum Streptophyta; class Magnoliopsida; order Fabales; family Fabaceae; genus Erythrophleum; species Erythrophleum ivorense. The sequence continues at coordinate 18,098,923 of JAIUCV010000017.1, forward strand.
AATAATTTCATGTCGAGGTTAAGGTCTTCCACCACGTCTTCCAGGAACTATCATTCCAGGACAAATATGTCACAATCAAAGCGGGAGGTAGAAAAAAAAATTTTGGGAGGAGGAGGGGAGTCATACGTAATTTTATTATTTTTAGAGTCAAATAGAATTTTATTCTTTTGCCCCGTAAAACATCCAACAAGGCTATATATATATATGTGCTTCGATAGGGCGGATTCATCAGCACATACTACCCAACAATTAATCCTATAATTCTCCTCTTACAAACCATATTTCACTTGCCCAGAGAATCAATGGAAGCCATTGCTGACAAAGTCATCGGGGGATTGGGCTCTTCGGCTTTTAAAGAGCTTGAGCTTCTTTGCAACTTCCAAGATGATTTGGACCGCATGAAGAGCACGGTCTCTGCAATCAAGGTTGTATTGCGGGATGCAGAGGCAAAGGCCACGAAAAGTGATTGGCTAGAGAAGCTGAAAGATGTACTCCTTAACGCAGAAGACTTGTTGGATGCCTAACAAATAATCCCATGATATGCTCAATAATTTTTTGACAAATGTTATTACATTTATGTATATTGCTAGAAACAATGACTGATATCAAGAACCCTTTTTGTATAATAAAAACAAAACAAAAATATATTTTTTACAACCAATTGGTTAAAGCAAGTTTATTCATTTTCCTACAAAATAAATTTAGAAGACCAAGTAAATCTGCGTATCTAGAATAAGAAAAACCATTGAGTTTTACATAAGCTAGAGTTAATGGAGCATAAGCATGACGGAAGAAAAGGATTGTGAATAAGAAAAGGCAGAGCTGGAAATTATTGCACCCAATCATCAAAGGGTCTTCGAATGAGACTGGTGATGGGTATTAGAAGTCTTTGTACTAATTTAAATAAAATAAAATATCTAAATTGAAATAACATAAAAAAGAGTTTCTAAATTAATTGTGGTGTCATATGATAATTTGTGATTTAGACTTTTCCTTCTATTTAAATTAAAATTGATTTTTCTTTAAGAAAAAATTTCAATTTGAGCAAAGAAGATGTCTAATAAATATATGGGATAGTGGGTGTTGTTATTGAAGAGGACAAAAATCTTATATGCCATAATGCTGCACTGAAAATATGTAAAAAAAAAAAAAAATTTGAGAGACCAAACTTTTTTTTAAAAAAAAAAGATCATAAAAACTGTTGAAAAACTAAACAAAAAGATATTTACCCTAATTAATTTTTAAAAAAATAAGAAAAATATCCAAAAAAAAAAACTAATAGCTAAACTGGGCAAAGGTAACTTTGGGGCCACAAAAGGTTTACATGTGACATAATCTTACAAAATGTAAGGAGGAGTTTTTGGTGAGAAATTGCAATAAACTTGTGCTAAAATAACAAATTTATACGATGCTAGCTTTATAATATTATTCAATATTACTTATATTATTAAGTCTTGTCCTACATTATGGTAGTAGTTTTTTTATAATTAATTGAAAAATGAAAATTAATTGTAGTGATTATTTTTTATAAAAAAATTACACATTTTTTTATAGTCTTATTTTTAAATTCTTTAATAATCATATAATAAAAATATAATTTTTGTAAATAATTATATAATTTTTTAGTTAAATCATATATTTGTCATATTATTATTAAAGAACTATATATTTATTATATTTTGAGTGGAGAATAAAGATACAAAAACTATGTATAACTCTAATAAAAAATATGATATGAGTCTAATTTCTTTTAAACTTTGCTCCCTTGTTTACGAAAAGAAAATAGAAAAAAGAACTAGAAGGGCCCAATTAACACTGTAGCGCCATGTGTTTTAGGAAGCAATCAATTTAAGATGATGATTTATAAGATAGTTTGGGGCTAACACGGTTGCTCCACGCTTTTTGGTGACCAGTCGATTTATATATTAATTACCCATAAAGAAATATTATGCCTACAATGTGAAAAGAAGAAAAAGAAAAGCTAATAATTCATACACCATTCCTATATATAATTTAACTAATTTGCCCCTGATCTAGATTTGCCGTAATAATTGCATGTCAAGGTTAAGGTCTTCCACCACTTTAATCCTTTTTCTAAATCACGTCGGTGCCTTGTGTCTCCTAGGAACTATCATTCTAGGACAAAAATGTCACAATCAAAGCTAGAGGTAGAAAAAAAAATTTCAGAAGAGGACGGGAGCCACATGTTATTTTATTATTTTTAGAGTCATATAGCATTTTATTCTTTTGCCCTCGCAAAGCATCCAACAAGTCTATACATATGTGCTTCGACAGGGCAGATTCATCAGCACATACTACCCAACAATTAATCCTTAATTCTCCTCTTACAAACCATATTTCACTTGCCCAGAGAATCAATGGAAGTCATTGCTGACAAAGTCATTGGGGGATTGGGCTCTTTGGCTTCTAAAGAGCTTGAGCTTCTTTGCAACTTTCAAGATGATTTGGACTGCATGAAGAGCACAGTCTCTGCAATCAAGGCCGTATTGCGGGATGCAGAGGGAAAGGCCACGAAAAGTCAATTGCTTAGTGATTGGCTAGAGAAGCTGAAAGATGTACTCCTTGATGCAGAAGACTTGTTGGATGCCTACTCTGTTGAAGAGCTAGTAAGGGAAGTGATGACCAAAGATAAAATGGCGAAGGAGGTTCGTATATTCTTCTCCAAATCAAACCGAATTGCTTGTGCCCTCAAAATGGGTTATAAAATTAAGGCAATTAAAAAGAAACTAGATGACATTGTTGTTGAGAAGAACAACTTTCAGTTGAATGAAAACTCTCCAAATGTTTCTGTTGAGTTCAATGAAAGGAGACAAACCCACTCGTTTGTGAGGGAAGGAGAGGTTGTAGGGAGAGATAAGGAAAAGACGCGTCTTGTAAGTTTCCTTCTAGGCTCTGATGCGAAAGATAATGTTACAATAGTTCCTATATTTGGGATTGGAGGATTAGGTAAAACTACCCTTGCTTAACAAGTGTACAATGATAAGGTTGTCCAAAATCATTTTGAGGAAAAAATATGGGTGTGTGTGTCAGATGAATTTAGCATTAAGAAATTAGTTCACAAGATTATCGGCCAAGAAAAAAATGGTGAGATGGAGCAACTGGCACAAGATCTAAGAAAGAAAATTGAGGGGAAACTTTTTTTACTTGTGTTAGATGATATGTGGAATGAGGATCGCGAGCTATGGCTTAAATTAAAAACCTTGTTGATGGGAGGAAGAAAGGGAAGCATGATCATTGTAACCACCCGTAGTGAGGAAGTGGTGAAAATAATAGGCACACATCCACCTCTTTTCTTAAAAGATTTGGATTTAGAAAACTCTTGGAAGCTATTTCACCAAGTAGTTTTTGAGGATGGGAAAGAACCAAATAATCCAATGTTGGTAGATATCGGAAAGGACATTGTGAAAAAATGTGTTGGAGTTCCACTTGTCATAAGAACTATTGGTAGCCTCTTGTTCTCTAGAAAACTGGAAGTGAGTGAATGGTCATATTTTAGGGATAATGAACTTGCAAAGATAGATTTAGAGGAAAAGGAGAACAAAATCTTTTCTATTCTTAAACTTAGTTATGATCATCTTCCCTCCCATTTGAAAATTTGCTTTGGATTTTGCTCTTTGTTTCCAAAAGATTATGTGATTGAAAGGAAAACACTTATTCAACTATGGATGGCTGAGGGGTTCATTCAGCCATTAGATCAAAATAGATGCCTGGAAGATGTTGGTCATGAGTACTTCATGAAGTTATTATCAAGATGCTTGTTTCAAGATGTGACGCTAGATAAGTATGGTGACATAAAGTTCTGCAAGATGCATGATCTCATTCATGATCTAGCACGATTAGTCACTAAAAATGAGTGTTATATTATGACAAGGGAAAGAATAAAAGAAGAAAACTTTGGTGATAGGATTCGTCATGTGTCAAGTGATGTTGAATCTCAATGGAAGTTTCCAACTTGCAATGTCAAGACAAAGAAAGTAAGAACAATTATGTCACCTAATAGATTCTGTGAAATTATTCCAAGCCATCTTTCTCCATTAAGATCTCATGATTCAATTTATGGGTCTACAACATCTTTTCCTAGGCAATTACGTGTATTGGATTTTAGTCGTGTAGATAGAGAAATTCCAAAGAGTATTGGAGAACTAAAGCATTTGAGATATCTTGATTTAAGTTGGAATAAAACAATTGAGAAGCTCCCACAAGAAATAACTAAGTTGCATAACTTGCAGTCCCTAAAACTTGATGGCTGTGTCAGGTTAAAAGAATTACCAAGAAATGTCAACAAAATGGTAAGTCTCAGACATCTTGAATTGGATTATTGTGATTCATTGATATGTATGCCACGTGGTTTGGGACAATTGACTCATCTTCAAACACTGAAAACTTTTGTTGTGGATAATAGTAGGAGGAGTAATGGTGCAAGGATAAGTGAGCTACATGAGCTCACTAACTTGAAGGGGACATTAAAAATTACAAACTTAGAAAGGCAGCGGAGTAATACAAAAGAGGTTGAACATGTAAAGTTACTTGTTAAGAAGCCATATCTTCAAGAATTGATGTTATGTTGGTCAGATAACAAAGTGGAGGGAAATGAATGTCAAGAACAAGTTGGACAAAAGGATGAGATAATTTTAGAAGCTTTAGAGCCGCATCACACAATCAAAAGACTATATATATTTAGATTTTGTGGCAAATGGTTATCAGAGTGGATAGGGAATGTCACATCATTGCAAGAGCTAAAACTTTACAATTGCTTTGTTTTGGCATCACTTCCAGAGTCAATTGGAAATCTCACATCATTGCAAGATCTTAGCCTCGATGGTGGCTATGCTTTAGCATCACTTCCAGAGTCAATAGGAAATCTCACGTCACTGCAACATCTTAAGCTCAATGGTTGCCCTACTTTGGCATCATTACCAGAGTCAATTGGAAATCTCATGTCATTACAAGATCTTGAGCTCACTAGTTGCCCTACTTTGGCATCACTTCCAGAGGCAGTAGGAAATCTCACATCACTACAACATCTTAGGCTCAATGATTGCCCTGCTTTGGTATCAATTCCAGAGTCAATTGGAAATCTCACGTCACTACAAAATCTTACACTCCATGGTTGCCCTGCTTTGGCATCACTTCCAGAGACAATAGGAAATCTCACGACACTACAGCATCTTAGGCTCAATAATTGCCTTGCTTTGGCATCACTTTTAGAGTCAATTGGAAATATCATGTCACTACAACATCTTACGCTCCACGGTTGCCCTGCTTTGGCATCACTTCCAGAGTCAATTGGAAATCTCATGTCACTACAACATCTTACGCTCTATGGTGGCCCTGCTTTGGCATCACTTCCAGAGTCAATTGGAAATCTCACGTCATTGCAAGATCTTGAGCTCAATTGTTGCTCTACTTTGGCATCACTTCCTGAGTCAATAGGAAATCTCACGTTACTGCAACATCTTACGCTCTCTTTTTGCCCTGCTTTGGAATCACTTCCAGAGACAATAGGAAATCTCACGTCACTGCAACATCTTAGGCTCGATAATTGCCTTCCTTTGGCATCACTTCCAGAGTCAATTGGAAATCTCATGTCACTACAACATCTTACGTTCCATGGTTGCCTTGCTTTGGCATCACTTCCAGAGTCAATTGGAAATCTTATGTCACTACAACATCTTACGCTCTATGGTGGCCTTGCTTTGGCATCCCTTCCAGAGACAATTGGAAATCTCACGTCACTACAACATCTTACGCTCTGTGGTGGCCCTGCTTTGGCATCACTTCCAGAGCCAATTGGAAATCTCACGTCATTGCAATATCTTATGCTTCCTGGTTGCCTTGCTTTGGCATCACGTCCAGAATCAATAAAGAATCTCACACATTGCAAAGTCTCATACTTGTAGATTGCTTTGCTTTGACATCACTTTCAAAGGTAGGAAATCTCGAAACATTGGGAATATTTAATTGTCCACTATTAACAAAAAGATACAAAAGAGAATCATCGAGGAACATCCCCGATGTTTTTATTGGATGAATGAAGAATTGGTTTCCTTATCTTCAATTCATACAAAATTAAGGTAAATACCTTTCTTTGTGTGTAGTATCACATGTTTTTTCTTCCCCTCTTTTTTTTTCCCTTCTTAAACTTTGAAAGCAATATTGGACCCTTGTTTTGGTGTCACTCGTTATAAACTTAATTATTATATTGATATTCATGACAGGAGAAATGCTTGTAGGAATAATAGAAGGGGGCGAACCCAAGCTCATTCAAATGTCTTACCTTCTATCCTTTAATTGCCTAACTGTAAGTTAAGAGTTCAAACACTTCAACTCTTTCATCCAATCCCTTTCATTCTTACTTTGCATTCATTAATTTCATTATGTCTTGCAGTCTTTACCTGTGTGTGTGTGCAATTTTTGTGCTACGTGTCAAGGGAAGATACTGCTGCTGCACTTAAGAGGCCACCTTCCATTTTGTGTATTTTGCAGATAATGTCCAATTTTTATTCAAGTCAAGTGGATTGTTCTTGTGCACCAGGATCTTCAAAGTTGTGATTTGAGTTTCTTTTTTTGCCCTTTTAGAAAGAGTTTCACTTATAATTAACTTTGTTACTGTTTCCTTGTGTTTGGAAATGATTGAATAAATTATTCAAGCCTCTATGTTGAACTATGATTTTAAGATTACAAAGCCTATTTGGTTAAAGGAACTAAAATCTCTCTTTCATTTTAATGATGACAACCAAACTATACTTTAATAAAATAATCTTATGGTTTGCACTTACTTTAGCTTCTTACTCTCTGCCATCTTTATAAAGTAATTAAAAAGCGTTTTATGTCTTATCTCAAGCAAAATATTTACTTGCGCAAGAAATCTTTCATTTCTCCCTTCGTGTTAAGTTTGAAACTTCTCCGAAACGGGGTATAGAACATTTAATGCTCCAAAAAATTGAACTCTAAAGGTTGATGAAGAAGGTTTCAAACATTTTCAACAAAGCTTCAACCACAAGATTGAATAGCAAGAGGATGACAGTATCAAATTTGCTGCCATATATTTTTACTCTTAATAACATTCTCTATTATTCTCTATTTTGTCACTAAATTTATTTTCTCTTGTGAGCATACTTCAATTCTTCTTGAGAATTTTCCTAACTCTTGTTAAAAATTTTGTGGATGTTAGTTTCTGGATTCTTGGTAAAAATATGGGAAAATAATTTTTTTTGGTAATAAGGTTATGGTAAAGATTGTTTCCCATTAGACAAGGTCTGTTGAGTTCTAATTGGTAAAAACTTGGGGGCAGAGTTTGTAATAACTTTAGGAGCTTTCCTTTGAATAAGTTTAGAAGATCTTTGTGTTTTGTATTGTGATTACTCAATATTTATAAGAATTTCTTGCTTTGTATTTGAGGAGAAGACATAGAATTAATTTTGAATCTAAACTTCTATTTATCGTGGTGTGAATATTTCTATACTATCTTTATTTATTAGTAATTAGCTTTGATATATAAAATGGTTTTCAAAGGCGTATTTACAGGACAAGTTTAAGGTGAGAAAATTCTCTTTTGTTTTTCTATTAGGAAGTGCATTCATAAAAAAAATCAATTCTTAGGTTGATAAAGTTTTTCCTAGCTTTCTGTTGGAAAATAAATTGTTGTAAGAATTTTTTTAAAAGCTTGTTTTAAAGATTCTAATTCTTAGTTTTTTTTCTTAATTTCAAAATCACTTAATTTTAAAAAAAGAACTGCCATTATTTTCTCAATCTCCCAATTCTGAGCACATCTGCTCTAATACTTACGTAAAAAATTGTGGTGATAGATAATAGTCACCATCTTAGAAAGTTGTTTATTTTTTTACGACATTCTATTTTGCTTTTGTCAAATTTATGGCAACTAAAATGAGAATGTGTGATGGAAAATTGTCGAGTAGATGCTTTCATACTTCCATGATATTTTGCCCAAGCTTCTAATATACTGTATGTTACGGAGTAAGAGAATGCTTTTATTGACACTACAAATTTAAAAAAAAAATCATAGCCATTTCTGTGAGAATGCACTTAACACAACTAATTCTATTTCCTTAGCTCAAAGTAAACATTGTGTTTTGGACATGGAGAAAGTTAATGGCAAAGACAAACTTTGAATAGGCCAACAGTTTTCATTTTTGCTCATTTTATTGTTACTGCATTGAATAAATCAATCTTAAAACACCATTATCTATTGTTGATTGGAACTTAGAAACTGATATTCCAAGGAAGTGATTCCTTAGTCATAAAATTGAGTTCGCTTATCCTTAATTTGATCAAAGGACAAACGTTACTTTGGATCATATCAATTCATTATAACAAGTAATGATCCAATAGTTCTTAATTTATCAATTATTTTTATTTTATAGTATTATATATATTGTTTTACATTTATATTTTCATATTACAAATTATAATTTTAATGAAGATAAATCAAGCCTTAAGTTTAAAAATTTTTAAATAAAGTTATATGAAATATTTTCAAATTTGTTTCACATCCCATATAACAGTTTATAAGTTTGTTTCGGTTTAGCTCTTAATTCAGGTATTTATTTATATATCTCCTTTTGCTTTTAGTAAATAGCCTTATCAAGGTAGAAAAAACTCTTAAGAATTTTTAATATGGAGAAATCAAACTCTTGAAAAGTTGAAACTCACTATTGAATTACTTCGAATCTGGTATATATATTAATAAAAAATTCTAAACATATCTCGAGAAAAATCTAACAGTAGGAGAACTCAATCAATAACATACATTGGCCAATTCTGCAATTCTCTTGCAATTGCTTTATGAAATCTTCCCTGACAGCATCTGTTTGTCCAAGTGTTGCTTTAGCATTGCCTTGTGTAAATAATGCCTTCGCATAGTTTTCATCCTCTGTCAACAATACTTACAATTTCCATCATCTAATTAAACAAATATTGGATGACCATCAACTCATATAGGTATTAAAAGATGAGAAAATCATTTTTATCTTCATCAAAGGCAATCATGATTCTAAATATAAGTTGCCCTTGCATCACATTCATTTTTTTAGATGGGGTAAATCACCCTATAGCATGACAAAAAAACTTAATGCTAAACCAGTAACTATATATATAATTTCATTGACTTACGTACAAATTCTGACAACACGTAATGCCTCGTAAAGAAAGGCCAGATCCTCTGTCTAGGAATGCCTCAAAGAGGTAATGATGCACATAAAGGGAAATAACAAAATTTTCAACTTCCTTTCAACCAGAGCTAAGGGGCATTACTGACAAAAACCGCACACTGTCATAAAAAATAAAAAAGTAGACTACTACTACTATATTGATCCTGAAAGATTCCAATAACATTAAATTTAATCCTTAAAAATATATTGCCAATAATTCATCGTAATTAAGCTTATTGCTATTATGTTAGTCTTTGAAAAATTCTAATAACATCAATTTATTCTCAAGTAAAGACCGATCATATATATTTTTTAAAACATGATGACTACTTAAATTAATGGTAATAAACTTTAACAGACTAATATTGATGAGGATAATGCCATGTTCTTTAAGGATAGTTGCCCATTCATTTATAATCAAATGGATGTCCTTAGGAAACCTAAGAGGCCAAAAGAACAAGTAATTAGGCCAATCTTATGCTAATTGGAAATTTTACTGATTATGATTATTAACTCATGTAATGGAACTTTGTTCGGCTTATAATACCCTATTTTTGATGAAGAGAACACCATCTTACTAATTTTTGAAATAATAAAAGTCAAAGGCTTCAGTTACATAATATAATAAATATTGAATCAAAATATGCATGATTAAAAAATCTATTTGATACTTTAAATACTATATCAATATTATTGTTGATAATCAATTAATACAAAAAAAATTGGAGTGAGCCAATTAAATAAAATGCTCTCTCCTAACTTTATTCATATAATATAACAGGTATTAAATCAAAATATGTTTTATTTAATTTAATTGGTTTACTCAAAAAAAATTTGGGTATTAGTTTATGATCCAAATGATATTGAGTTAATCTTTAAATAACCATATGGGTTTCATAGTAATGCACATTTTGATTTAATACTTGTTATATTATGTCAATAAGTTTTGGAGTAAGTATTCTATATTGGGTCGCTCAAATTTTTGGTATTCGTTTACTATCCAATTAATACTGAGTTAATCTTTAAATGACCAGATGGTTGATTTTGCAATGTTACATATTCTGGTTTCATATCGTTATATTATATAAGTATTTAGGGGAGAATATTTTTGTAAAAGCTTGAAAATTTCCCCTTTCTGTTGCTACTTTGTGATACCCGAAAATGCCCTTCACTTTATGTCTAATAAGCTGGTCTTTTTGTCAATTCCTTTCCTTAGTTTTTTTAGTTGCACATTTCTCCTTACCTACATCTATCTTTTTGGTCAAAAGCAGAGCAAAGAGATAGCTAATCTATCAGCTATCATCTCCTTTCTTCTTGGCTGCGTCTAGACCCATTGTGGTGTTTCTGGGTGTTTTTGTTCTGCAGTAGGCCGTGCTTAGTTGCTGGATTTTGGCCTGCCATTTCCCTCGTTTAGAGCTGGTTCATTCAGGTTTGAATCTTGTTTTCCTTCATTATTGGGAATGCCACAAATTTCATTGGTTCCTCTGCTACTGTTGGTGCATTGTGCGTCTCCCAAGTGGTCTTAAATTCCTGTTTTGCTTCCTCCCCATCACCTTTCATGATTCTCGGTCATTATAGTGTAGATTTAGTAGGCTGCGTGGGTGTTGTTCTGCTGGTTGGGAAGCCAAGGGGGTGTTCCATATATTAAGCCTAAGTTAGCTTCGTATATGTAAGCTCTCTTCTTTGTAGTGGTGCCCCTCTGCTAGGTGCTTCGTGTGTGTTTGTGTATTGCTATAACGGGCCATTAGTTATGGAGGACTAGCCATCTAATTGTATGCACGTATATATATATATATATATATATCTATATAAAATGCTAATTGATGATTTAGATTTTTTTTGGCATGGGATGTTATAAGTATTGGTAACAAGTTGAAAGCATATGCGTTTTAGACTATGAAAGAAATTAATATGACTCTGTTTTTGAGCATATAAGTTACCTAGCTAATAGGTTGCAATGTTCCCACATTATATGTATTTGTTCACAATCTAGGTTCTACTAGAATAAATGCTTTGTTAGTCTTCCATGATGAGCTCCTCAATCAAACTAGTTGATTTTGCATGTTAATTCCTATTTGTGCTTTATAAAATATGTGTATATACGTATACAAATGAATTGAAAGAGTATATTCCTTGCTTATCGAATGTCTCTCCTTTTAGATTGTCAACTGGATTTGACTCCTTTCTTCTCTAATATATATATATATATATATATATACATGTGGTGTGTTACAATTTCTCCCAATCCAAACAAAAGTCTATTGTTAAGACTCAAGTTAAAACTATGATTTTAGTTTATTGCTAAGCTTTGAATCTTGTCTAAATTTATATATTTTGTAATGATGAAAAATCACCCACACATTAACATACATAGTTGTTGTTATACTAAAAGGAAGTATTTTAGATGTCCTTGGTGCGCAATTAATTGAGAATTCTAGGGAGTTCATTCCTAAAGTATGGTATAGGTTAGCAGTGGATAGAAAAAATAGATAGAATATCGAGTATTAACCCAAATAAATAAATGAGTAAATAAGATAAGTTTACTTATGATGCAATTTGTGGTCGTCTAAACTTTAAAACCTTGTGAACTGGTGTTATAAGATATTCGGGAGAATGAGTCATAGCTAAAGAGTGAGCAAAGAATACAATAAGAAAATTTTGTGTCATTTTGGAAGGTGAATAAATAATGCTGACTATACGTTTCATTTTAAGGTTTGTGATTAAACATCCCTTAGTTAAGGTATTTACTTTATTAAATGTGTGTGTGATTATTTATGCATCGAAATGTTTACTATGTATTTTTGGACTATGGGAATATTTCCCGATGTACTCTATCATATGTTGGGACTATAAGTATAGATAAATTAGAATTGATTTACTCTGAGCATATAGTTATAAGATGATTTCTTGTGGGAGCCATCTATTTCGGAACCTTGTAACTAACCTAGTAGAGGTTAGCCATAGTGCACTGTGATAAGTACACAGCTAGTAGGGGCATTGCTAGCACTGTGTGGTTGGCTTTATATGCGGATCTGTTATGTAATAACCCTAACTTCAAATTATAGTAATTAAGGTTAAAGATGTAATTAATAATAGTAAATCAAGGTTTGAAGTCATCACGATTAATTACATCGGAAAGAAGTGGGAAAATTTGAATCTCAAATCATTAGAGACATGAACTAAACTACCACAAGTATTTGAATGCACAAGTGAATCTAATCATCAATAAGATGTCTTATGTTCATTTTACTATTTATTCTTGTAACAACCAGAAAAAGAAAAGAGAAAAGAAAAGAGAAAAGAAAAGGAAAAAAAAAAAGAAAAGCTGAAAATTTTCGAAGGTTGAAAATTTTCTAAGTCTGCTAGCTACAGCCTAACTATAACGAATGTACCTGTTCACTATAGCGAGAAATAGGCTAGCTATAGCGAGAATGCCTTCTCGCTATAGCGAGAATGCTTCTAGCTATAGCAAGTACGGGCATCCCATACAAAATCCAGGGAGTAGCTCGCCGTAGCGAGAGCTATAGCGAAGGCAAAGGTCTGGGACTTGCACGAGTTCGCCGTAGCGAGGGTATGGCTCGCTATAGCGAGGGTGAGTCTGGAAAAGTGTGAAAAGAGAGATTTTGACTTTTTAAAAGCTTCCAAACTTTCCTTTCTCTTAGAACCGACCTAAGCTTCGACCAAGGAGAGAGAAAAGAGCTGTGGAGAGAGAGAGAGACCTAGAGAAGCAAGGAGATCAAGCAAAGAGGTGAGTAATCTTTAGATTTCCATAGCTTTTCTCCTTAGCATGTTGTTCTCCTCCTTTTTCCCTCTCTTTCTATGGTTTTGGAAGTTGATTTGGGTTTGGTTCAGAAGAGGGAAGTAGGAAAACTACTCTAGAAGAAGGGTAGAACTCATATAGCTTCACTTCTTCTTCCTTGCTTTCTTCTTTGAGAGCTTGAGAGAGGAAGGAGAGTGAGTAGAGTTCTAGAGAGAGAATCCCTAGATCTTATAAGGATAGTAGGGGTTTTACTTCGATGAAGAGCCCCTTTAGTTTTATGAGAGTTTATTTGAGTTATGAGAGAATGATTTGATGCTCTTTGTTGTGCCTAGGCTTAAAGGAAGCAACTTCATCTAGTTGTGAGTGTGAAATCAAGAAGGGAGAAGAGGAATTGAAAGGGAAGGCTTGTGTTATCCAATAAGGTAGCTCTCTACTCTTTCTTGTTGCATGTTTGGATGTGTAATAGTCATTGTATGCTTGTGTATGTACTTGTATGATGAGATACGCCATTGATGTTGCCTTGATGCATTGGTACCAATATGCTTATGATATGAATTGTGGAAATTGCTCTGGTGAGGTGGAGTCAAAAGTCCCTAAACTAAGGGTAAAGCCAAACCAAAAGTCCCAAGGCTCGGGTGAGGTTAGACCGAAAGTCCCTAGAGCTTATTCTTGGCATTGATTTGATATCATGGCATGAAACACATATGTTGTGTTATTGTGACTTGTGTGCATGCTTGACTAGTTTATATGCCTTGATTGCATCTTGAATGAGTATGAGCTATTGAGATTCTCCGAATCTCACCCCCTTCCCCCTCCCATCTTACCATCCAGGTGGAGCTCAAGGAGAGTCAAGTACACCTCATGGAGCATAGTGGAGCATATTTAGGAAAATGTATAGTTTCTTTTAGTTCTTTTGTTGTATAAGGTGCCAAAATAAATATGCACCTATTATTTTTGAGTTGTAAATATGTGAGCACATGTAAACCTATGTATAGATGATGTATGGATTGTGTAAAGAGCCAAAGTAATGAGAATGTAGAATTTGGCCCTTTTGAGGCTTGTATGAAATGATGTATTTTCTTTCATAACATAGTGATTTTGAAATGTATGATGTTTTGGATCATTTAGACATTTCATATATGCTATGTTTGTACTTTTAAACTTGCCCAAAAGAGGCTAGAGCATGTAAGAGGTCATTTGGACCTATTTTGAACCAAATGGGGTGTCAAAACTGCCAATTATGTGAGCTACGTCAAAATATGACTGGATGAGCTCTTCTTGATATGGGATTTGGCATGCCTCTATAGTCTATTGAGAGCTTCTTGGGAAGCTAAAGTAGGTAATATTCAGAGGTCTAAAGAATATTTGGTGAATTGTTGAAGTTGGAAAATTTTGATGGTTTGGTCATGATACTGTACATTAAGTCTGAAAATGAAACCATGCCATTCATAGACCAAATGAAATCCAATTGTCATGAAATTTTATGAGCATAAAGTAGACATTCACAGTGACCTATACCAATTAGAAGCACCTCAATCGGAGGTCTGTAGAGAGAGAAACGACTTGCTGAAGTTCTGTATCAGCATCAGGGAAGTTTCTGACCTTCGTTACTGTTTCATCGGTTCTCGAGGTCCAAGAGCTCCTGAACTAATCTAGACTTATTTTTCTCCTCTAGTTAACATCTGTAGCTTTCCAAATTGGTATATTTTGCCCAGATTAGATTTTTGTGGAATTAATTACGAATTTTCAAAGTTCATGACAGTAAATTGCACCTGTATCAGGGACAGCCGGACATCTGTGTCATTTTCGATGTCAAAGATGGTCTAAACGCTGAGATTGTGATTAGGAGTTATTTTTATTATAAATTTAACATCCAAATCTTTCAAGAGAGCTATATTTTTCTTGATTCCTATTTTTCTAAAATTAGTTATGATTTTTCAAAGTTGGAGCCAAAAATCTGAATTATGGGCTCATTTGAGAACTGGCAATTTCTTAGGTTTTGGCTTCATATCCGTGGTTTATGAGATGTTTGAGGCTATGTACAAGTCTTATAAATGGTGTTTGAGTAGAGAGTAGGAATAATGGGTTCACGGGACCCACGGGACAAAATATGACCGGTTAAACCCCGACTTAAAGTAGTAAAATACCACGGTTTCGGTCATTTTCTTGGGAAATCATATGGAATCAAGCCTAGAGGGAGATGAATTGGAGTTGAGATATTATGGTATTACAATTCTAACTCACAAAAACTTTTCATAAGTGTTTCTAAATCATTCCTTAGCATCACTATAGAAAGAACCAAGGTTTCTAAGTTAAATGAGAAAATTTCAGACCTTAGCTGCAGCCAAATTCCTCTTTGCTGCGGCCAATTGCTTTCGGGTTCACTCCACTCAACATCATAGACTTCGCCGCAACTAACTTGGAGCTTTGTCGCTGCTAAATGACCCACTGGAGCCTTCTCAAGTTGCTCATCGATATTGGCTATGGCTAATTCTACATTTCGTCGTGACTAATTACTCTTTGGAACACCACCAGACTTGACTCTTACATTTAGCCATAGCCAATTTCTTTTTTGCCGCGGCCAATTCCTCTCTATTACCTTCGCTGGGCAACTTTGTCACTTTTGCCCTAGGCCAATTCCCTTATGATTTTAAAGCTCTCAAATTTTGCCCTATGCACTTCATTTTACTATTTATTCTAACTCACAAAAACCTTTCACAAGTGTTTCTAAATCATTCTTTAGCATTACTATAGAAAGAACCAAGGTTCCTAAGTTAAATGAAAAAACTTCAGACCTTAGCTGCGGCCCAATTCCTCTTCGCCGCGGCTAATTGCTTTCGGGTTCACTCCATTCAACGTCATGGATTTCGCCGCAGCTTACTTGGAGCTTTGTTGCTGCTAAACGACCCACTGGAGCCTTCTCAAGTTGCTCACCGATATTGGCTGTGGCTAATTCTATATTTCACCGTGACTAATTATTCTTTGGAACACCACTAAACTCGACTCTTACATTTAGCCGCGGCCAATTTCTTTTTTGATGCGGCCAATTTCTCTCTGTTACTTTCGTTGGGCAACTTCGTCACTTTTGCCCTAGGTCAATTCCCTTATGTTTCTAAAACTTTCAAATTTTGTCCTATGCACTCCAATTCTCCTTATAGGAACACTCTAAGACCACTCTCCCTCAATTGGTGAAACTCTAATGGTATTTATTTACTTGATTTACCTAACTAATCTATCATTATCCACTTCAAGATTTAAGTATTGATTTTCTACTCACCAAACTATCACATATAAGCAAATTCTATAATTTAGTGACAACAAAAGTGTTCCAACCATAAGGCGCGTAGGGCCAATGCTTAATGTTCATACATGATCAAGTCACTCATCCATTGTTAGCCAATTACAACCATAATGTTCAATTCTATGATAATTATATTACATGTACAATCTCTATACTTGACAATTTATGATACAATGCGACAATTATATAAAACTAGTAATCTAATTACACAATATAATCTGACAAGGCTTACAAGTCTATGTGCTATCAAATCATATAATAAGCTTCCATTAGTTTTCTCCTTGCCACTAAGAGGTCCGTTTCTTAAAAATGTTAGCCTACAACGGGGATGAGATATACAATCTTAGTAACAAGAGGAAAATTCCATATATATGTATAAGTTAATCAATACAATGTAATTTTATATCATTAATACCAGAATCATCAATTCAATTTACAAATGAACTAGTTAAACTACCAATGACTACTGTCTCATACCAGCAATCATACATAACATGTTAATGGCCAATCACACCGGGAGAGGTCTGTCCACGGCACTTACTCCATAATGAGTACAATCAAGGCTTAGTGCATCTGAGGTTTGATCATAACCTGATACCCAGTCGAAGCACATGCACAGTTAGCAGCTGTACCACAGCTCTACTATGGACTCACAAGGTCCAATCACAATAACAATTCAAGTAGTTAACTAATTATTTAGCATTTCAAAATCATATATGTGCCAATAATAATAGATTAACATGAATATATACATAGAATTAGAAAATTAACCCCAGTTACCTCAATGAAGCCAATTATTCTGCCTTTAGCTACCATTATAATTCAAATGTACACAAAGACTAAAACAAGTATAGTCATCATCATTTCTAGTAATAAATCATATATCCAAAGGGTTAAACTACCAATGACTACCTAAAAGTTACTTACCTAGCTTCTTAAAGGGTCAATTGCACCAATTCAAGGTCAAGACAGCAAAGCTCACAATGGTTCCCTCCCCACATCTCTATTTTCGCACATATATAAACCATACACCAAAAGTCAGTCAAAATTATTAGAATTTAGTACATACATCTCATAAAAGGAGAGAAATTACTTACCCATACATCTAAGAGGTTAAATGGACTGAGTGGAGCCTTAACTACCAAGAACACACCATGGGACATTCACAAATTCGGATTTGAGTCATCAAGCCCAGAAAATTCAAATTTTCACCATCATCTCCTTGTAATTTCGCATAATAGCAAAACCTATTATGAAAATCAACCATTAAGGACATTTTCCAGCAAAATAATATACAAAATGAAAGGGAAATACTTACCTAATCATCTCTCTAATCTCTAACTCTAAAAATCTTGCAACAATTATTCAAAAATCATATTTTATTCTAAGAAGAGATGAAAATTTCTCAAAATGACAAACCAATCAGACCAAAATGAAGAGGAGAATGAGAGAGACATGTTTTACATAGATTACCTTAGCCAAATCTTCCTCTAGAAGTAAGAAATAGTGGAAGAATGCAGAAAAATCCTAGCCTCCCTCCAAACCTTCCAATTTTGCTTTGCCTCTTGTGTTTTTTCTACAGAATAGGGAGGAGGCTGAGTGTATTTAAGATTTAGTTGGGTTTAAGTTGGATTCTAAATGGGTTATGGGTTGATCCAAAGGCCTAAATCTTCATGAGTTCTTCAGATTTTTATGCTTGTTAGGCCTTATTTCATGAGTTGGGCTACATAAATTTGATTGGGTCAAGCCATGTTCTA
The DNA here is from genome assembly GCA_026724425.1 of Erythrophleum ivorense. Lineage (NCBI taxonomy): Eukaryota > Viridiplantae > Streptophyta > Magnoliopsida > Fabales > Fabaceae > Erythrophleum > Erythrophleum ivorense. The sequence continues at coordinate 18,116,932 of JAIUCV010000017.1, forward strand.
AGAGTTAATCTAATTTGGGTCTGCATAATGTGCGTTATGCCAACTATAAGGGCCCATGTAAATTAGGTCTTGGGCCTCTATTTCGCTAAATTAGATTGGGTCATTGTTAGGTGATCTCTCTTGGCCTAAATCTCATGATAAGGAGTTGGGCTTGCACCTAAAATCATTGGGCTTCTATAAATCCTTATTCATGGTTTACTCATATTAATTTTGGGCCCAAATTAAACTTTAACTCAATTGAAATTTTAAACCCATATGAATAACTTATTTATCTATAAATTTCTATTCATATAACTTATCCAATTATTTTATAATAATTATTCTTAATTAGTCCAAATTCATGATTAATACCTTAATTAATTTTGAAGCGTTACATGTTCTCTACCATACGAGGAGGTTGCTCAACATCTGTATTACTTACTTTTGCGAGCTATGTGTTCTACGTCTGGCTTAATTGGTATCAATTAGATGCTTTTCGTTGCATTTGATGTGTGAATTAATTAAAAATCTCTTTTTAATAATTGCTTTTAAAGTTTCACTTGTGAATTGTTGTTTTGAATAAGATTTTAATGTTATAATGTTTTTTATATCATATAGTTAGCCTTGTTTATTCATTAAGCGTCACCTTATTCCTTTTATTTTCAATTTGTTTCAGATAGTATGTATAAGCACAATCCCTCATTAGCAGTTTAGCATTGGCACTTTTCTACACTCTTTGTGAGCTTCGCATTTCTTCATGTGAGTGTGTTTTGTTAATGTATTGAAATTTATTTTATATTGTAGACTATTGTATGTAGCTTCATGGAATCACGAATAGGGTCCTCGACTCTTAAAAACTGGTGTATTTTTGTCTGGATTAATAGCTGAACTTCTTTTTTGATGTTTTAAACTAGCTGGCTAATTTATAGAAACTTTAAGAGGTTCAATTTGTAAAGGAGATTTTGTCGAAATTTTTACAAGAGTCAATTGGAACTAAATTTATGTAATACAATATGAAATTGCAATTGTTCTATTTGGTTTTGATATTTGGTATTAAATCTTAAGGATATTCATTAGTGTTTGATATAATTTTTGTTTAATGTTGGCTTATGGAAAAAAAATTGGCTATCTTTCGTGCCGGTCATACTATTGATTGCGGGGTGTGACAATTTTATTTAATTCACTTACTCAAATTTGTTTTTTGGTATTAGTAAATTACTACCCAAATGGTACTAAGTAAATTGTTAAATGACCAAATAGGTTTTGCACTAATATATATTTTGGTTTAACACCTTAGTATTATGTAAGGAGAAGAGAGAATATTTCATTTAATTAGCTCACTTAAATATTGTGTTTCGTAGTAGTTTACTACAAAAATAATACTAAGTTAATTTTTAAATGACAAATATGTTGTTGTAAAATTACATATAGTTTAATACTTGTTATACTACAAAAGTAAGGTGAGGCAAGAGTATTTTATTTAATTATATTAATATAATACTTTTTGGTACTTACTATTGTAAATAATGCTGATGTAATTTTTAAATGTAAAAATAAATTTTGTAGTATTGTATATTTCAGTTTCAATATACTTATTATTTTATGTAAGTAAAATTAGGAGAATATTTAATTTACCTAGTTCACATAGAAATTTTTGTGATAATAATTTACTATCCAAATGATACAAGTTATTCTTCAAATAATTAAATAAGATACTAAAATTTTATTAAAAGCAATACTTAGTTGATGTTCCAATTTCTAGGAAGTCGAGAAACCCAACCAAAAAAACATAAAAAATAATTAACGATAAGATATAAGTGTCTCAACTTTCGAAAAGCTAAGACACCAAAAAAAAAAATCAATTATAAGATATGGGGCAATAAAAAATACGGCACAGGGTTTTGATTTTTTTTTAATATTTTCGTAAAAAAAAAGTATAAACAAAGCTATCACTATAATGTGAAAGGAAGAAAAAAAAAAGATGAATTCATACACCGCTTATATAATTAAGTCATAGCTAGATCCCACATAATAAGTGCAAGTCTAGGTCTAGGTCTAGGTCTTCCGCTTAGCGTATACCTCGTGACACTTCTTTTGAATTATTTTTTTTAACGAGTTAGTTTTTTTATCAAATTATTTGTTTACTCTACTTTGAGGATTAAACTAATATAAACGTGTAATGTAGCAAGTTATAAATTTTGAGAAATTAATTTGGATGAAAAAATAAATACAAGGATCAAAGATAGGGTGTTTATTTTTATGAACTAAATTATACATTTATTTTTTATTTTTTAAAATTTTAAAATTTTATTTTAATCTCCACAAATGAGTGCACTTTCAATTTTTCTGTTCACGGATACTTGCTCTAAGCTGAGAGTCTCAAACTTATTACAAAAAAATTTACACTTGGCATGATCTTAAAAATTAATAGAAAAAAGACCTTTGATGGTGCCCATTGAAAATATCCACGAAAAGTGATTTTTGGTGAGAAATTGCAATAAACTTATGCTAAAGTAAAAAATTTATATGATGGACAGTTATAATATTATTTATCCAACATTACTAATATTATTAAGTCTTGTCCTACGCTATGGTAGTAGTTTTTTAATAATTAATTGAAATATGAAAATTAATTATAGTGATTATTTTGTAATTTAAAAAAATTATATATAATTTTTTCTATGTAATTTTTATAGACAATTGTATATTTTTTAATTATATTATGTATCTATCATGTTATTATTAAAAATATATATTTATTATATTTTAATTAAAAATTTAATAATAAAAATATAAAAATACATATAAATCTAATAAAAAAATAATGAGTCTAATTTTTTTTTGAACTTTGTCCCCTAGTAAAAAATTTAAAAAAAAATAAAATAAAGGAACGCGGTAGCACCACGCTTTTTTGGTCAGCAGTCAATTTAAGGTGATGATTTATAAAATGGTACAAAAAAGAAATTAATCAATTATTATATATACGGCACAGGGTTCTGATTTTTTTAAATAATATTTCTGCCAAAAAAAACCACTGAACAAAGCTATCGTTACAATGTGAAAAGAAGAAAAACTGAAAAAGGAAAAAAGAAAAAGAAGATGAATTCATACGCCGCTCATATAATTAACCCAAAGCTTGATCCAACGTAACAATTGCAAGTCTAGGTCAAGGTCTTCCACTACTTTAATCCTTGTCTCAAAACCACGTGTCAACAAGTTCAGGCCACCGGTGTGTAGCAACTATCATTTTTATTTAAGAAATTACCTAGATCTTATATCTGGACCCATAATTGCAAGACTTGATATTCGAAAAGTCTTTCTTGAAAAGAAAAATATTTTTCTGCATACTGACACCAATAGAATTCAATCACATTCAGGTTTAATAATGTTGATTGTTCGGAGGGATTAGGATAATAGTTTTATGCATTACAGCTAATATTTAATCCCAGTGATGAATTTGGTTGGGAGTCAGATTTGACGGTAACAATGATGAAACATTACATTATTATTTGAAGCTTTGATTAATTAATTTCCTACCATTAATAAGCACTACCATTTATATGATGGATAGTTATTATATTATTCAATATTACTAATAATATTAAGTCTTGTCCTACGTTATGGTAGTAGTTTTTTAATAATCAATTGAAATATAAAAATTAATTATAGTGATTATTTTTTATAAAAAATTTATTATAATTTCTTATATTTTTTAATTAAATTCTTTAATAATAATATGACATGTACCTAATTTTTATAAATAATTATATAATTTTTTTAAATTAAACTATATATTTATCACGTTATTATTATAAAACTATATATTTATTATTTTTTAATAAAAAATTTAATAATAAAAATATAAAAAAATTACATATAAATCTAATAAAAAAATAATGAGTCTAATTTCTTTTGAACTTTGTCCCCTAATAAAAAAGAAAAAAAAACTAATAAAAGAAACTAACGTGGTAGCTCCCAATAAAAAAGAAAATAATAAATTATTAGATATACGGTACAGGGTTCTGATTATTTTTTAATAATATTAGAGTGATGATTTTTCAGCAGAGAAAATTACTCATTGCTAACAGCTTTCAAGAAGCTGAGATACCCCAAAAAAAAAAAAAATCAACCATAAGATATGGGGCCATAAAAAATACGGTACAGGGTTTTGATTATTTCTTTTATGATATTTCCAAAAAAAAAAAAAAACCATGAACGGAGCTATACATACAATGTGAAAAGAAGAAAAAATGAAAAAAGGAAAAATGAAAAAGAAGATGAATCCGTACACAGCTCATATAATTAACTCGTAGCTAGATCCCACATAATAATCGCAAGTCCAGGTCAAGGTCTTCCCCACAACATATACCTCATGACACTTCTTTTGAATTTTTTTTTTAACGAGTTAATTTTTTTATCAAATTATTTATTTACTCTACTTTAAGGATTAAAATAATATAAACATGTAATGAAGCAGGTTATAAATTTTGAGAAACTAATTTGCATAAAAAATAAATATATTTATTTTTAATGAACTAAATTATATATTTATTTTTTATTTTTGAAAATTTTATTTCAATCTCTACATATGAGAGCACTTTCAATTTTGTGGTTCACGAATACTTGCTTTAAACTGAGTGTCTCAATTGTTAAAATATTTTCATTGTTGTCATTCTGTCATATTTTCAGCTAACAAATGACTGGTTTGGATATTTACAATGCATTTGAATAAAAAGAAAAGTGGAGAAAAGAGAAAGGGGGAGAGGTAAATAGAATTTTCTCCTTATCAAAACATATATATATAATATATAAAAATTTAAAATAAATAATTATACTTATTTTGTTAAAATAATAATTTATAAATAATTTTTTAATTTTAAAATTAATAAATTATATATAAAAAAGCAATCCTAAACAAAAAAATTAATTTAACTTTTTAATATTATAATTAATTATTTAAAATTTTATTATAAATTAATTAATAATAAATACATTTTACAAAATATTAATATATTTTTTTAAAAATCAAATTAATAAATTATATTTAAAATACTAATAAACCAATTACATTGTTGCTACATTGCATCATCCCATCCAACATATATATATATATATATTATAATATATAATATATAATATATATGAAAATAAAATATTTATTATATTTACTATATTAAAATAAGTATGAATAAATAATTTTTTAAACAATAGATTTTAATTAATTTAAACTGTATTTTTTAAAATTTAAGTTTGATTTTTGTATAATAAATTATTTTAATTATATTTTTAAATTATTTTTTTATTTTTCATTTTAATACTTTTTACAATTATTTTTTATTATTTTATTTAACTAAACTTTTTAAAAAATTAAAATATAGTTTTCATAAATTTTTTAAAAATTTATTATTCTTATTTCTTTAAAAAATGTTTTTAAATTTAAAATAATTAATATATATTTAAAACATAATTTTTTAAAAATATAAAAAGTATTATCATTATAAATTAATAATTTTTTTTTATTTTCTTTCTTTCAATCTAAACATATTGAAAAAAAATATTTTTTTTAAATTTTATTTCTTTCTTTTTATACTTTTTTTTTTCTTTTTTCATTTTCTTTCTTTTCCATCCGAACATAGCGTTACAACTTGTCCATTAATTCACGCCTTAAGTTACTCATTCCATGCCAATAATATGTTAGATTTATCATGTGTTTGGTTAGATAATATAAATGAAAAGAGAATATGAAAAATAAATAAATAAAATAAAATAAAAAATGTAATTTGCACTTTTATTTTTTAAAAATATTTTAATAATTAAAATAATAATTTAATAAATAATAATAATAATAATAATTAAGTAAAAAAACACGTTTAGCTTCTAGTGAATCAAATTGACATTAGTATTAAAATTTGGATGAACACATGAAGAGCAATTAATATTAAAAGTACTTTAAGAATGCAGAAAAGAAGAGATGAAGCTGAACATGAAAATCAAGGAAGAAGATAGAGGGGTGAGGAAAGGCTTGGTCGGTCCGAGGAAGGCAGAGTACAAAGAGTATAGAAGAAGCTAAAGGGCACACGTGTTGCATTCTTGTGGTGCTGTTAAGAGATATTTCTTCTGAGAAGCAAGGGACCAAGTAGCAAAAATGAATACGGTGAAGGGTGGGTTGTCAATTTAATAGAATTGTGAACTCGAGATTCCAACAAGCTTATATTTGGTTTCGTTCTCTCTCTCACTCTCTCTCCTTTTTGGTTAGATTTTAAATTATTTATATTATTGTTATTCACAAAATTTAATTATTTAAAAATTCTTATCTTTTATTGCTGTAATTTTTTTAATTAAATTGTCATTACATTAAATCTTAATTACTTGAGTTTCAAATTTGTTGTTTGTGAACATTACATTATTATTTCAAGCTCTAATTAATTAATTTCCTATGTTTGATGAGCATTATAATTTAAATTTCTGATTTTGATTAATTTTCTATTAACTCAAATTTCTAATTTATTGTGTTAATACAAAAAATTTTACACTTGGCATAAGATTAGAAATTATAAAAAAAAAAGACCTTTGGTGGTGCCTATTGAAAATAGCCACCAAAAGCGATTTTTGATGAGAAATTGCAATAAACTTATACTAAAATAAAAAACATTATATTATGGATTATAATATTATTCAATACTCTAATATTATTAAGTCTTGTCCTGCACTATAGTAATAGTTTTTTTTATAATTAATTGAAATACCAAAATTAATTTTAATGATTATTTTTTAATAAAAAAATTTATATATATAATTTTTAATATATTTTATCAAAATTTTTAATAATAACATGATAAATATATAATTTTTATAAATAATTATATAATTTTTTAATTACATTTTGCATATGTCATATTATGATTAAAGAATTGTATATTTATTATATTTTGATTACAAATATAATAATAAAAATATAAAAAATTACATATAAATATAATTAAAAAAATAGTATAATTCTAATTTTTTTTAAACTTTGCTCCCTTGTCTATCAAAGGAAAATAAAAAAATAAAAATAGAAGGGCGCAACAAACAGGTTTGCGCTACGCTTTTTAGTAAGCAGTCAATTTAAGGTGGTGATTTATAAAATAGTGTGAATAACACTGTAGCTTCCAAAAACACAAAAAAAAAAAATCAACTATCAACTATAAGATATAAATGTCTTAATTTTTAAAAAGCTGTGACACTCAAAAAAAAAAAATCAACTATAAGATATGGGGCAATAAAAAATACGGTGCAGAGTTTTGATTATCTTTATATAATATTTTCACAAAAAACAAAAACCGTAAACAAAGCTACCACTAAAATGTGAAAAAAAAAGGAGACCAATTCATACACGGCTCATATAATTAACTCATAGCTCGATCCCACATAATAATTGCAAGTGAAGGTCCTCCACTAGTTTAACCCATGCCTAAAACAACGTGTCAGAGATATTTTTTCTGAGAAACGAGGGACCATGTACTTTAATAATGCAGAAAAGAAGAGATAAAGCTGAACATGAAAATCAAGGTGCAGATATTCAGGTGGTCCCATGTTCACCGAGTTTCAAAGAAGAAGAATGGGGGTGGGAAAAGGGTTGTTGGTCAGAGGAAGGCAGAGTATAAAGAGTGTAGAAGAAGCTAAAGGGAACACGTGTTGCATTCTTGTGGTGTTGCTCAGAGATATTTCTTCTGAGATGCAAGGGACCAAGTAGCGAAAATGAATAAGGTGAAGGGTGAGTTGTAAATTTAATAGAATTGTGGGATCCAGATTACAACAAGCTTATATTTGGTTTCGTTCTCTCTTTCACTCTCTCTTTTTTGGTTAGATTTTAAATTATTTATATTATTATTATTCACAAATTTTAATTATTTAAAATTTTTTATCTTTTATTGCTACAATTATTTTTAATTAAATTTTCATTACATTAAATCTTCATTATTTGAGTTTCAATTTTTTTTGTGAACATTACCTTATTATTTCAAGTTCTAATTAATTAATTTCCTATGCTTAATGAGTATTACATTTTAAATTATGAGAAAAAGACCTTTGGTGGTGCCTCTTGAAAATAGCCACCAAAAGTGATTTTTGATGAGAAATTACAATAAACTTGCGCTAAATTAAAAAGAAAATTATATGATGGATTATAATATTATTCAATACTACTAATATTATTAAGTCTTGTCGTACATTATGGGAATAGTTTTTTTAATAATTAATTCAAATATAAAAAATAATTTTAGTGATTATTTTTTAATAAAAAATTATATATAATTTTTTATATTCTTTTTATCAAAATTTTTAATATTAACATGATAAATATATAATTTTTATAGATGATTATATAATTTATAATTAAATTATGCATATATTATATTATTATTAGAGACTTTCATATTTATTATATTTTGATTAAAAATATAATAATAAAATATAAAAAATTATATATAAATCTAATAAAAAATAAAATAATTTTAATTTTTTTAAAAATTTACTCCTTTGTCTGTGAAAGAAAAATAATAAACAGAAATAGAAGGGCGCAACTAACACGGTTGCAATAAGCCTTTTAGTGAGCAGTCAATTTAAGGTGATAATTTATAAGGCTGTTTGGTTGAATGATAAAATAATAAAAAAATGTAAAAGTGAATAAATAAGATAGATAAAATTAAAATTATTTTATTTTTATTTTAAAAAATAATTTAATAATTAAAAATAATAATATTATAAATAAAAAATATAAAAATAATACGTTTATATTACCGTGAACTAAAAGTACAAAAAAAAATTATAAATATAAGTGCCTTATATTTCAAAAAATTGACACTCAACCAAAAAAAAAAAAGAGAACCAACTATAAGATATAAGATATGAGGCAATGAAAAATACGGTACAGGGTTCTGATTATCTTTTTATGAAAAACCCATAAACCAAGCTATCACTAAAATGCGGCCAAAAGAGAAGAAAAATTGAAAAAAAAAAAAAAAAAAGAAGAAAGAAGAAGAAGATGGATTCATACACGGTTTATATAATTAATTCGATCCCACATCATCATTGCACGTCTACGTCAAGGCCTTACCCTACTTTAATCCTTGCCTAAAACAACGCGTCAACCAGTTTAGGCGATGGGTACACGACAACCATCTTTTTGACTAGAGAAAGCGGAGCACAATTACACCGGTCTCATAATTGCAAGACTTGATATTCGAAAAGTCTTTCTTGAAAAAGAAAAGTATTTTTCTGCATACTGACACCAATAGAATTCAATCGCATTCAGATTTAATAATGGGCGCAGCTTCCTCCAATTTTAACGCAAATTAGACAATCTAATCTTAAAAAAGTGATATTATAACTTTAAAAAATAAAAAAATAAAAAAACAGCGTCTCTCACAAGGCTAAATCGTTCGGTTTCTGTTAAAACTGAAGAGTTTGGTTGGATCAAAAAAATAAAAATAAAAAAGTATAATTTTATATAATTTTTATTTTATTTTTATAATTATTATTTAATATTATTTATTAAGTATTATTTAACTATTAAAAATAAAACTATTAAAATTATTTTTTATTTTTATTTTTATACTTAATTTTTTATATATCAAACGAATCAATAATATTAATTATTTAAAAAGATTAGGTTAATAATTTTCTGCATTATAACTAATACTTAATACAAGTGATATATTTGGTTTGGAGAAAGATGTGATAAACATTTAAATGCGATTCCAAAGACAAATTATGAATGGGGATAAATACCATAAATGCGTGATTAATTTCATGTTATTTTTTATTAAATGATTTTAAAGGTATACTCTTATTTGAGTTTAGTGCATTTAGAATTTTTTTTAAAATCTTAGGACAACTTCTCATATGAAATGAAATGCTTATGAGATCATCAACACTTATATGTACAATAATCAATAAAAAGTATAATATACCAAATCTTTCAATTTCTTTGATTTTTTGAAATATCCTCACAGCAATAGTCCCAGAGAATTTGCGGCAATGGTTTCAATTTATTCCTACTTTTCAAGAAAATTATTTTTAAAAAATGTTACAAATGTACAAAAGTTTATAACAGTCATGTAAGTTTAGATGAAGTAGATGCAATTTTCTCTCCCATGTAGAAATTGGATTGACGATCTCTCAACAAAAAAAAGAAGATAATTTACTCTCTGTTAAAAGATTTATTAAATTTTAATTAATAAAACTAACCACTCTCTTATTAAAAAAAGTCCATTTATAAAGCGCAAATAACAATTGAATATCTCCACAAACGGATTAAAGATTTTTTTGACAAAATTAACTTTTAAAATAAAGATTACTAATTAACATATATTTTAAATTTAAAATATAAAATACTATGAAATATCTTAATTTATCTTTGTATAGAATATTTTAATATATCAATTAAATTTAAAATAATATTCTAACGAATAATCCCATAATATGCTCAATATTGTGATAAGGTCTTCCACCACTTTAATCCTTTTCTAAATCACGTCAGTGCCTTATGTCTTCCAAGAACTATCATTCCAGGACAAATATGTCACAATCAAAGCTCGAGGCAGAAAAAAACTTTTTGGGAGAAGGAGGGAGCCATATGTAATTTATTATTTTGAGAGTCTTATAGAATTTTATTTTTTTGCCCTCGCAAAGCATCCAACAGGGCTATATATATGTGCTTCGATAGGGCGGATTCATCAGCACATACTGCCGACCAGTTAATCCTATAATTCTCCTCTTGTAAACCACAATTCACTTGCCTAGAGAATCAATGGAAGCCATTGCTGACAAAGTCATTGGGGGATTGGGCTCCTTGGCTTTTAAAGAGCTTGAGCTCTTTTGCAACTTTCAAGATGATTTGGACCGCATGAAGAACACGATCTCTGCAATCAAGGCCGTATTGCGGGATGCAGAGGCAAAGGCCACGAAAAGTCAATTGATCAGTGATTGGCTAGAGAAGCTGAAAGATGTACTCCTTGACGCAGAAGACTTGTTGGATGCCTACTCTGCTGAAGAGCTAGCAAGGGAAGTGATGACCAAAGATAAAATGGCGAAGGAGGTACATATATTCTTCTCTAAATCAAACCGAATTGCTTGTGCCCTGAAAATGGGTCATAAAATTAAGGCAATTAGAAAGAAACTAGATGACATTGTTGTTGATAAGAACAACTTTCAGTTGAATGAAAACTCTCCAAATATTTCTATTGAGTTTAATGAAAGAGGGAGACAAACCCACTCGTTTGTGAGGGAAAAAGACGTTGTAGGGAGAGATGAGGAACAGAAGCGTCTTGTAAGTTACCTTCTAGGCTCTGAAGTGAAAGATAATGTTTCAATAGTTTCTATAGTCGGGATTGGAGGATTAGGTAAAACTACGCTCGCTCAACAAGTGTATAATGATAAAGCTGTTCAAAATCATTTTGAACAAAAAATGTGGGTGTGTGTGTCTGATGAATTTAGCATCGAGAAATTAGCTCAAAAGATTATCGGGCAAGAAAACAAGGGTGAGGTGGAGCAACTGGCACAGGGTCTAAGAAAGAAAATTGAGGAGAAACTTTTTTTGCTTGTATTAGACGATGTGTGGAACGAGGATCGTGAGGAATGGCTTAAATTAAAACCCTTGTTGATGGGAGGAAGAGAGGGAAGCATGATCATTGTAACCACCCGTAGTCAGAAAGTGGCGAAAATAATGGGCACACATCTACCTCTTATCTTAGAAGATTTGGATTTAGAAAACTCTTGGAAGCTATTCTGCCAAGTGGCTTTTAAGGATGGAAAAAAACCAAATAATCCAGTGTTGGTAGATATCGGAAAGAACATTGTGAAAAAATGTGTTGGAGTTCCGCTTGTCATAAGAACTATTGGTAGTCTCTTGTTCTCTAGGGAACTGGAAGTGAATGATTGGTTGCATTTTAAGGATAATGAACTTGCAAAGATAGATTTAGAGAAAAAGGAGAATAAAATCTTTTCTATTCTTAAACTTAGTTATGATCATCTTCCCTCCCATTTGAAAATTTGCTTCGGATTTTGCTCTTTGTTTCCAAAAGATCATGTGATTGAAAGGAAAAGACTTATTCAACTATGGATGGCTGAGGGGTTCATTCAACCATTACATCAAAATAGATGCATGGAAGATGTTGGTCATGAATATTTCATGAAGTTACTGGCAAGATGCTTGTTTCAAGATGTGAGCCCAAATAAGTATGGTGACATAGAGTCCTGCAAGATGCATGATCTCATTCATGATTTAGCACGATTAGTCACTGAAAATGAGTGTTATATTATGACAAATGAAAGAAGAAAAGAAGAAAACTTTGGTGATAGGATTCGTCATGTGTCAAGTGATTCTGGGTCTCAATGGAAGTTTCCAACCTCTAAAGCCAAGACAAACAAAGTAAGAACAATTATGTCACCTTATGGAGTCTGGAAAATTATCCCAAGTCATCTTCCACCATTAATATTTTGTGATTCAATTTGTGGGTCTACAACATCTTTTCCTAAGCACTTACGTGTATTGGACCTTCACAGTGTAAATATTAGAGAAATTCCAAAGACTATAGGAGAACTAAAGCAATTGAGATATCTTGATTTATCCTGGAATATATTAATTAAGAAGCTCCCCTTAGGAATTACTAAGTTGCATAACTTGTTGTCCCTAAAACTTGGTGGATGTTCCGAGTTAAAAGAATTACCAAGAGATATTAACAAAATGGTAAGTCTCAGACACCTTGAATTGGATGGTTGTGAGTCATTAATATGTATGCCATGTGGTTTGGGACGATTGATACATTTTCAAACATTGACAACATTTGTGGTGGATAATAGAAAGAGGGACGGTGGTGCAAGGATAAGTGAGCTACATGAGCTCAATAACTTGAAGGGGAAATTAACAATTGAAAATTTAAAACGGCAGAGGAATAATACAGAAGAAGTTGAGGGTGCAAAGTTACTTGTTAATAAGTCATATCTTCGAGAATTGATGTTACATTGGTCAGATGTTGAAGTGGAGGAAAATAAATGTCAAGAACAAGTTGGACAAAAGGATGAAATAATTTTAAAAGCTTTAGAGCCACATCACACAATCAAAAGATTATATATATCTATGTTTTGTGGCAAACGGTTATCAAAGTGGATAGGAAATCTCACATCACTACAGAATCTTGAGCTCCATGATTGCCCTGCTTTGACATCACTTCCAGAGTCAATAGGAAATCTCGTGTCACTGCAAAATCTTGAGCTCCATGGTTGCCCTGCTTTAGCATCACTTCCAGAGTCAATAGGAAATCTCGCGTCACTGCAAAATCTTGAGCTCCATGGTTGCCCTGCTTTGGCATCACTTCCAGAGCCAATAGGAAATCTCGCGTCACTGCAAAATCTTGAGCTCCGTAAATGCCCTGCTTTGGCATCACTTCCAGAGTCAATAGGAAATCTCGCGTCACTGCAATATCTTAAGCTCTGTAAATGCCCTGCTTTGGCATCACTTCCAGAGTCAATAGGAAATCTTGCGTCACTGCAATATCTTGAGCTCTGTGATTGCCCTGCTTTGGCATCACTTCCAGAGTCAATAGGAAATCTCGCGTCACTGCAAAATCTTGAGCTCTGTGATTGCCCTGCTTTGGCAACACTTCCAGAGTCAATAGGAAATCTCGCGTCACTGCAAAATCTTGAGCTCTGTGATTGCCCTGCTTTGGCAACACTTCCAGAGTCAATAGGAAATCTCGCGTCACTGCAAAATCTTGAGCTCTGTGATTGCCCTGCTTTGGCATCACTTCCAGAGAGCATCACTTCCAGAGTCAATAGGAAATCTCGCGTCACTGCAAAATCTTGAGCTCTATGATTGCCTTGCTTTGGCATCACTTCCAGAGTCAATAGGAAATCTCGCGTCACTGCAAAATCTTGAGCTCTATGATTGCCTTGCTTTGGCATCACTTCCAGAGTCAATAGGAAATCTCGCGTCACTGCAAAATCTTGAGCTCCGTGATTGCCCTGCTTTGGCATCACTTCCAGAGTCAATAGGAAATCTCGCGTCACTGCAAAATCTTGAGCTCCGTGATTGCCCTGCTTTGGCATCACTTCCAGAGTCAATAGGAAATCTCGCGTCACTGCAAAATCTTCATCTCCATGATTGCCCTGCTTTGGCATCACTTCCAGAGTCAATAGGAAATCTCGCGTCACTGCAAAATCTTCATCTCCATGATTGCCCTGCTTTGGCATCACTTCCAGAGTCAATAGGAAATCTCGCGTCACTGCAAAATCTTGAGCTCTGTGATTGCCCTGCTTTGGCAACACTTCCAGAGTCAATAGGAAATCTCGCGTCACTGCAAAATCTTGAGCTCTGTGATTGCCCTGCTTTGGCATCACTTCCAGAGTCAATAGGAAATCTCGCGTCACTGCAAAATCTTAAGCTCTATGATTGCCCTGCTTTGGCATCACTTCCAGAGTCAATAGGAAATCTCGCGTCACTGCAATATCTTAAGCTCCTTAAATGCCCTGCTTTGTCATCACTTCCAGAGTCAATAGGAAATCTTGCGTCACTGCAATATCTTGTGCTCGATGGTTCTTGTACTTTGGCATCACTTCCAGAGTCAATAGGAAATCTCGCGTCATTGCAAAATCTTGAGCTCTGTGATTGCCCTGCTTTGGCATCACTTCCAGAGTCAATAGGAAATCTCGCGTCACTGCAAAATCTTGAGCTCTGTGATTGCCCTGCTTTGGCATCACTTCCAAAGTCAATAGGAAATCTCGCGTCATTGCAAAATCTTGAGCTCTATGATTGCCCTGCTTTGGCATCACTTCCAGAGTCAATAGAAAATCTCGCGTCACTGTAATATCTTAAGCTCCGTAAATGCCCTGCTTTGGCATCACTTCCAGAGTCAATAGGAAATCTCGCGTCACTGCAATATCTTGTGCTCGATGGTTCCTGTACTTTGGCATCACTTCCAGAGTCAATAGGAAATCTCGCGTCACTGCAATTTCTTGTGTTCGATGGTTCCTGTACTTTGGCATCACTTCCAGAGTCAATAGGAAATCTCTTATAAATGCAAACTCTTATGCTCTTTGGTTGCCTTGCTTTGGCATCACTTTCAGAGTCAATAAAAAATATCACATCATTGCCATATCTTTGCTCATTGGTTGCCTTGCTTTGGCATCATTTCTAGAATCAATAAAGAATCTCACATTATGCAAAGTCTTATACTTGTAAATTGCTCTACTTTGACATCACCTCCAGAGGTAGGAAATGCCAAAACACTGGGAATATTTAATTGTTCACTATGAATAGAAAGATATGGAAGGCAATAAGAGAATCAGCCAAGAACATCTCGATGTTTTTATTGGATGAATGAAGAATTGGTTTTCTTATCTTCAATTCATACAAAATCAAGGTAAATACCTTTCTTTGTATGTAGTATCACATATGTTTTTTCTTTCCCTCATTTTTTTCCCTTGGTTTGGTGTCACTCGTTATAAACTTAATTATTATGATGATATTCATGATAGAAGAAATGCTAGTAGGAATAATAGAAGAGGGCGAACCCAAGCTCATTCAAATGTCTTACTTTCCATCGTCTGACTGCCTAACTGTAAGTTAATAGTTCAAACACTTCAACTCTTTCATCCAATGCCTCTCATTCTTACTTTGCATTCATTATTTTAATTATGTCTTGCAGTCTTTACCTGTGTGTGCAGTTATTATGCTATGTGTCAAGGGAAGATGCTGTTGCTGCACTTAAGAGGCCACCTTCTATTTTTGTGTATTTTGTTGATGAAGTCCAATTTTTATTCAAGTCAAATGGGTTGTTCTTGTGCACTAGGATCTTCAAAGTTGTGGTCTAAGTTTCTTTTTTTTTCTCCTGTAAAAAGAGTTTCACTTATAATTAGCGTTGCTACTATTTCCTTGTGTTTGGAAATGATTGGATAAATTATTCAAGCTTTTATGTTGAACTATGGTTTTAAGATTACTTGGTTAAATGAACTAAATTCTCTTTCATTTTAATGATGACAACTAAAATCTCTCTTGTGAGCATACTTTAATTCTTCGAGAGTTTTTCTAATTCTGGTTAAAAATTGGGTGGATGTTAGTTTCTGGATTCTTGATAAAACTCTAGGAAAATTATCTCTTTTTTTTTAGGAGGTTATAAGGTTATTGTTTCCTATTAGACAAGGTCTGTTGAGTTCTAATTGGTAAAAACTTGGGGGCAGAGTTTGTAATAGTTTTAAAAGCTTTCCTTTGAGTAAGTTTAGAATATCTATGTTCTATGTTGTGATTACTCAATATTTATAAGAATTTCTTGCTTTGTACTTGAGGAGAAGATAGAATTAATTTTGAATCCAAACCTCTATCTATAGTGGCGCGAATATTTCTATCCTATCTTTATTTATTAGTAATTAGCTTTGATATATAAAATGGTTTTCACTGACGGATTTGCAGGACAATTTTAAGGTTGAGAAAATTCTCTTATGTTTTTCTATTAGGAAGTGAATTCATAAAAAAGATCAATTCTTAGGTTGATAAAGTTTTTCCAAGCTTCTCGTTGGAAAATAAGTTGTTGTAAGATTTTTTTTTAAAGCTTGTTTTAAAGATTTTGATTCTTAGTTTTTTTTTGTGCTTAATTTCAAAATCACTTAATTTAAAAAAAGAACTGCCATTAGTTTCTCAATTTCCCAATTCAGAGCACATCTGCTCTAATACTTAGGTAAAAATTTGTGGTGCTAGATAACAGTCACCATCTTAAAAAGTTGTTTATTTTATGACATTCGATTTTGCTTTTGTCAAATTTGTGGTAACTAAAATGAGAATGTGTAATAGAAAACTATTGAGTAGATGCTTTCATCCTTCCATGATATTTTACCCAAGCTACTAATATACTGTATGTTACAGAATAAAAGAATGCTTTTATTGACACTACAAATTATAAAAGAAAAAAATCATAGCCATTTCTGTGAGAATGCACTTAACACAAAGCTAATTCTATTTCCTTAGCTCTAAAGCTAAACATCGTGTTTTGGACATAAAGAAAGTTAGTGGCAAAAAGTTAGTGGCAAAGAGGAACCTTGAATATGCCAACAGTTTCTCATTTTTGGTTATTTTACAATTACTGCATTGAATAAATCAATCTTAAATTGTTGATTGGAACCTAGAAACTGATATTCCAAGGAAGTGATTGCTTAGTCATAAAATTGAGTTCGCTTATCTTTAATTTGATCAAAGGACAAACGTTACTTTGGATCATATTAATTCATTATAACAAGTAATGATCCAATAGTTCTTAATTTATCAATTATTGTATTTTTATTTTATAGCATTATATATATTAATTTACATTTATATTTTTATATTGCAAATTATAATTTTAATGAAGATAAATCAAGCCTTAAGTTTAAAAATTTTTAGATAAAGTTATATGAAATATTTTTAAATTTGTTTCACGTCCTATATAACAGTTTATAAGTTTGTTTTGGTTTAGCTCTTAATTCAAATATTTATTTGTATATCTTCTTTTGCTTTTAGTAAATAGCCTTATTAAGATAGAAAAAACTCATAAGAATTTTTAACATGGAGAAATCAAACTCTTGAAAAGTTGAAACTCACTATTGAATTACTTTGAAATTTGTATATATGTTAATAAAAAATTCTTAACATATCTTGAGAAAAATCTAACAGTAGGAGAACTCAATCAATAGCATACATTGGCCAATTCTGCAATTCTCTTGCAATTGCTTTATGAAATCTTCCCTGACAGCATCTGTTTGTCCACGTGCTGCTTTAGCATTAACTTGCGTAAATAATGCCTTCACATTGTTTCCATCCTCTGTCAACAATACTTACAATTTCCATCATGTAATTAAACAAATATTGGATGACCATCAATTCATATAGGTTTTAACAGATGAGAAAATCATTTTTATCTTCATCAAAGGCAATCATGATTCTAAATATAAGTTGCACTTGCATCACATTCATTTTTCTAGAGGTAAATCACCCTATAGCATGATAAATAAACTTAATGCTAAACCAGCAGCTATATATATAATTTCATTGACTTACGCACAAATTCTGACAACACGTAATGCCTAGTAAAGAAAGGCCCGATCTTCTGTCTAGGATTGCTTCAGACAAGTAATGATGCACATAAAGGAAAATAAAAAAAATTTTCAACTTCTTTTCAACAAGAGCATATGGGGCGTTACTGACATAAACCGCACACAGTCATAAATTTCAATAAGAAATTATAGAAATGCATGGCATGGTTTTCAGTACCTTACCTTATTATTCAACATAGAATATCATATATCAGTTAAGAACTATCTGGCCCAAGGGGGTTCCTTGCAATGTACTGCTTCAGTTTCGCTTTATCTTGAAAGACCAACTAAGGTATCTAAAACACTTTGGTGACATAAGTAGTTAAGCTAAAATATATTTCTTGAACCACATAAGTAGTTAAGCTAATGATATTATAGAAATATTAGTTGGCCTTTTAAGAAATATACAAATTATTTATACTATTTTATTATAGAATATTGCTCTTTTTTTCACCTTTTAAAGTTTTTTTGTGAATGTATAAAATTTTTTTAAGCATAAAAAATTATAAAATAATAAATTATTTCAAAATTATTATTAGTCAAAATTTTAAAAGATACAGAATATTAGAAGTTAAATTTTATATATTATAAAAAATATTTTTTTAAAAAAAATTACTTTTAAACAAAAAAAACATGAACCAAATCAGACTAAATCGAACCAAATCAAATTTTGAATAGTCTTAAATCACATGCATGAGACTCTTTATATTTGATTTCCTAGGCATCTAGCAATGCCTGCCAATGTTACAACCACGTAAGACACCTAACTAATGTCAGGTTGACAAATAGATCTACCAAACGGCCTCATGTTCCACATAGAAACATTCAGAACAAAGTTTGCAAAGAGACGAGATAAGTCACATGACTTTTTTTTCCCCTCATGTGTATTGACCCACTTGATGAATGAATAGAATATTGTGATATTTTGTAGGGGTGTACATGGGCAGGGTCGGGTCAGGGCGATGCTTGGCCCGGAGCCCGGCCCGATTAGGGTCTTGGGCGTATTTTTATGCCCGTGGCCCTGCCCGACCCGGAGAAGCCCGATTTTAGGGCGGCCCGGGACGGCCCGAATAAGTAGGGCTGTACATGGATAAAACCAAACTGAACATTTAGTATATCCGATACCTGACCCGATTAAGACATGAAACTTGTTTTTATACCTGTGGCCTTATTCAACTCTAATAAGTCTGATTTATGTTGGGATAGGGCGGGTTAGGGCCACCCAAATTAATTTTTTTTAATGAATTGATACTTGTAATATAAAAATATTTTTACACAAACTTATAGGCATATATTTCAAAACAATGGACTTTTAGAACTCTTATATTTGTATCAGTGATAAAAAAATAATCTAGTATTATCAAATAAAATATAAGATATACTAACATAATTAGTCTTAGGTAAATATATATTTTTTCATTATTTAACAAAAAAAATATCAGTAAGGATTCACATCAATGATAAAAATAATTAAGAAGTAAAGAATATTTGAATAAATAATAAAAATTGCAGTATACAAAGATAATTAAATGAAATAAAAAAAATAAGATGACAAGATATTAATAACTAAAAAAAAAGAAGTAACTATTAAGGCGAGTTGGGCGGAACATACCTTCGCCCGTGGCCCGGTCCGGCTCGGAGCAGTCTTGTTTAAAGTTATGCCCATTTATACTTTTAGCCCGGCCCAGCCCGGCCCGATTAGACCGGGCTAGGGCGGGCCCCTAGGGCCAACCGGGCCGATGTACACCCCTAATACTTTGACACATATTACATATTTATACCTTCGATTCAATGAAGGGTTTTCAATGGATTTCTCAATTGAAGCATAAACTAGATGAATCACTGGGAAGTACCAAATTGCACAGATAGATACAGAGCGAAAGAGAGAGAGGCTGCGGAGAGAAGACATGAGATCTTGAAACCCTAGCGAATAAGCCCGGAAAGTCTTTCGGGTGTTCTTGTTCTTGGGCCCGTTATTATGTGCTTTGTTGTTTGGACCATTTTGTTGTCAAGTGGAAGGGGGAACAGAAAATGGGGGGAAAAATAGTGGACTCAGAAATTGAATTTTATAAAAGAAGGTAAATTATTTTGTCATCTTAATTTTGAATAGAGAAATATAGTGGACTGACGTATTTTATTTATTATTAACTCATTAAGTATTAAAAAATTATAAAATTAGTTTTATGTTTTAATTTAACAACAAAAATTACAAATGATTCACAGGTCTCAATTTAGTTTATCACTTAAAACTTGTTTGGTTTCTTGTTTTTAAAATAATTTTGTTTTTAAGAACAAAAATACAAAAAAAAAATTGTTTGATAATATGTTTTTAATGAAGTGTTTTGTAAAACAAAAAAAATAGAATTTTGTTTTCAAAAACAAAAAAATCAAAACATTTTTTTAAGTATTTTGTAACTTTTATTCTGCAAAAAAAAAAAACTGCTACTTTTCAAAATAATAATTTAAACGAATTTTTTTATTTTTTATTTTCTCAAAATTTGTTCTAAAAAACATCTATTTTAAAAACCTTAAAACAAAAATAAAATTAAACAAGGCTTTAAATTCTTACTTATCCAACTACCTTAATTAGCTTCAGGTGACATCATTTACTCATCGTTATACTTATCAATTGATTTATTTTGACTATATATATATATATATTCATTAAGCAGAATTTTGAAAACACTATTTTTGTGTAGATTAGTGCCAGATGAACCTTTAGCAATGAATGAAGACTACGACAAGACTCTGCCATACCATGAAACAATAATTGAGAGTGCTATAGCTTTGTATCCAAGTCAAATACCATTGAAGGGTAATTGATCTATTTTTAAGCTAATTACAATCTTTTTGTTTTAGGAGGGGGTGTTTGAGCTGCAGAATTCTAGATAAGTTGATGATTCATGAAATGATTAAGCTCAACATCATATTGCAGTTGCGGTCAGGGGCTCATATAAAAAATTTATAATAATAATTTCATTCTAGAAGAGTTGTCTTTACAAAATTCTCACATCCGAATAATTAAATTCAAATGGCAAGAAAGACAAGAGGAAAGGAACAAAGACATATACACCCCAACAACATGGCGGTGAGCTATGCACATAGAAACAGCTCTGAAAAATGAGCAAGGAAGTCAATAAAAGATACACCTCCTTGCTCGAAGCAAATCAATGCAGAAGAATTATGGTTCAGTATACAATCTGATTGATCAAGGTTGCCCCTAAATACCACAAATCACCAACTCTAACCGTAATAGCCGGTGCCAATTTGAGCTCAAGAAAAAGCAGCTAGTGGATCTATTCGGATAAACTAATATAAGGATTATCTTCCTATCGATAAGCTCAACTATCTGAGTATCACCATCATTATTATCATAAATTAACAACCAGCAGCCTTCAAGAAGTTATCATATGGACTTGATGCTGGCAGTTGAAAGGTCTGGTACTGGTATGCTGTTGCACAAAGCATTGGAGTTGGAGCAGTGACAGACGTAGGGGCAAAGTTTGGTTCAAGGAATGGATTTCCACTCTGCAGTTCAAATGGCATGAAAATTAGATAACCTTGTGATCAAATTTTGATGAAATTGAGTGAATAGGTCAGTGTTAAGTTAGAAGAAGTTGGTAATTAGACCTCCCTCCAACATATGCAGCTTAAGTTCCAAAAACAAATATTATAATGGTAATTACAATTTATTCCCTTGTTTTGGCCTAAAATCTTATTTTATCACTTAATCACCTTATGATGCTTTTCTGTCAAATTATAGCGTGAAGGTTATTAGGATAAACAATGTCATTATTAAAATTTTGTTTTACTGATTCTTGAGTAGTTTCATAGTATTCTAAGACTTTCTAGGATTAAGCTGACAATGTCAATTTCATCTTAATTCCAGTAATGGTCTTGCCAGCTATGAAACTGTTGTGAAACATACTTTCAACAATGAAGCTGTTCATCATATTAATATTCACATGATTATTTTTTTTTTAAATAAGGACTGAAAAAATTATGTGGTTATGTGGGGGCTAAACAAACCACAGGGAGATTGGATAACATATTTTAAACTACATATAGCAAAACTAATTTTGTGCCAAATCACAGAAGGCAAACACTAACTTACCCATATTTTAATGTCCTAAAAACCATAACCATATATGCAGATAACTTAAAGTAAACAAACTTTATTCTAAATTTTTAAAACTAAAGGAAGTAAGGAGTACCATCGGAAGACTTTGTTGAACAGTGGATTGTGAAGGCACCTCCTCCTTCCCCTGGTTGTAATCTTGAGCAGAAATTGTAAATGGATTTCCTTGTACTGGATGAGGAACCATGAAAGTGGAAATCATCTGCTGCTTTCCCATAAGGAGGGCCTCACAATGTAAAGCCATTTCTTTATAAGGCTTGTCAAAGGGAGGTGAAACTGAAACCCTTCCAACTTGATTTGTTGTCTCCATAACCTACATATATATGATCATTTTTCAAATTAAAACTCACTTAGGTTTGAGAATAAAAGTGAATCAGTAAAACCACAAATTATTTATTTACATTACAAGAGAAATATTAGGAAGAAATGGGTGGGAGAGTGTTCAAGATACATCCTTTTATTTAACTTTTCAGATATTTATTCCACTCCTAAAATATAAAATCATTTACAACATAGAGAACACATGGACAAATTGGCCTATTAATATGGAGAGTCTGGATATTCAACACCCCAATTATTCATTATTATTATTATTTAAATATTTTCTGATGTCCTTCAAGCTTCAATCTGCATTAGGTTGTCAAGTGCTACTGCTTATATTTCATTCACCACTAGCTAATTCACTAAAGGACAAAATTTAGGTAAAGTTCCTTAGATGTTTACTACTAGGATCTTCAATAAAAACATAACATGTGGAAATTGTTTTTAAAAGAACCAATCCTGTGGTACTAAGCTGTAAAATATATCTATGTGTCATGTTTTTATAGAAAAATTCAATAGCAGACACTTATAAATTGTACCTGAGTTTTCTCCTTCGCTAAAACCTACAAAGCTTTTGGCATGTAGGATCATTCCGTCTGCTCTTGTTCTTAAAACAGAGAAATTATTGTTGGACTTACAGGTTTGAAAAAACATTTTCAGTCTTCTCTAATACTGAAATGAATTTTTGCTTATCCTTTATAATTCAGGAATATTGTACTTGTGGTTATCTTATGCAAAAGTCATCTTCATCAAAACTCTACGAGACATGGGTACAATAGAAGGATGCTAAGTGTGTGTATATATTGGAACAGAAAAACTTACTGAACCCAAAATGTCATCAACACTGAGCAGGCTAGGACTTTCTGATGGCAGCTGTGCAACAGCACCAGCTTGGCTTTCCAATTCACGGGCTGAAATGTCATCATCAAGTGTAAATAATGGAATATCAACCTGCAGATTTTCAATGGGTTAACTATGAACATTAATATAGGATGAACATGATATTTAGAAGAAAAGAGAAAAGCTGTGCAAGTTACCATATCGGATGATTTATCATCTTTCAATCCAGATTGGTAGATGCTTCCTGTCGTCTTGGTGGATAACTGAGCTCCCATTGGACATGCATTATCAGGTGAAAAATAATGAAGCAGCTGTTCTCTTAGATTGGATGGTTCCTGCTGCACAAAGAACTCAAAAGTTAGCACCTCATACCAATAAATTAGTGCATTACATAGCAAACATGTCGTTACATTTGATGATTTTTCCACAGTCTGAACAATCATGGTAGCAAACGATTCTTTAGACTGGCTCTCGGTTAGTTTTATTGCTGAAAGTGACTTTAAAGCATCTACATCATCCTCTTTTGATCCATAAGGTTTACTTGGATGCCTTATTGTATCCATAACAGCTTGCAATTTGCTTTCGTCAAAAATTTGTAGAAATGGGTCAATCTGAAACAAGAATAAAAAATTCAAGGAGGCATAAAGAATAATAAATTAACCACACAGAAGACCTATAGAAATGTTTAGAAGTGTATTCAATTGTGTAAAAAGCCGTGAGCAATGTCTGAAAAATTCTAACAACATAAATTACTGCGAAAAATCGCATAAAAGATGTGATTCTGTAGAAAATAAAAATGAGAAAGGTAAAAGAGAAGAAAGCAAAGAAATTTGGGGAGCAGAACGAACCTTTAGTTCTGTTTCAGTCATATATACATATATATATATATATATATATATAAGAAAAAAGTTTTACAACCTAAACAAGCAACATTAAATGATTAACAACTCCCCTAGAAACAAGAAAACACAGGCTTAACATGTCAACTGTCCAAGGGTATGGTCTCAAACCAGAAAAACATGCACTGACATTGCTTCAAGTAACAAAAGTTCAGCTAAACACTAGGGACCCTTGGTTAAACATCACTTAGTATCAGCCAAGGTGTAAAGACTATTTATCAACAAAAAATAGGCTGCCAAAATATCCTTCATCAGATTTACATACCGTTTCATCTGAAAGTGCCATTTTAGCAATAGGAATGAGAGAGAGCACATTGTAGGCCTTGGATATGAAAACAATCATGGATGTTGCCAGTGTAAAGAGAGATCTGCGGCGTGATGGTGGCAGCTGAACTGGAAAGATAAGAAAGTGTTACTTGATGTTGAAAACTACACAGCTTAACAATCCTATGCAACTTTAAACCCATTGGTACGAAGCTATGTTACAGAAGAGTATAAAAATATATGTAATATCAATTAAGATAGTGCATGCCATAACCTCCAGTTATATAAGTTGAGTATGTAAAATGTGGTCGGAACTAAGTTTATACATCATGGAAAATCCAAACCACCATTGTTACCATCAAAGAATTTTACATCAATTACCATATTAGAATTTTCCATGTCACATTGACCATTAGTTCCAAATTACAACCAAGAAAAAAAAGGACTGGTTTTTGACTCCTCATTGTTCATTATTTGCCGTTCAATCATTTTAAATCAAAGGGATAATATTGCATGAGTTCTAACAAAAAGTTTAAGGCTTTCAAAATACAAATCATCTTATGACCCGCTTATCCATCAAACTAGTGCGATGACAAACTAGGAGAATGAAAAAAAGTAAGGAACTGACCCTAGATAGTCATCATGAAGGAGAGAATAAGTTTTGCTTCTGGTAAAGAGAACAATGAAAGAGTGATTTTTGGCAGAACTTTGTTCCCATTCCTAACCTATCTAATGTTACCTTCACATTTAATCTAAAAAGCAAACTGCTCTAATGAAATTTTACTTACTCATAGAGCTCCTTTAGCTTAAAGATTTAGTTAGAAGTATAATATTAAAACATCTGTGAGAAACATACTGAGAGTTCTTGGTATTGGCTCCGTTAGGAAAAGTCAGGTCAGTGTCAAGCAGAATATAAATTCATATACATTACTTAGTGATAAGAGAAAAATGGGATAGAAATCATGCAACTCTGGCTTCATGAGACATGCTACCATATCATTCCACTGCTCTTACTGATCATCATATATGATATTAAACTACATAGGACTTAAGGTTCTACCCTTTTCTGCGAGACAAATGCTCCTCAAGGTAAATGCCAACTGGAAACTTTGAATCAGAGCCTCGTTAGAGGAGTTCTGCATGTAGACAAGATTTACAAGAGATGATGCCAAATGAAAGTTAACAACATATTAATAAAAATAAGAAGTCAAAAATTGCAAAAAGATCCACACCCTAAGAAAACTGTTGGAGCAAAAAAATTGAAAGATTATTCAATTTGATAAGAAAAATTATGTTGTGACAAAAAACTTAATAGTGAACCACTTGTAATAACATTCAAATGTTGGGGACGGGAAAAAAATATTTGCATTCTTTAATATCATAAATTTTAAAGCTGCTAGAATGGTAAGTGTGACAGCTAGGTTGAATCAGCTGTGTTAAGGATTAGTGGGCTTGTGCTTGTACTATATGTACTATCCTTTGTACATAACCTAACTTACAACTATAAATAGACAAATAGGATGCCTTGCTAAGTAAGTCAGAAATGCCCTTTAGTCTTAGTTGTGTCCAGGTTTTCTTATGTATTTCTTGATCTTAAGGTTTATCATCCACACACTGGCTTGGGCAACTCCTGCAAGTGTACTGTCATGCCTAGAAAGGGCCAACTAGCCTTCCTAATGTCATTTCCAGCTTTGGTTTGGCGTGAATCATGATAGTTTTTGGTGTTCTTAGTCGTGTCCTAGGTTTTCTTATGTATTTATTGATCTTGACTGGTTTTATGGTTTTTCTTTATTTTAGTAGTTTAAGATTTTGAATATCATCATGTGAGGTTTTAGTGCATGATTTGGAACCTTAGTTGGAAAGGAAAAAAAAAAAAAAAGGTTGAAGATTTTAGCACTAGATTTTGTTATGTTAGGTACTGTACTAGGAGACTGTTGAAGGGGTGGAGACCAACTAGGAGAATGTTGAAGGGGTTACTCACGGGAAGTAGGTTGAAGAACTTTACAGGCTATGTCAATGTCTTAGACATTACGGCTGAAAAGAGCAGTTGGGAGAATGTTGAGGATGGTGCTCATGAGAAGTAGGTTGAAGAATTCTAGAAGATGTGTCTGTGTTAGATGACAAGGCTGAGGAGAGCAATTGGGAGAATGTAGAGGGAAGCACTCATGGGAAGCAGATCGGAGAATTCTAGAAACTATTTGTCTAACAAGGACATTGTTAGAGAGATTATTAGTTGCTGAAGATCTTTGATTGCAATTGTGGTTACAATTAGGTGTCTTTAGAGTTATATTTTGTTTGGGCAACCATGTAAGTTGTGGTGTTCTGACTAGGGGTGTGTTTGGTTGGAAGTTTTTGGAGAAGAGGAAAAAGAGATAACATGTTTGGTTGAAAAAAATTGGAGGGGAGGGGAGGAGAATTTTTTGATTTATAATTTATTTTTTTTCTCCCTTAGTTTTTTAATATTTTAATTTTTAATATATTAACATTTAATAAAAATTAAGATAATTTTTTTATTAGGAATTAAAAATAAAAAAGATTAGAATTCATATTTTTTTAAAAAATATTGATATAAATAATTTTTTTATAAAAAAATTAAAAATAATATAAGGATAAATTTGTCTAAATATAATTACCACCTCTCCCCTTCCGAACTAAATAATAATCTCCCCTTCCCTCCCTTCCAACCAAACAGAACTTATTAAATCCCTTCCCCTCCCCTCCATTGAACCAACGGAGCCTAAGTGTTTAGAGTTTCAAGTTTGAATATGCTTTTATTATATTTTAGTTAGATTATGTTTTTACCAAGCAGTTTGAATAATCTTTAGCTTGAGAGGGAAGTGTTAGAATAGTAAGTGTGACGGCTATGTTAAATCACGTCTGTTAAGGATTAGTGGGTTCAAGCTTTACCATACGTACCCTTTGGACTTAACCTAATTTATAATTATAAATATCTATACAAGGTGATTGGCTAGGTTAATCCCTCTTTAGTTTTATTCTTTGTTTGTCTTCAAAAGCAATATATTTGAACTTAGCAAGTAATGCAATTTTCCAAAATCATTGAGATCCTCACTTATTTATTTATAGAGGATGAAAATATAAATGAATAAGTAAAATAAATAGAAGAGAGCTCTCTGCAGAAAATTGAGATATAATCAAATTCAATTACCAGACCAAGTCTATTGGATAATATTGTTACTTTAACATACAATGTATATAACGATGCAATGTCCATCTTGGGGATGATGAACCAACATGCTGAAAATGAATGCCACTATAACAATAGGGGAAGTGCATTAGCTAGTGATTGCATATAAAATAAAGAGTAAATAAATTACTACTTTCATGTTTATAAGTGAATGTCAGCACAATGCTGCAGGTAGAGAACATACACATGTAGCTTTCATTCGATAATATTTTATAGTTTCTTACATTAATAAGAATAATTATAATTCATTTTTAATCTAAGTCTAAAAACTGTAGTTTGGAATAATGAAAAGTACAATAAGTTAGCGAATTAATGAATTACAATATAACTATTTACCATGATGATTACTATTTTTAGCGTTAATAGTATATTTTTATGCCTGTAGTTCTGATTAAGAGCTTCCTATAATAGGTAAATTTGATGAAAATTTGATCTTGATGTATTTATAGATAGTTTAATGACAAAACTAATTTCAATACCTTGCTCCGAGCAACTAGAAGGACAAGGCTGTAAGTATGGGCAATTGCTTGAAAATTTTCAGGCACATTCAGAGGAGAGAGGGACTGTGCCCAGATTGATGATAGCAAAAGGGTAATCTGGTGACTACTCAGCCTAAGTGGTAATGCCTGTGACATTGTGGTAACAAGAACATTGTTAATATCAGGTGATGTTGATTGATAAGATCTATTGTCATTACAGTAGAAGGAAAAATTAATAGGAGCTTAAGTATCACCATTTGTTTAACGGAACTATATATAGCATTTTCTTCACCAGGTGCAGTTGGTTGGGGCTTCTTTACACTAGCAACTCGGCTGTAACTTGACTTCAATCTGTTCATTATAGAAGGACTACTGATCTTTGAGTCCTTGTTATCTATAGATTCACCACCAGACCTTCTTTTACTTTGAGTCCGACTATAAGTTGACTTCAATCTGTTCATAATGGAGTAATCATTGGTCTTGGCACCCTCAGCAACAGCAGTTCTGTTATGACTATCTTCTGGCAAAACTGGCTTCTTCCTATCCATTTTCTGAAAGAGTGCAGCTGAAGAAGAAAACACAGATACATTCCTGGATAGCGTCCTTTGAATATGAGCTGCCTTTGCCGAGGAGGGGGTTGAAGGAGAAGGTTGAGGACAAACTGATGATGGCACAAGAACAACAGAAAATATGCGGTGCGCTCCCACCCTGGTTTCATGGTCTGGATGGCCCATTGCTAGGAGTAACTGATGGAATAATGCCTCAGGAAATGCCTGTAGAGGTCAGAGTGTCAAGTTGACAGAGGAATAGGAAAGAAGGAAAAGAAAAAAGAGCTGAAGAAAAGTGAGAAAGAAGCATGGATAAATTATTCAATCATAGCCAAAAATCAGAAGAAAGCTTAAAGAGATTAATGTATTCTTGCCTTGTTCTGATATGACAGATTTGGTATTGAAGCTGCTATTTGAGCAGTTCTGTAAACTGCAGCAATCAAGGTTCTGGCCATAACTGTAATATTAGACATGTTTTCCAACAACACAGCCATCATATCAAGAACAGGGCCTGCATCTCCAATCTGCATAACAGTATAGCCCGTAACTACAAAAAAACAGTAGATCATGGAAAATAGACATCCAAAATTCAACTACATATATAAAGACACATGCATATGTTTCTCTGATTTGTTGCACAATTAATTAAAGTCATCTTGAAAAGTATAGAATATTTTGTGACCTTGAGTGATAACTGTGCAAGGCATTCATCTACTGCCAGCCGGTATTTTTGGTTCCATTGGATAACTTCAGCCCCTAGGTTTGAATCGTCAAGAGAGCAGTGTATACTTTTTCGTAGGTGTCTCATCATATCACTCAATGCACCAATTATAGCCACGGATTGTTGAACCTTCGTCTGTTGAGCAAGATGGGTAATAACATCAACAATGTCAAGCTGCATATTAGGGTTTTTTAAGACATTCTTGTGATCAAGATGCTTGACTAAAATGGACAATAGAAAGTGCGTATTCTGCCCTGCAAATTACATTGAATTCAATTATAAACTGTTTAAAAAAAAAAATTTCAACAACAACCAAAATTGGTCTAGAATCTACCAAATCTTAGAGCACTGAAGAAAATAAATACCCAAGTTTTCAATTATTAACTGCATTTCCAGCAACACTGAAAGAGCAAGCCCATGCTGAGGAGACCAGAGATTAGCACTATCAAAATAGCGGAACAAGGACTCCAACACTCGCCGTACGGTTGTAGCCTCTTTGGCTAACTGTGCCATATTATGTAGGCAAACCCTTGACCAAAATCCAGGGTTCACAACATCTTCCCTATAGATAATAAAATGAAAGAAGTTAACAGCGGCTATGAGTGACTAGTAAATCAGAACATCAACCATCATCATGAGAATGACAATTACATAGGCACATTAACTTGTCCTTTCTCATTTACCACCATTCTCCAAGAAGTAATCCTCGTCAATTGCACATTTTCATAATCTTTCTCAACATCACCATAATTTTCCAACACAACTGAAACAACCTGAGTTAACAAGAAGAATGAAGCTGTAAAATGCAAAAGAAATGCTTTGTATGGAAGACAAAACATAAATGTTCACTTGAAAATAGGCTTCTTTTACTCAAACACCAACTATGTCAGAAACTGAACATTTATGTTGGACATGAAAGAAGTATGATATTTGAAAAATCAAAACTACATAATTTGACTAATCAGGACACAAATAAAGAATTCTTGTTGCATTACTTATTTATGAAAGATTTAGTTCCAATTGAAAGAAGATACATTAGATGTAGTTCAGGAGTACTTAACGTATAGTCACTAATCTAGCAAATTCTATATAAATAAGAATAAATAATTTAAAATGTGTAACAGATGATATTAACTTACATTGTCAAATTCAGCTGAAATATGAGAGAATTCACCCATGAACC
The DNA here is from genome assembly GCA_026724425.1 of Erythrophleum ivorense. Taxonomy (NCBI): domain Eukaryota; kingdom Viridiplantae; phylum Streptophyta; class Magnoliopsida; order Fabales; family Fabaceae; genus Erythrophleum; species Erythrophleum ivorense. Next base: position 18,147,608 of record JAIUCV010000017.1, read on the forward strand.
AAACCTGTGCAACAAATAATTACTGATTAACCAGTTAACTATGCTAATCTGTCAGTGAGAAAATAAAATTTGGCTTATAGAAAAGAAATATTAAAATCTTAATTTTATTCATTTTGCAACTCATAACTGGTTTGCCATTTCACGAGCAGACAAGAGAGCAGAGGTTAAGTGTCTTTTATTATAGATATAATGGTGAGGAAGTATCTTGGAACAACATCAATAAATAATGATACAAAAATCTGACGACCTCTAGACATATCCTTGCTGAAAAAATCTGAATCCTTCAAATGGATTCTCTTTCATGCTTCAGTAAGAGTTTCTATGAAGTCATACACAAGTTGTGAATCTGCATAATTCCCCTTTTTATTTATTTAATCCATGTATTTTCATCTTTGCTGCTTATACTCGCTCTCTTAATTTTTTATCAGGCCATGTTTATGTTTTCTTCAAGTCAAAGATGTATTCACTATAAAAATAAGAAACATCATTTATGAAGCTTTTTAACAAACTAGCTATACTGGACTTCTTCTAAAGTCTAACTATCAAGAAGAGAAATAACAACTATGTATTACAAGAACAAGTTCCTAAAGACTTAATTTCTACATAAATTGATTTTTAACATACCTTGGTTTTATTTCATGCTTAAGGTGTTTCTGACATAATTATAATTGACATTATATGTACTAGTTAAAAACAACCATATATTAAGCTTGTATTTTCTCATAAGTTCAAAGCAGTGAAAAATTTAGATGAATATGCTACCTCCATGCCATTCAATGATTTGGAGACCAACACAAACAACATCAAATAAATGAATTAGAGAGTGGTGCCAGTGCCAGACACTACCATGTACAAAGACTCTAATCAATTTCACTTCAACGTTATTTATCCAGTTTCTTAATAACTTTATCTTGTCAAGCATGTCAAAAGATTGCTTAACATTAAAAGAACATAAAACAGTTGACCAATATGACAGTGAAAGCATTCAAATTACCATTGATGAAAGAGCCTGTATGCCAGCAGCACGCAAATGTTGTATATTTTCTTCCTCCCCCATTTCTTGAGCTAGAAGGCAAAGTTTAGAAATTAATCCATCTAGATTGAACATATAGGTACCATCCCTCTGCACAATAAGAGATGCCAAAAACTTAGCACTTGCACAGAAAGGAACTTACAATGTTATCAACATTAAAATCAAAACAAACAAACAGAAAAATCCAGAATAAAAATCCTACAAAAATAAACCCCACCTGATTGTTCACAAAGTCAAACAGAGTTTGGCAGCCTAAAATTCGCACTTCATTATGCCGTGTTTGATCAAGAAGAATTTGTATGATGCCAAGCAAGCTACTTGCAAACAATGGCCTGCCATAATAGTATTACTTCTCATAAATCATACATACACCTGTTCTTTGTGCATAAAATGCTTAAAAAATGGAAAATCAGTCTTTTTTTTCCCCCCTGCAAAAACAGTTTTTAGATGGATGTGATTTCAAGGAAGCTTGAATTTCCAAAAGAATGAAAAGTTTACATGTCCAAAGAGAAGTATTTCCTTGCTTCCTAGAGTAGTAGCTACCTAACTTTCTTTATACAGTCTTTTGTTATGATGTGGGACCCAAAACTGTGACTTTGGTTGCAATTTAAATGTCTCATGATTACTCAAGAAGTAGAAACAGGTTTTTGGTTAAATCTATGCCTTTACAACCATATGGACTACCATGTCATATTGACTAATTCTAGTGCCAAGTATATCTGACATCTTGTAGAAACATTATCTTTAATTAACTGAGCCACTTGAGTCTTCTACAAAGGGTCTTAAATCCAACCTTGGGTGTTTTCCACTTCTTAACAAAGTAGCTAAATAGTGAAAATAATTATGAAGTTTTCTCCTTCCAAGCTACTTTGACTAGTAAGCTCAAGTATAATCAACATTTGCTGCAATGTTGTCCTATGATATATGATCTAGCATTATTATATTTGTGCATTTGTGTGTAGCCTTCTGAAGAATATAAACTCTTGTACAACATTGTCATTATACCTTATATACTTTATTAGTTATAGACATCCCTACATGAAGAAAATAATCCTACACAAAGAATACAGATCAGGCTAAACAACACACCCCGATCAAAGAGTCTGGCATAAACCCTGACAAATCAGAAATTCTACCTTAAAGCATAACCACAACGGAGTTGTAATTAAAGCTTTACCAATAGCATTCTGATCGTGAAGCTACAGGGGGAAAGTGAGAAAGACTATGAAACAAGTATCGACCATAGAGATAACAGGAATGACATTGTTAGTATCACAGTGCTCCAGTAAGTTTCACATAGCAAAATTTCAGAACTGTATATTATGATAAGTGCTGGAGGAAAAAAAAAGAGGAACTTCATGACAATTGACCATTCAATACTTTCACTGGATACCATATGCATAGCCTACTCACTGCGGGCATGTTTAAAATTATGATACAAACAGACAGACACAACATAATGTTGTGAATTTTTAAATATGTTGCCTCGTTTTTGCCCGCTGGGGACTTTTCCTTTGAGTATAATGGGTAAGTAATTTCATTGAATTATTTTAAAAAAGCATAACTTTTCCAGAATCCAGAATAGTTTGCTGTAAGGTTTGATATCATTTGTTTTGCTAGATGAGAGTACAAAAGAAAAGGTACATTTAAAAAACAAAAAATCAAAAGAGGGTGACAATCAAGCAGAAGGTTAATTCCAAAAATAATAGGATGGGTGGCCATGGAAAGTCTTGTTTCACTGAAAGAATAGACAAAGATTATATAAACAATTGCCATAACAGACCATTCAAGTTGGAGATCAACCAAGGTCCAAAATAGAATATTGGGGAGATGACACAAAGGCAACCACAAATTACTTGTAATTAGTTTGATATAAGCTATTCTACTTGTAATTAATTAATATGTGCATCATGATAGGCAAGGTATATGAAGAACGTCTCAGCTTGATAAGAGACAAAATTCCATGACTATCAAAACTTAGTCACAAGCAGCTACAAAGCCTATGACCTATTGTCTTACATGTATCCTGAATGTCTGAAAAATGGAAAAATACTCAAGCAAAATGCAACATTAAGAAAGGGAACTCACATTTGCTCCTTACAAGAAACCAACAACTTCCTGTAGATACAAATGACAACTTTTACAGAATGGAAGTTCTCATTTCTCAATTCCTTATAACACCTTTGCTCAAGGTAGGTAGTTATCTGCAATAAATTAAGAAAACACGATTCTATTAATATATATGTTGGAACTTGAGTTGTAGCCGGAGGGCAAAATGTTTAAGAGAAAATGGAATAGAACAATATGCCAGAACCTAGAATTAATCAAACATTTAAGCAGAGTTCAGTTAACCGATTATTGAAACTGTGAGGGCAGCTTTCATGCCATAAGAACTAACTATGAATATACTTTATTGCCATTAGATTCTCATAATAACTTTGTATTGTGTGATGACATTAAGAACCTGGGGTTTAGGATAAATATTTTTCAATACATGTTAGAGTTTGCCCTTGAACTACCAATTTATCATTTCTGATGCTATAATTTCTACTTTATAGAAGAAAAGAAAGGGGAGGAAAATGAACAGTAATGATTGTAAGATGTGAATGGCAGAAAAAATATCAAGAAGGAACTTAGATGCATAAATTGTTCCATAACAGGTAGTCCATTATTACATAAAATAAAAAATGCATGTACCTTTGGAACACGGAGAGGATTTCTTGAGGCATATTCACATAGCTTGCCAATCATACGATCATTTGGCTCCTCTTCCTGCAGATAAGCAAGAATGGTTCTAGAAAATAAAACTGGGCAAGATAAAACTTAAAATAATCAGGTTTCTCTCAATACAATCAAATAACAACACAAGCCAAAAATTATGATTCACAATAAGATAGCATAGTAAAAAAGTAATTTATTTTAAGCAAAAACAAACAAACAAACAAAATTCATTAGAAAGCACCCCAATACTACAATTTCTACCCAGGTGGCCAGAAATAAGAACCAAAAACTTCTATTTTCACAGTTTCTATGGGCTTCTATAAAATCAATGAACAGTCTTATTTATCGATGAACAGAAAATCTCCGACTATTGCTCTTTCATATTGCATTGAGGAGCCTCCACTAAATGAAACAGAATAAAAAGTGATCACCTGCGTTCTCAATCACAGGAATTTCTTTATTTCTCATCCCACATTCTTGTATAATTAATAGAAAAGTACTTGTAGATGAATTTGGCGTATTATCAAACTTGAAAAGGGGACCCCAAAAAAATGTAAATAAGCCCCTGCAACTTTAAAATTTAGAAATTAGCCCCTAAACTTTTACCAGCATTTAAAACCTTCTGGCCATTTTTCGTTACGAGAAATTTCACTTTACATCATTTTCCTTGTCATTTTCCTTGCCACATGGCACAACTCCATGATTCTGAAAGTAGATAAGTGTGGTTAAAACATTCAGAAAAACCTTGTGAGGAAATAATGCACATACCCCTATATCCCAAAATTCTTAAATGCTCAAGGATGAAAGTTTAGGAAGACGACTTCCGTTTTTAAAAGTTGAAAGGGTCCGAAGGCGTATTTGCATTTTTTTTTTTCCAAAATAAGGAAGAACAATCACATTATTTTCTCACGAAACAGACACTCTTATAAAAGTAAAACACGATGTGACCTGTGAACGAGGGAATATATCAGCAAGCAACTTCTTATAGCGCTTAATGGGGTGCCTCGATCTCTCGCGTAAAGCAGGGCAGAAGAAGCACAAGCTTCCGCACACAGGCCAAATATTCCGAGAGATCACACTCATGTTAACTGGCTATAAAATAATATACTCCCAATTTCCTATATGCGACGCATGCAATAACCAGTAATCGTTTTCCTTCTCCCAGAATCAACTACAGAAAGCAAGAAATCGAAGGCGAAGGAGTTGAAACTGGGGAGAAGGAAAACCCAAAAGAAAAAAAAAAGGTGAGTGAGTAAAAAGGAAAAACAAAATTGGATTGCCTCGGATTCGTGATACGCTCGAAGAGAGCAAAAGAATTTGTGAGGAGGAATGGAGAATGCTCCGAGAGCACAGGATCTCCGAGGTTCTCCACCGGAGAAAATGTGTGAGAATGAGAGAAAACCTTTGCCTTTTTTATTGTGGGGAATGGGGTGGTGTCCCGATTCCGTGTTTTGAACCTCCTCTCTCTCCCTGTCCGTTTCTGCGGAGCCTATTTATACTCTTCGCTTATGAGACGGTGCTTTCAGACAACTCAGCTCATTGGGAGGAGGACAGATTTCGGACCTTGTGGGTCCCAACGTTTACTAATGTTTTATTTTTATTTTTTCCCCCTTTCCCCAAAAAGGCCAAACTTCGATTAAATTTTTTTAAACGAAACGTTAATTATTTAGACTAATTCTATACTAATATGAAAAAGACAAATTCAAAAATTATTTATGTAGTAAATTATATCGCGTTTGGTAGTATATAATAGAAAGAGATGGAGATGGGATTTATTTCTATATTTTGTCTAGTAGTTAGATATTATTTAAATATCAGAAAAAAATGAAATTTATCTTTTTATATAAACATGTAATTGAAGATAATTATTACTCTTAATTTATATAAATTTTATTGTTATCATTATTTAATAATATTTTTATTTTTCAAGTAAATATATTTTTATTATTTCTCTTCAATTCTTTTTTATTTTAATATTATTTTTATTTAATAAAAATATATAAATAGAATAATACTTCCATTCTTTTATATCAAATAAAATTATTTTATTTTATTAACGTTGCTATTTTCTTTCTTATTTCTATTAGAATAATTATGTGCACCAAGAGCTCTGGACAAGTTAAGCCCATCAGCCTAATAACCAAGCCTAGAAGCTCAAACCTGACTCAGTAATGGTTAAGCATGCCCCTGAAAGTCCCATGGCGTATGACGCTCCTATGCAGCATCAAACACTCTCCGGAAGGGACCACAAATCACACATATATAATCATCAAGTTGCACCTCTTACGAGCCAGTGATTGCCCATGACGGCCTCTGTACAAAAGATCAACTAAATGCCTCCACGTGGTCCTCATACTGCCACCACCCACGTCCGCGTGAATTATTATTTCACCCTCAACCTTCAGGTATATATAGCCTCCTGCTACTCCAGGTGTGCTTTTAGGTTCCTAAGATACTCTCTATCCTCTTAATATATTGTTACATTGGTTGGCACCATTGTGTGTACTCATATACAGTTTTGTATGTCGTTGTAAATAGCAGAACGAGAATAATTACTCATTCCGCCACTGGTACCAAAGTGCACATGGAAGAGACGCAAATACATCAAAACCGCCAACAAGAAATGCCCCTCCTCAGGGGGATTTTCCAACTAAAGAAAACGTTCTTGGCCCTGAAGATTTCAATGCGCAAGAGGCAGCGTAAGGCAAACGAAGAAAAAACTGTTGGAGATTGTGCTGTAGGCCAATTATTGTATTGCGAACATTGTTTTTATTACAAAATAAGAGTTTTTTTTAATTATATTATTATATTATTTGCATGTTTATATATAATAATATCCATGGATAAATCATTTTTTTTAATTATCTAAAATATCCCTAATCAATCATCCTTGTGGGAACAACGATGAATTAAGATTAGTATGATTTTGATTAATTAAGTGTTAATCATGTATGATGATATGAATCAAAGTCATAGGCGTGTGTTAGAGAACAGAACGTTGAATAGACCCATCATGAGATAAACTACATGGATTAGGTCATAAGTTTATCTCATATATAACCATGTCATTGATCCCTTGGACCTGAGATCACCATAGATTCCTACATGAAAGACATTATACTTTGACTTAGTCTAATGTCACCTTTGACCGGATGATTATAAAGACTGTGATCAGGTATAATGGAATCCATGCAGATGAAGATGAGTGGTCAAGATGGAATTTGTCCCTTTAATTAATAGAGAGATATCTCTGGGCCCCTCGATGAGTGTGATTGAGAAATGCATGGACATGCTCAGATGGAAAGGGTTTCATCTTATATCAGTCTGCTCAAAGATCGAGAAAGTTATGATCGAGCAAGTTGAGGATGACATTTCCATGCCTCATACTCGATCTAGATATCATGTGACAAAAGGGATATGATAGGGTTATAAGATAGGTTACATCGGATCACCGATTCCATATAATTTGGGTAGTCACAATGTCTTGCTAGAAGCCGCTTGTGATTTGTTGGTCAAACAGTGCAGTTGACCCACTGCCAACATCATATGGGCCTGCAGGGTCGCACACAAGAATGGACCAACTCGGACTAAAATGTCCACATTTATTGAATCAGAAAGGTGTCTAAATTCAATGAATATTTAGGATGGAGGAATTATTTATATATATATATAAATAATTAAATGTGAAATATATTATATATATATATGTATATTATATTTGATATTATATATATATGTATATATATATGAATTAATTTAAATTTGATTCTATTAGATAGATTTAAATTTAAACTAATCAGATAATTTAAATTTAATTCTATTAGATAGGTTTAAATTTAAACTAATAAGATAATTTAAATTTAATTCTATCAGATATATTTAAATTTAAACTAATCAGATAATTTAAATTTGATTCTATCAGATAGATTTAAATTTAAACTAATCAGATAATTTAAATTAAGCTCTAGATATTGTTAGTTTAAATTTAAACTATAAGATAGATATGAATTTAAACTAATAGATATATTTAATTAATTTTAATTAATTAAATATATCTGAAACTCTATAAATAGGGGTTTCCATATCAAAAGCTATAGCTAGAGTTGCCTCCAAAATCCTTAGAGAGAGAGAATCGTACGGACTGTACGGACACTTCAAAATCCTTAGAGAGTGACACTGCAAGGAATTGTACGAATGTTGTACAGATACCGTACGGACTGTACGGACAGACTGCTAGCACACCGTTTGAGTTGCTGAACTCCGTTCGTATGGATACCAGTAGAGGGAGCTGATCTGCGGTCAGTTCCTATGATCCAAACAGAAGAAAATAACAAACTCAATCGACAGAAAAAGGTAATTCTCTGAACCTATTCAGTTTAAGCAACTTTGACAGATCCTTGGTGGGAATTGGAATAAAATTTTTTAAACGTTTCCGTTGTGTGCCTCTCATAATTCCCAACAAGAACAAGCATGAGGATTGGCCAATACCATAGAGAGTACCATAGTTCTAATATAGTTCACTGTAGGGGCTCGTCATATCCTTCTTATTGAAGCAACAATTTGAAACGCAAAGAGCTACGTTACCTCCGTCAAAAGGTATGGACAATGAGGAAACTCAAAGTGAGACTAAATATTCCATCAATGGTCCAGAGGAAAGCCAACTAAAGATCACCCGGATGATGGCTAGAACAACAAAATCATGCCTAGCGAAGATGCTGTCGCTACCATCCTGACCTCACCTGAGGTTCAAGGGAAGGAAGTCATTGTAAAGTCGAAACCAAAAGCCCTTCACCCATTTAATGACTACATTCATGGTTGTTGACAGGTTCAAACACAACGTCAAGAGCTCCATACCAAAATGACAGGATGTCTGACCCGCAAGCTCACATTACTCTTTCTGGTCTGCCATGTTGTTCGCGCGTGCATTTAACAAGACTATGTGCAAGACTTTCCCCTCAACTTTGAAGAAGGATGCAATGCTTTGGTTCTCACCCACCAGGCCATATCTTGACCTTCAATCAACTGGAAAAAATTTTTTTTCAACTATTTTGCCACTTGCCAAATGTGGTAAGGGAAGGATGATCCACTAAAAAGACTACCAAACCCAATACGCCAAAGAAGCTCTTTAAGTCCAAGGGCTAAGTACCCATGTAAGTGTCTATGAAGTACCTCATAGACAAATTAAGAAATAAGTTGTTCACCTGTTCTCTCAATAAGAAGCCCTACAAGTTTATGCCTGATGAGAATTACTTTGCTGTTGAAGAAATTAAGTTATCCAAGTTTGGAAAGGTTGATTGAACGAAAGAAGTAAGTACTTGCTAGGCTCAAGAAAGCGCAAGACCAAGAAGAGAGCGAGGATAACAAAAAGAGGGATAAGCAACCACCATAGGCACCTTACCAGCCCAAAGACCCCCACTATCTTGATACATAGTGTACACCCCATTCAACAATAGCCAGTTGTAAATACTTAATAAAGCCCACACAAACATAACCTCACTCCCGGCCTCGAAGCCACCACCACCAATTGATTGCAATCATTATTCTCCATTTCAAAAGAAATTTGGCCATAAGACGGAAGAATGCCTTTAAGAAATCATGGCTTCCCGAGTGAGCACTATAGCCCTTCATAGGCATAGTAATTGGATTTATAAGAATATATGTCCAAATAGAGAGAGTCGTTCACTTGAGAGTGACATTAGGAGACCCACCTTGCACCAAGAGTATAGATGTGAGTTTTAGAGCAGTGTTAGCCCTAATTGCTTATAATGGAATTCTCAAAAGACTATCACTAAATCAAGCACGAGCAGTTGTGTCTACAATTCACTTGCTAAGTTCCTAATGGAGGAAGGAATAGGCCAAGTGCAAGTCAATAGGAGGTAAGGAGCTATTATGAAGCCAACCTCTGCAGAACTATGTAGGCAACAAATGGAAATGCTAATCAGACGAGGAAGAAAGTGTAACAACCAAAAATTGTGCTTGCTCCTACCCTAGGCATGGTCCCACAAGCAGGTAGGAAAATGGTTCGGTGTTCATAATTAAATACTGCATTATTCGCGGTTAACTAGTTCATACCAACAATCAAATCAATATCATGGAAGGGCATACAGATCAAGTCACATCTCCAGGGTTAATCATTATACCTTTAGAGGTAAGAGGAACACCGAGACAACTCAATAAACTTGGTCACGTATTGGTCCACAGTCATTTCATCCGTTTGTCTCAAGCCCATAAATTTCATCTCTTTCTTCTTCCTCACAGAAATCAGATAGAATGAAGTCGAAGTGAAGACAGGCTGAGGCTAGTACATTATGGTGTTACATTTTTGGTATCAGAGCAAAGGTTCAGGCATTTTTGCTCGACATTTGATTCTTGAATGGTATATTTGGCTTGTTTTTCGGCGATTTTTGGGTGGAATATCTATGTATATGTGTTTAATTATGTTGTGGGCTAAAGGCTGTGGTTTTTCTTTTCAGTAAAGATGGTTGAGACTCAAAGAGGTCGAGGTGGAGGCAGAGGCAGACCACCTCGAGAACCCGAGGTTGAGTCTGTGGATCCAGTGTGGGCTATCAAAGAGTGAATTGACTGGTCCGTTCGAGAAGGTTTTAACTCTGATTTGAGTAATTCTAAAGGCATTTTATTAAATTGGAAATCTAACTTTTATGGTGTTATAGAAAGGGCATAAAGAAAAGAGGAATTGAAAAAAGAATTGTTATGGGGCCATGGAGACTGGTAAGAGATTCATGAATGCCAAATTGGTAAACTTGTGGGATAAGATCTTAGAACAAAGACCCAAACCTCAATCTCACTTACCTTAGACACACCTTTACACACCAAGAGAGTGAAGAACACAAGAGAGTTGCAAAGAAGAAAAACAAGGGAAAGGAGAAAGTGAAGAAGAAGAGTTTGCAGAAGTAAGAACATGTCCTCCTCGTCTGGCATATGGATGGCTTTACTCTTAACTTATCTGCTTTCATCCTTTTCTTCTTCATCTTCTTCCTCTTTCATGAATCCCTTAAGTTTTTATGATTGACATTAAAGTGATGGTGATTTATGGGTTTAGGCTGAGTTTTAATGAAACTATAATGGTTTAAGACCATAAAAATCATGTTGGGAGGTTGGGATTCCTTGAAAGTGGTGATTTGGAAGCATCAAATAGTATGTTTTTGTGATAAGGGCTTCGAGCACAACTTGTCAATGTATAATAGCACAAGTTATACTTATTTATGTGCATTTTATAAATCACATAGCTAGGCTATATGATTGAGGTCAATCACATGACCAAGTCATGTAATACATTGGTTTAGCCAAAAATTCAATTATTAGCCCTGAACCAAGGAGGAACATAGCCCTGTCATGTAACCACACATGGACTGTGTATTCCTCCATTGTTTTAAGTATTTTAAATGTCCAAGAAGTGCATGGTCTAGCTATATGAAATGGCATGGGTTGTGTATATTTAAGAACCTATTTTTCAAGATTTATGGATTGTTAGGAGTTGTGTGCATTTGATGTTTGCATATTGTATTATCATTGGTATGTCTTATGCATAAGTTGCTTGATTTAATTCTCCTGAGACCAGAAGGATTTAGTTTCATCAATTTCTCACTTAATTACTTGCATAAAGGAGAATACTTGAAGGCCAATGCATGGAAGACTAAACACTAGATGATTTCCATGCATGGATACCATGATATTGGAATATACATTGATTACTATATATGGATGACTAAACTTTAGACTATTGCCATAAATAGATGATCTTAGCATTTGGAATGCCCTTTATATGGACCTAATATGGACTTTATTAAGACATAAAAGACATTTAAAAACATGATAAAAAGGAAAAAGGTTCCATCATAATTGATATAGACAAGTGTTGATATTTGTGTCTTATATAGGTTATGTAAGCATGCATATAATGTCTGTATACCATGTTTAATCCATATATGTGTATGTACTTATATATATGTTTGATTTATGATACATGTTTATATGTATGATTTGTGATGTAGATGACTATGTGCAAGCCTAAGAAACGTGACTTAGAATATACATTTAAGTAAAGGGATGTTTATATGATATCTTCCCATTATTGAAATAGGCCTAATTGAGTATATGTTATGTGAACTTCTACGATGATTGTCTATTATCTATTTGATTATATGATTGAAACTCTAGGTTCTTAAGGAATGGACTCCTGATATAAGATGGTCTTTAGAAATGAGATTCTACAAATTCTTAATTTTTTTTAATAAGTCATTAGAAGATAAAGTTTTCAAATGATAAGATCAACAAAGACATATTTTCTGTCTATATGGAAGACAGCATATGATCATCTGGAATCAACATTGTGATTAATGTTCCTTATGGTTTGAAGTCTTATTCTTCTAGGAACAAGGTTATGACAAGGGGTCATATGAGGATTTGGAGGCCCTGATATGGCTCTTAGGTCTCAAGATAATGTTTATGGAATCATTCGAGGGGACACTATAGTATATTTACTCTTATCTATAAAGTGAAGATTTCAGTGGTCATAATGACTAAGGAGAATAGTCTTTCTCTTTAACAATGTTAAAAACTTAAATCTTAACCAAATAATATAAGATATTTAGCGGGTTACCTATGATTGCAAAAACTCAAACTTGTACAAGTGGTATGAGACACTTGATATATGGCTTATGAAAATGATTTTTTAATGACTATCACTTTTAAGATAGGATTATCTATGTCTCCTTAGAAGGATATGCATATAAATACTCATTAGAATACTATTTAAGCTCCATGATTGAAATGACAAGGTATGCTAGTGTATATCAAGTTAATTGATACATAGAGATCAGATATGAAGAACTGAGCCTACTATGATCATACTAAATTAATATTGCTTAAAAGATGCCTTTAGAAGATTTAGTTGGAATTAAGTGATATTATGCGTCATATTTGTGTTATTATATTTAAATGCAATTATGTGGGATATGTGATATACTATCATAAAGTATAATTTGATATTAAGTAGGCCTTGATTTGTGATTTTGGGTATGGCCTATTTAACATATTAATTCATATGCAGAAATAGTTCTATTTTAGGTTATTACGGCCTGAACATAATCACAAATAAATATATACATTTCATATGTCTGTATGTTTCCCAACATGAATTGTGTCACTATATATGTATGATCTTCTATTCATATTTGGTATGTTATGATATGTCTGTTATTCTTATATGCCAACAACATGAGGAAAAGAAAATATTTTTTGCATACATGATTGTTGAACCATTACTAATTTTCAAAACTAATTGTGTTCTTACTAAAAATATAAATTCTCACTACACTTGGTAATGTGTTCAAATAGGGATTCAGTCTCTACTGATTTGAAGCTAATAGTATATTAAAGTACTTGAGGTAGACTAGGCTTCCAAGATTGAGATCAAAGTATAAATAATATTGACTAGTCTTATATCAACTTTGTTGGATGATTGTAAAAATAATTAAGAGACACTAACTTATATTCAAGGGTGAGTTATATATTGATGTTGAAACATTTTCAATATTACTAAATGGTCATGTAATTTTTATAAATATTAGACATATGATATTGGTTATTTGATATGTGGTTAAGAAAATATCTATGGGATTTATTTCAAATTTATGCAACCAGAAAAAATAAGAAAAAAATGTAATAATCAAAATCTCACCATATTTTAGCCACTTTGGTCAATAATAGGAGTACGTGACACCCTAAATATGGGTGTTACATAATCAATTAGGTTTGATTGGATATTGCAATCAAAATGGTGCATTTGACGTGAAGGAAATTAGCTTCAAAATGTGGTTTCAAAGACACGCCATTTTGTAACTTAATAAGGTGTAGAAATTCTAGCCAAAATGAAACATTTACCATGAAAAAACATTGCTGCATTAGATGTTAGGGGGTAACATGAAAGGATCTGCACACAAGTTTTTCTGGTTATTCAATGTTGTTGGATAACAATAATCTCACAACTAGATAGATTGAGTCACTTTGAGTGCAAAAAATTAACAATGTGTTAATTCTTATTATCTATTATGTATTTCTTACTTTTCAAGTCATGGACCATTTATGTAATAAATTACTAATAATAAGGAGGTTAAAATGCACATAATTAACTTGCCTAAACGTTGAGTTGTGTAGAGAATATCTTTTTTCACCTTTAAAAGTTAGTAATTAGCTCTCTTAGACTTTCAATTTTATGCAAAGAACCATTTTCCATTAGTGATTTCATTAAGTCACTAACAAAATTCCTCCATGACATGTTGATTAGAATTTTTTTTAATCTTAGTTGGCATCTAATCATATTATCTCTCTCATCCCTCTTCTCTCTATTTGCAAATCCCTAGATGCAAATAATGGAAGAAGAAGAAGAAGAGCTCTTTCTAACAAATAATTATTGGACTCCATATAAAATACTTTTGCAAGTCCAAATGGCAAACATCATTTTGGTAAACATATTTGTATATCTAAAAATGGAGGGTATGAGGTTCCTTGCAATGCCTACACAAGCTAAGTTTATAGTCTATACAAAAAACATTCTTTTCATTATATTGAAGGTGTTAATGATCATTACAGTGGCCAAAGTTGTTATGGAAGAAAGTTTTAAGACAATACTCTTCTTTTCCTCAAGTAATAGACTGTGTCCCACGTACAAAGTTAAACCATTTGCCCCAAAAGGAATTTACAAACCCTTTTAAAGAATCCAAGGCACAATAAAGTTCTAGAATCAAGGATAAAACTTTCAATAGCAAGCCATCTTCCTTGTCAAATCACTAGCAAATTAATCTTAAAGAATTTTTTTTAGTTTAAACCATATTAAAGATAACCTATATACTAAATATGAAAAATTCATATTTCCTCTTGATTGACACCAAATTGGTAACAAAAAAATTACTCCAAGAAGGACAATTGACCAATATTAATAGCATGTTCAAGAATCATATGTATAATATGGCCAACAAGTTTAAAACATGGAATTGTAGTTAAATATACAATACTAAGATAAAAAAACACAAAATAGTTAAGAACCCATTAATAATTTAAATATAAGAAGAAAGATTTCTTTGTGCTCTTACCATTTCTTGGGTTTGAGATTGATTTCACAATAGCAATAGAGTGATGAGTTGTTGTTGAAGCTCAAAATAGAGAAGTCTCTAGTGTTTATCATTTCAAGGGAATTAAACTTTTCAGAATATAGGTTTGATAGAAACGACAACAACAACAACAACCCATGTTTATCTTTTATCTCACTTTAGTTTTTACCAGAAAAATTATATAGGGTCCAGTAATTATTTGTTGAAAAGAACTCTTCTTCTTCTTCTTCCACTTTCTACATATATGCATTTGCAAATCAAGAGAAAAGAGAGTTGAAGGGGGGAGAGTGAGAGAGAAGAGAAGAGGTATGAGAGAAAATGTGATTAGATGCCAACTAAAATTTTTAAAAAAATCTTAGTCAGCATGCCACTTAAGAGTTCCATCAATGATTTACACCATAAGAAATCTAGGTTTTTCTCGAGGAAAATTCTCGCAAAACTCGTGTAGTGAAAAATTTTCACAGAACTTCTTATGGAATTTGTCATGGTTTACAAATTTTTTACTATTCTCACAATAAATTCTTGCATTTTTTTAAAGAATTTTCTAAGAGAACTTTAAGAAAAATATTATAACAAAAGTGTCGTGGTATGATGGGAATAAGGTGTCAACAATTCTCGTGGATTTTTTTGTGAAAAAAATTTAAAAATTATTTTTTAATTCTCATAAAAAAAATACCATGAGAAATATAGAGAAAATATTTTTATTATTCTCACAATAAAATATATTAAGAATTCTAGTATTTTCATGTGAGAATAAAAATTTTTGAAAATTTTTTCAATTTTCACAATAAATTGTTGTTAAAGATTAACAAATTACAAATTTTTTATTCTCACATTATTTTATCAAAAGAATAAAAATTGGATTTTTTTTCTAATTCTCTTGATATTTTTCTATGCAAATTATTGTGAGAATTTTGAAAAAATTTTGTGAAATTTAAGGGGAAAAATGTGATTTATTCTCATGGTATTTTTTCATGTGAATGAAAAAATTTGTAAACTTTTATTTTTTACTACAAAAAAATTTTGTGAGATATAAAAAATTCATATTTTTTTATTGCTCATAGCATTATTCCATGAGAAGAGAGAAAAATTTTCAAAAAATTAAATTTTTTTAAGGTCTGAATTTTTTCTATGCTCATAGAAAAATACTGTCAAAAATATTTTTCATGAAAAACTTTTGTGAATAATAAAAAAAATGACCTATGAAGGGGGAGAAAAAAAAATTTCTCATTTATTTAGAATTTGATTCCTTGCTTGTTTGAAACCCCACTAATTTCTTCTCCCTTTAATTCTTAATTTCTCCCTTCTTTTCTCACATATGTCTTCAACTTTGGCCACCATCCAGTTATTGTACCACCATTGATGACATACACCCACTCACCATAGCCACTCCCTTTGTTTGTCATGCGCGGGTTCATGGTGTAGGTCATAGGGGTGCCAAATCTATAGAAGTGAGCTCTCCTTCATCCCATTTAACTTTTTTTGCACTTTCCCCTCTTCCTTCTTCCATTTCTAGTCTTATTCTCCCTTAAATTGTGGCCATTGATATAGTAGAACTCTCCTTCCTTTCTATTATTCTTGAATCATTTTTCTAGTTGGACATCTTACCATTAGTTATAATTACTTGTTAGGGTTTTTCTTAATAAACTTTAGAAAATAGAAATATAAATGGATAAGAAAAATATCATCCAAAAATTTCAAGGTAAGGTAGCAATTGTTACAGCTTCCACCTAAGGAATCAGTTTGACCATAACCTAAAGGCTTGACTTGTAGGGCACATCTATTTCATCTTTTCTTGAAAACAAGTTACTCACTTCTCTTCTTTTCTTTTAAATATAAAATCTTCATAAATGTTGCCATTCTAATCACGCTTTTTTTGCTACTATATGAAGGAGGAAGATGGGAAAATTAAATAGATATCTTTAGTTGTTTACTCTTTGGTGCTCAAACTAAAATATGGCTTGAAATTTTTAGAGAACTTGATAATCAATTACTAATGTGTAAAAAAGTTCACTCTTTATTTTTTACTGGAGAACTTTATAATAATAATTTTAAAATTG
Organism: Erythrophleum ivorense; assembly: GCA_026724425.1. NCBI lineage: Eukaryota > Viridiplantae > Streptophyta > Magnoliopsida > Fabales > Fabaceae > Erythrophleum > Erythrophleum ivorense. The sequence goes on from JAIUCV010000017.1 coordinate 18,164,551, forward strand.
TTCCTAAATTTGGTCTAACTAGCATTTGTTATAGAAGAGTAAAAGTTTCTTCATCATTTATTCATCTTTGCCTAGAAAATTGAAAGGAAATATTGGTGATGATTAGTAGAGACAAAAGCCAATCTTTTTTATTGTCTTTACACTTATTATAATCATAGAAAAAATCATTTGATACTTTTATAGTGATGTTCATTACTAAAAAAGATTTTTCTCTTTGGTTAAATTATCATAGAAAAATGTACTTAAGACCATTAATAAGCTCAAAGCTCAAGAAATTGAAGTATTTGCTATTGTTTACCATGTCTCAAATGCACAACAGAGGAAGAATTTGATGGACAAAATTGTATAAGTGATGATTTCTTCAATAGTTAACTGATGATTACAATTGTTAAATAAAAATATGAAATTAATTTCAATTATGCTAATCTAAATTTACTTAATATTTATTCAATTCACTATAAGCATATATATTAGCATGTTACTACAAGTTAAAAAATGATGAATTATATTTTATAAAAGAATTAATCTATTTAGATTTTGTCATTGTATAATATTGAATGTAGATTTATTTGGTAATTTCATTTAGCCTTGCATCATATGTGAGGGTAGAGTTAATGAGGCACCTAGTACAACTTTAATTTCATTATTTATGACCAAACCTTGATGGGGACTTGCATGAGTGCTTATTAGTTAAGGTTGCAAAGTTTTAGTAATTTTATTATAAGCATGACAGGTTACCCAGTAAGAGATAATGGTTTTATTGAAATTTAAGGAAGATGATAGTTGATGCTAATGTGATAGAAATTGATATTCTATTACTTGTTGAGGCTAGGCCATGCTTCCAAAGTCCACCTTTAAGGTAAACGTGCAATTGACCTATAGAATAAAAAATGATTATTTAAGACAACCTAGAACTTCTTCCAATGATATATACTGCTAGATTTTGGCCCCTTTAGCTTCAAGAGATGGATAGAACTTTATATGATTTATTTCTTAAAATAAAAAAATAACACTGCTTTAGCCAACAAAAAATAATCACAATTTCATTTTTATATAAGCACTGGTGACTATCTAAATGAGATGATGAACATCTCTCAAATAATATCCTTAAGAAATCTAAATAGCTCTTAGAAAAGCATCAAACCTTTATTCTTTTAAGAATGTAAGCTCATAGGGTAAAGAAGGGGGCATATGTTAACAACTAATGAGAGTAATAATAGGATTAGAAAACAAGCTTCAGGATAGAACAAGCATATTTGAATTTGAATACGTACTTCATCATATATGCCTTATATGTAGTTTCTTTATTTTTAAATTATTCTTTTATAAGGATACCTTATCCTCTTTTTTCACACTCCTTGCCTATTCACTTGTAATGAAATTTTTTCTTTTCTTATAAAACAAATAAGGATCTTACTATCTTATTTAACCTATTCAGATCCTATTGAGGTGTAGGATGACCAACTAATCTTCTTTGTGTGCCAGTGTTTCTATCTTTTTGGCTTATATGTTATTCCCTTTTCTTTTCTTAATTGACTTTTTTTTTTCATTTTTTTATTTGTTACCATTTTTTATCTTCATGGTTTATAAGAAGATCATGGAGTTGACATTTCTACTATTTAATTTTACTACAGGTTACTAGCCTTAGGGTTAATGGAATATAATATAGACTAAAAGGCAATTTAACAAAGTTTTCTTCCTTACAAGTCTAAGCGTTAGGTGATTACTATTATGGATTATGTTTTCCAAGGATAGATTTTGTTGGTATTTGTTGAAGGAGAGGTAGAAGTCTATTCATGTTTTATTACTTTTATGCTCTTGTGATCTAATGGAAACATCATCTATTTTGAAATATAACATTGATGCTAAGCTTCTTTGATTTGCTTTTCTTCCTTAAGATAAATTGTCTAATTTGCGAACATTCTCAGCCCATAAAAAAGAGGAACCAATAATATGTTTGAATCTGTAAAAACCCAAACATATATATAAACTTAATTATAGAGGTAACTTAGATGGAGGCTTGGATTTGATGGCAGCTTAGGACCCATTTGCACCTTCCATGTCATAGATTCAAGCCTCAACTAAGCTCATAATCCAACAAGTTTTTCTTTCTCTAGGTCATCCTTCATAATGCCAAAAACACCCCTACTTATCTAATTGGAAGCTAGTTTTTTTAACTTTTCCTATGTTATCTTTTTGCAACACATTTCCTTTCTTGGACCCATATGTTTCAAATAGCTAAGATAGATCAAAGCCACCAAACACCATCTTTTTCTTGGTCCTATTCTTGTAGCAGTAATGTTCTTAAAATGCTTCAACCTTTATGTGGTTCCTACTATTAAAGTTGTCCTTCTTGAGGCATTTGGTTGCAACATTCATGTAGATCTAAATTTCTCTAGATCCAAAGTTGAGTTCCTATGTTATTAGGCAGTGTGGTGTGCTATGTAGGGTTTGTCATATAGGTGTTTTCACGGAAAAATGAAGGAGCATAGGAAATAAGGTGAGATTGTTAGGGAATTCCATCAGTTACACCTTCTATTTTTAGCTACCATTCCTATTTTTATGTTGCAAATTCTAAAGCTCTGTTTCAAGCCTTTATTCTCTATTTTTTTCCCATTTTAGTGGCTGCCATTCTCCATTCCTTATTTGTTTCTTTGCAAATACCACTCAACCACGTTCCTAGGCCTATTTTAGCCCTTTTTCATGAAAGTAAGTATCTATTCCTTATAGTAGCATTTTTTTTGTCTTCTTATGCCTCTAATCCATGTATGTCTGGCTACAACATGACTTTGTGTGTGTGTGTGAGTGAGTGAGTGTGCTGCAACATGTTTTAGGTGTAAAAGTGTGTTACAATATGGTTTTTGGGATTGTCTTCTCTGTAGGAATTGTGCTATTTGATATAATTCTATTTTTGAACATATGAATTGCCAAAGTCAATAAGCTGCAATGCTCCCACATTATGTGCAGTTGTTCACAATCTAGGTCTATTAGAATAAATGCCTTGTTCAATCCTCCATGATGAGCCCTTCAATCTAATTAGTTGGTTTTGCATACTAACTCTTATTCGTGCCTTATAAAATATAAATATAAATATAAATATAAATATAAATATATATATATATATATATGAATGAGTTGGAATTCAATATATTCCTTGATTATCAAATGCCTCTCCTTTTGGGTTTGTTAACTGAATTTGGTTTCTTTCCTCTCTAATATATATACATGTGGTGTGTCGCAATTCTCTCCCAATCCAAATGATAGTCTGTTGTCAAGACTCAAGTTGAAACTATGTTTTATTCTATTGCTAAACTTTGGTTCTTGTTTAAATTTTTATGTATTCCATAATGATAGAAAATCATCCAAACATTAGCATATATAGTGTTGTTATACTAAAATGAAGTATTTTAGATGTCTTTGATGCACAATTAATTGAGGTTTCCCTTGGAGTTCATAACTAAAATATTATATAGGTTGATAGTAGGTAGAAGAGATAGATAGGATATTGAGTATTAAAAAAAATTACAACTTGAACCAACAAGTTTATATTGGTGTTGTGAAAGGGGTCTAACTAGTTACCATATCCTAAGAGACTTGTTAAGACTTGGCGCTTGAGAAATAACATAAATTTTTTATTATGAAATAGTTTAGAGTCATTTAAGTACTAAAACTTTGTGAACCGGTGTTATAGGGTATTTGGGAAAAGTAGGCATACTAAGAAATTAGTAGGGGATACGATAGGAATTTTCCTGCGTCATCCTAAGAGGTTAGTAAATAATGCTGACTATATGTTATATAAATCATGCAATTTCATTTCAAGGTTTGTGGTTAAACATTCCTTAATTAAATGTATTTACTTTGTTAAATATGTTTATGATTATTTAACCATTTGAATGTCTATTTAAGTAACTTCTAGAATTTGGGAATATGAATACTGATGATGGAAATCACCTTTATTGACTATGAAAATTTTAAATGTTACCTTCTTGATTATTCTGCAAATGGGAATATTTACTATTATATGATATTTACATGTTCGGATTACAAGTGTGCATAATTAAGAATTTGATTCACTTTGAACATATATGTGTGAGACGATTTTCTTTCGGGAGCTACCTATATTAGGACCCTACAGCTAACCCAGTATTGGTTAGCCATAATGCACTGTGATATGTATCCAAGCTAGTAGGAGTGTTGCTAACCTAGTGCAGTTGGGCACCCTATGTGGATCTATTTGATTTTTGTTAACTAATTACTCAGTGTCTATGTTATTTACCCTCGTGAGTTCTATGCTCTGCGTCTAATCTGTTTGGTATCGATTGGATGTTTTTATTGTATTTAATAAATGAATTTTATTATAAGGATTCATTAATCACCGTTTTTTAGGTTCCAAATTGTTGAATTGTTATTTTGAACAAAATGTTAATGTAAAAGTGTTCTTATAACTTATAGTTAGCTTTATTTATTCATTGAGCATTGACTCACTTTTTTTATTTCCAAAATCCTTGTCAGATAGTAGAACCAAGCCTAACCCTTCTTCAGCAGCCTAGAAGCGTAATATTTCTTTGTTTTGGTGATCCTTGTGTAAATCTTACGAGGGAATATTTTGATTGTTAATATGAACCTAAGTTCATATTATAATATGTGTTGCTCTGTTGAATCACAGACAGGTTTTCCCACCTCTAGAAATTGTTGAAAAATAGATTATGTTGATAGTAGAACTCTCTTTAATTGTATTGGTTTTTGTTGGATTGATTATAGAAATTTTGGGATATCCAAATTTCAAGGGAGACTCTACTAAAATTTTTACAAAAATCATTGTAATTAATGATGTTCAATGCCAGTGTGATTATAATGGTTGTAATTGGTTCTATTATCTACTATTGAATTATATATAAAGATTTTACATTAAATTTTGGTCCAAATTCTAGCTCTTGTTAGGCTTACGGAAGAGGAATTATTTATCTTCCATGCTACTCACCCTCTTGATTTCAAGGTGCGACAGAATTACAGTTGTTATTATTATTATTGATGACATATGTATTTTAGGCTAATTGATGAAGCTTTTTGCAAAGTATTTGGGGGATAGATTCTCTAAACAGTGGCATTCACATTATTATTAAGCACCATTTTCCTTGCTTGGTGCCTAACATGATTTGATTGAAAAAAAATACTTGAACTAATTTTCCATTAAACATTGCAACACTTTTGCAAACCATGACTGTTAGTGATATGGGAATGACCCAATGGTGGGATTGCTTGAGAATCAACAACTTGTTTGCTCATCCAATAAACAAGCAAAGTTGACGGGTACTACTTGGTTGTTTGCAATTGTTTTGTTGACCATAAAGATCATGTTTTGAGTATGACATGATATTATTTTTTTGTAGATGCATTGAAACATTCTTCATAGCTTCAAAAAGTTGGTTTTAATAGTTTTATAGATATTCACTATGATATATTTTACTCTTAATATGCCAAGGTGGTTTTGTTCTAGGGTTTCAAAGTGCCATTATAATGATGAATTGCAATTTTTATACTTTTTGTTTTAGTTTTTACTCAGCTTTTTAATTTTAAATGTAACGTAATGTTCAGTTGGGAACCCTCATTATATTGCGCAAACTGTTGTGACCTATCTAATATGACACAGGATGTTAATTCAATATTATGAAATAAACTTTAGAAAAAATACCAAAAATTGCTACTAAAATTTTTCAAAATAAAAAGAACATTTAGCAATACTGATGTTGCAATTGAAAGCCTTTTTTTTGTGTTCTCACAGTAAATTATTGTGAAAATAAAAAAGGAATACAAATTTTTTTACATTCTTATAATAATTTACTATAAGAATTCACAAATTTTGTTTATGGTTCTCCTAATAATATACCATAAGAATACAAAAAATTTAAAAACTTTTTTATTCTCATAGTAGATTAGCATGAGAATTTTATAAGAAAGTTATAAATTTCATCACAACTTTTGAAAAAAAAATTCTCATAGAACTTTTTTTATATTCTTACCAAAATTTTTGTCCAAAAAAACTTTCATAAAAATTTTAAAATTCTATGACTTTTTTTTTATGACCCAGATCTATGAGAATTTCTACGAGAACAATCACTCATAAAATTTTGGGGATTTTTTCATGAAAAAATTCTGTAAGAATTTTGCTGTTTTCTTGTATTGTTAACAGAATCATTAATGGAAGAGAGTTTTTTGTATAAAATTGAGAGTCCAAAAGGATCCATTGCCAGCTTTTAAAAGCGAGAGAATTTCTCTGATTTAAAATTTAGAGCAATTTTATATATTTTAGCCTAATAATAATAATGAAACAGTGAGAATCCCAAGAGCCTCGACTCACGTAATATCTTCCTTTACGTAATATTAAAAACTTATTAATATATGTAGGTTTGATTTTTATCCTATGTATTTTTTTTACTGTCAACTCAAAAAAAATAGAGGAGATGATAATTTTCTTATTTGAACGAATGAAGAAGATGATTAGTGTCCTAAACAATTAATCATAACATGTGAACGTTTAGATCCATTGACTTGAAAATTTCGAAGGATATATAATTTACAAATAAATTAATTACCAGGAAAGAAGTCTGATTGAAAGTGTCATGATAATGAATTTTTCTGATATTTGCTTCAATATTGACAAGGCTCACACCGATCTATTAGAAGTTTAGAACGTGTCGTTCGTTATTTTCAACTTCTATTTACTTAATTAGCATAGTACAATTAAGTCTAAACTTCCTTTTTTTTTGTTATTATGAATTAGACATATCATCGGATTGCGTTGAGACTGATTCTTTAATTTGTGCCCTCTCTTATATTGATTTTGTACATTTAAAATTTTATTAACAAAATACTTTTAAGAAAATTGAACTCAAGCTATTAAAGTGAGATATATATTATATATCTTTTTTTACCAATTAAATCTAAACACATGTATTTTAAAAATTGATTATATTATTAGACAGGTGAAAGTAGTAATTCATAATTTATTAATTTTATTATGATCGAACCCAATATATACTTTAAAGGATATAAATAATTAGCGAAAAGGGATCAAATAAAATATTTAGCGAGTTATATCCATGTTTTACGGTTTATTTGCCCTCCTCCATTTGGTTTGTAAATTACAACCTTAAGGCTTATTCCCCTCACAGTACTCCTTCATTGTCTCCTGAAACTAAGCAATCAATCACCACCACTCGCTCATTCAGAAGCTTTTTGTCAAAAATTGGTGGCAATTAAAAAAAAAAAAGTTCAGAACGAAACTTTTGAGGGTTTGTTGATGATCAAGAAACTAAACACGACAGAAGAAGAAGAAAAAAAAAAAAGCGAGAAAAACCCAAGATGTCCAATAGTTCCTCTCATGGTCTTTTCTTCGTCTCGTCACTATCGTCAAACCCATGCGCAGAAAGGCTAGGTTCGCTCATGTTTTCAGTAGCCAAAAACTTCATTATATTTTTGGCGATGGTGATCGTGTGCAATGGTGTGCATTATCTACTAAAGCCTTATTCAATGCCTCGCATTATTTCTGACATGTTTGTAAGCTTCCATCGATCTCTTCTCATAATTAAATGAACAACATAATGGTACCGTAATCAATTTGATACTCTGCAATGGATTTGTATCATTATGGTGATCCATAGTAGGTTTCCATTCTAGTTTCATTCTTCTGGAATACTAATCATGTTCTTGAATATATTAAAATGATACAAAATATCAAATCGAGAGCAACGCTGTTTTTCAAGGACGAAACTGGTTTTTGTCTAGATTTGAATAGCACTGAAAACGCAGTCTGGAAAATACTAAAAACTATATGCGATTGGTTTATGGAAAGATTTTCGACTTTTTCATCTATTTCATAAAAATGTCGAGGGAACATCTTCTCCTACATTGTATACGAAATGTATTTTTAGTCATATTTTCTATTTTCAATAAAAACAAAAACAGAAAACAATAATAAAACAAAACAGATGCAGAACTTTTTCTGACGTTGTTATATATAATTATATGCAGGTAGGAGTACTTGTGGGCAACATAGGTTTCCTACGTGACATATATGACGAATTCAACAAGACCTTCGGATTCATAATCGATTTCGTGATGATGTTTTACATGTTCGCTCTGGGTATAGAAATGGATCCGTATGCGATCTTCAAACAACCATCTCGCGATGCTCAAATTGCCTATGCAGGAATCCTATCCACATTCATCCTAGCCTGCTTCACAACACCATTTTTCAACTACTTCTCAGGCAAACACAAACTAGACTTCACACTCTCCCTCTCCACTCTACTCTCTAGCACGGCCTCACCCGTCTTGACGCGTCTAATAACAAGCCTCAAAATCAGCAAGTCCGACATCGGAAAGCTTGTCATCGCCGCTGGCATGCACTCTGATTTCCTATGCTCTTTGCTTCTCTCAATCGGCTACATCGGCATGCCCTTGCCGGTGTTTTGCGAGAACGAGCATCATGGGAAGAATAGCAGTAACAAAGCACGCCTTAAAATGTCAATTGTTATGGGATGTGCAGTTCTAGGGCAAATGTTGTTCACAGCCATAGTTTCTCCTATACTCATGAGATGGGTTAATAATGAAAACCCCGAAGGTAAGCCCATGAAAGGTCCACACTTGGTGCTTTCTGTTGCGTTTATGGTGTTAATCTGTGCATCCTCCACTTTGTACAATTACAGTCCGATTCTGAGTGCGTTCATGGCTGGGATTTGTTTGCCACGTGAGGGTAGGCTATCGAAATGGGTTATCACTAAGATAAACTATTTGTTGTCTACGATTTTCTTTCCTATCTTTTTCTTGTGGATGGGTTATGGAGCTGATTTTAGAATGTTTGAGGCTGGAAAGTTAGCAACATGGGGAAGGTTGTTGATGCTCGTTGTGATAGGAATGGCTAGTAAAGTTGCCGGAACTGTTGTTTCTGGAGCCATGCTGGGTTTTAATTGGCCTGATTCTGTGGCCATCGGGTTGCTTCTCACCACCAAGGGCCATTTTCATATCTACTTGGCAATCAAAGTGGTACGTTTTGAATTAATTCTTCTCATGATCTTGTTTTTTCTTTGTTTTTATATGTTTATCACTCTGGATTCCTAGCGTACTCTGGAATGGCATGAACCATCATCATGTGTAAAGTTTTGCAACTTAAAGGCGACTTTTATACTGTGTCTAAGAATAATTAACTGTGGTAAGGATTATAAAAAAATACTCATAAATATTCACTGGGGGCTTTAATTTCTTAACTGAAATGGTTTATTGACCTAATATATGAGTACACGGTATGATGAATTTGTATTTTATCTACATTTTAAATTGTTATAATAAAAGAGTGTGCTAAAAATTATAATAAAATTAAACAATTTCTACTTATTGCAATGGTTCTTTAAAGCTTCAGTATGCATAAGAAAAAGATGACTCTATATAATAGCCCTTTTTTCCAGTTGCACCTAGTCATCATTATCTTTGTCCTTAATTTGTACTTTCTCTCTCCCTCACTAAATTACTTTTTGCAATTATTGACTTTTTTATTCATTTGTCACATTGTCTAAAAAACCCCTTTCCATCTAAATAATGGACATTATCTTTAACTGACATAAAAGTACGTGAGAGTTGCATTTAACGACCATGATATTTCCCCCTAATTACAATTTCTTCCTGATTGATTATTGTAACGAAATAGATAAATGAGTTAATTAGTTGATTAAAAAGATTAATTCAGTATATGAGAAATAACAATTGGAGACAAACATTAATGTGAGTAAATATAATATCTTCTTAAGTCAAATAGAGATACCTCCTAATTAAAATCAAAGTGATTTTGCAATAATACAAATAAATCAAGAGGTTCAAAATACGAACTCAATCGATTAGGGTAAGCGGTTGGGGATATATATATATATATATATATGTATGTATATATTTTCAAAACTATAACATAGAAACAAAAATCACGTGCCAGTGAACAATATTATTCAAACTACTTCAATTAATTTCATAATAATAGTTTGTGCTTCTCTAACCAGATGAAATGTGGAGGCAATACAACCACTGGTATTGTGATGATAATTGCAATCTTTTTCACAGTTCTGCATTCCCCATCAGTGGTAGCACATATCATCAAACGAGCCAGGAAAAGAGTTCCTACCCATCGCATGGCCCTCCAATTGCTTGACCCATCAAGTGAACTCAGAATCCTCCTCTGCGTTCACGGACCTGAAAACGTCCCTGCATGCATTAACTTCATGGAGATCTCTAGAGGAACGACAGAGCCAGGAATGGTCGTTTATGTCACCGACCTGGTGGAACTCACGGATGAACTAGCAGCCACAGTGGAGAAGCCTGAAAGAGCAGATAATAATACAGTGGCTTTAAATGACAAGGTTATTGTGGGCATTAGAGAGAAAGTGACGAGCTCGTTTCAAGCCTATATTGACGAGGATGGTGACGGGATTACTCTTAAAAGACCAATGGCGGTCTCGACGTTTAACAACATGGCACGTGACATCTGCTCTTTGGCTGACGAGTTGACTATTGCCCTCATCGTATTGCCGTTTCATAGGAGGCAGCGTGAGGATGGAACACTTGATGGAGGCAATCCAGGGTTCAGGCACGTGAATCGAAAGGTAATGTCGACCAAAAATTTCTTGACTTTCGAACCAGATAATGGTCCAAATATTTCTCCATAACGTCTTAAAGTAATAAATTTTTAGGAAAACCACATTTTAATCACAATAGTTAAAACTTTTGATTCTTCACATATTTTATTCAATTTAGTCTTCTAATTATCAAAATACTTGCTGTAATTATATATATATATCTATATATATATATATATATTAACAGCTAATCTAACAATTTGTAGAATTAGAAGTTATTTGTGACTTACGGTAGATTTGTTGCTCAATAAAAGTTAAGTCATAAATTCAGCATTAAATTCTAAATGAAAATAGAATGAAAGCCAATATCCAAGCATTTTTATGCTTGAGAACGTAGATTAAAAGATAAATTATATGTTAATGACCAAATTAAAAGTTTATCCATCTACCAGGGATCAAAATAAAATTTTCCTCTAATTTTGTAGATGTTGAACTTAAACTTAAAACCTAAACTCAATTGGATTTGTGTCTGTCATTAAAGGCCAATGAATCAAAATCGTTGCTAAACTTCAGGCTTCATACAAGTCTATTTGCACATATACAAATATGAATTTGCTCAAATTTAATAAAATGAATCCTTTTGAATGAATTTGACAAATTTTTACAAACAAGGGCATTATTATCCAAATATTAATTTTTTTCCATGTTTGATTTGTTAAAAATAAGAATTTGATTTATAGAGTGAAAAATAAAAAATATAATATAATAAAAAAATGTAAAGAACGATAACAAATAATTAATAAATTTCAAGAATGAACAATAGTTAACATGTTTTGTTGAACAGCTGCTGAAAAGTGCGCCATGTTCGGTGGGGATTCTAGTGGACAGAGGCCTAGGATCCATCAAAAAGATACGAAGATCCTGCATCTCAATCAACGTGGCAGTCATCTTCGTCGGCGGAAAAGACGACAGAGAAGCAATCGCCTACGCCGGCCGCCTCGCAAGGCATTCCGGCATCAAGCTCACCGTCATAAGGATGCTCCTAGACATCACTTCAGAGGTTTCCAAATTCTCCGGCCAACTCGGCGTGAATCTGTCAGAGCAAGAGCAGGAGATGGCACTAGACGACGAGTGTTTCGCGCAGTTCTACGAACGACACATCGTCGGGGGTCGTATTGCGTACATGGAGAAGCACCTGGCGAACTCCGCTGAAACGTTCTCAGTTCTGAAGTCGTTTGAAGGGAAGTACTCGCTGGTCGTTGTGGGGAGAGAAGGTGGGGTGAACTCTATATTGACGAAAGGTATGAGTGATTGGCAGCAATGTCCAGAATTGGGACCAATAGGGGATGTTCTTTCGGGTCCAGATTTTTCGATGACGGTTTCGGTTTTGATTATACAACAACACAAGCTTAAAGGAGAGCTGGATGGGTTAGATGATGATTTCACTGTCATGATGTAGATATTATTATGTGTGCGCGCTAGGAGGTTTATATGTAGGTGGTGTAGAGAAATAGACAATAGGTGTGGAAAGGAAAGAAAATTTGATTACGGTAAAGTCAGTTTGTGAAAATTGTAGAGAAGTTATTTTAGAGTAAATGACAATTTTTCTTTGATCTTTGATGAAATTATACAAAATTTTTACTTATTTTAAAAATATACACAAATAAAAGATCACCTTACATTTTAATTCAATTTTAAATTTTTTTAGCTAAAATACCTTCCATTAACTTAAGTATATATTTTAAACAAAAAAAAATTAAATGCAAGATATTTTAATAAAAAATTTAAAATTAAAATAAAATATAGAATACCCTTTTGTTTAAATAAAAGTTTGTATACATTTTGAAAATAGATATAAAATTTATATAATTTTAGCAAAATTTAAAGAAATCTGTATAATATGCTCCTTTTAAAGAAAAATTCCTGTATTTTGTTTGCATCAATCCAAAAAAAAAAAAAAGATTATAGATAATGTATAATTTGGCGAAGGCTTTATACGAATGTGAGACATCATGAAGAGTGCATACTAAAGATTTCTTAAAATCATATAGAGAGAAGTCAATCAACTTAAAATCAAATACTATTGAAAGCACCACCAAAGGGCCGAGCTGGTCAGGCAGTGGATGTGAATAAAATTTAAGTAAAACTTTTTAATGTTTATTATGTATGTGAAATTTTATTTTAAAAATTTTAATTATATGATGTTAAATTATAAGAAACATATATTTATTTTCCTTTTATTCAAGGATTTAATGATAAACACTTTCAAATTATATAGACTTTTGTCCCATGGATACAACCTAACTTTGAGTAACTCTGATTTACTTTTGATTAAATTGAAGTATGTTAGTTGAGGTATGCAACATTATTTGATTACAATATAAAAAAATTAAACAAGATTTAAGTAAAATTAGATGTCACATTCTCTAATAAAACAACTCTGATCGAAAAGTGTTTTTTTTTTTTGTGAAAAAAAATTTCAACTAATTAACGGCCAGAGCTTATGTGAAAAGAATTAAGTAAACTTTATCTTTGGCAGAATATAAGTAGAATAATTAATTATGAAGACAGATCTAATATGTCACTATGCTTTTTAACTTCCTAGAACTTACATTATCTTAAAAATAGTGACTTAATCCATCAACTTTATTTGTTGTCTCAAAATGATATTTTAAGTTTTTAAATCGTTTCATATAAAGACTTTTTAAGTGAAATCTGTTAAGACATGGTCACCGTCTAACCACCTATAATTTTTATATACAATTTAAGTCCTAAAGTTTTAAAAAAAAAAGATTAGATATTGAACGCAAAAAAAGAAAAAAAGAAAAAAAACAGCAGCCACTAGAAGTCCAAGTCCACGATCCTTCCTTCCATGAATTTTCTGTTTAGTTATGCAAATTCAATTATGTATAAATCCTAAATCCCAATCTTGGATATTCATGATGATATAATTGAATCAAGATTCATACCTAGCATTGAAGAAGACAGAAGTCATAGAAAATTACTTTACTTGATTGGTTTATCTCCCTTTCCCTTTTCTTGATTGGTACACCAGAATTTTCTTTTGCAATGAATAGAAAACTATAGTTTTCACATATAATTTATTTTCTTGCAGTGGTGTATAACTACTTTATTGACAAAAAAAGAGGACCAATTAAGTATATTTTAAATTCTTTTAATTTAGTACGTCCATCACATAATCAGATATATGACTAAGATTTATTCAGCTATTAAAATAATAATATATTTTAAATAAAAGGAAAAACATAATTATCTTTAGTTATTTAAAATTAAAGATAAAACTTAATTATTTATTTCATTATAAGAAAACATTCTAACATTCTCCCTATTGACTTGAGACAATATTATGTTTTAATAACATAAACATTATGTGTGCATAAGAACAAATCCCATTTGATACTGTAATCATACTTACCATAATATGGTAAACTATCAAATGTGAGTTATGGTGGTTGTATATAATTTCTAAAATATAATTCCTTCTATATATTACAACATTGGTAACTCACCATATAAGGTCCATAAACATTAATTACATACTCATATAATATCATCATAATCCCCTTTAATGTCTTATAAAGACTCTACTATTAAATCAACCATAATATATAACTTTTATGTGCACACTATCATAAGTAACAAGAAACACATAATGAAGTCAGAAACAAATAACTAAGCTTGCAATGTTAATGTCATCATAATGAATATCAATCATAAAAACAGCCAAGACCCATCTATGTACATGTTCTTTAAATAATTTTGGTTGTAACCATTTTGTCAAGGGATCTTCATTTCTTTAGTTTTAATATTTTTAATAAACACTCTTTGTTTCTTGACTTCCTCTTTAATAACAAAGAACTTTAATTTAATTAATATGCTTTGCTCCATTTGAGTATTTGCCATTATTGGAGAAAAAAATAGCTATGACATTATCACCAAAAAAGAAATCAGCAACTTAGTAATGGTGTTGACAACCCCAAGTTCTAAAATAAAGTTTTGCAACCATAATGTATGATTTGTTACTTTATAGCAAGCCACAAATTTTGCTTTTATAATGGATGAGGCAATAATTGACTCATTCTCACTTTTCCACAAGATTACTCCTTCTACTAATGGGGACAAATAATCAAATGTGGACTTTCTACTATCAAGGCATCTAGTAAGATAACCTAAGTATCCAAGTACTTCTTAATAACTAGATTTTCTATAAGTGAGCATGCACTCTTTTGTTCCTTGGAAGTAACTTCATACTTTCTCAATAACTTGCCAGTGATTTATTCCTTGATTGATTTGATATCTACCTAGCATTCTAACTATGAAACTGATATCCGCTTTGGTATAGGTTTACAAATATATTAGACTCCCAACAACAAAATCATATGGAATTGATTCCATTTGCTTATATTCTAAATCATTTCTTAGGGCATTGATTAAGATTGACTTTATCATGTTTTTGTATAGGAATAATTCCAGTTGAACATTTGTCCATATTGAATTTCTCAAGAAGTCTTTCAATATATGCTTTCTAAGACAATCCTAGTTATCTATCATAAAAAATTTCAATTCCAATCATATAACATGCCTTTCCCATATCTTTTATTTTAAAATTCTCTAAGAGAAAATTTTTTGTTTGGCACAACAAGCCCAAGTCATTAGCAGTAAGCAAAATACTGTCAACATATAGAATTAGAAAGATAAACTCACTCCCATTAACCTTTCAGTATATACAATAATCAACCATATTTTCTTCAAATCCAATGTTATGGTATCGTTGAATTTGATATACTGTTATCTAGAAGCTTGTTTAAGTCGATATATTCATTTCTTAAGTTTACACACCATTTGACATTTTCCAATGACCTTAAAACCTTCTAGTTGGTCCATATAAACCTCTTTTTTAAGATTCTCATTAAGAAAGATTATTCTCACATCCATTTGGTGTAACTCTAGATTATAATGAACCACCAATATCAAAATGATTCTCAAAGAGTCTCTCTTTAAGACTAACAAAAAGGTCTTAGTATAATCAACGCCACCTTTCTGAGCATGGCCTTTGACAATAAGTATAGCCTATATCATTCAATATTGCCATTTGAGTCATGTTTAGTCTTAAAGACCTACTTATACCTACTTTGAACCTTTTGGCTATTCAATGAGACCCCAAACTTTGTTTTGTTCTATAGACTTCATTTCCTCTTTTATGTCATTAATCTACCTTTTAGATTTAACACTTTCCATGGCTTGTAAAAACAAAACTAGATCTTTCTTAATTCCAAGGTCAAAATCTAACTCCTGTAAATAAACCACATCATCAATCAAAATGTCCAATCTCCTTTCTTTTTGAGATCTTTGTAATGGTATTTCTTATAGTTTAGGTGGGTCAGATACTTGTAAGTTAGTTTCTTCATGGAGTGTTTCATCATCCAAATATTGTTCAATGTTATTTTTAACCACTAGGATGATATTTGGAGTAGGCATTGATATAGGAATACTTGCATGGAAAGGAATATCTACCTTAATTTCCTTTCTATTCATATCTTGCCATTCCTTACTCCTAATAACTTCACAATTTTTGTTAAACCTTGTAGTCTTAGTTTTAACAATTTTTGGACTATAGTTTGGACATTACAACTTATATCTTTTAAATTTCTTTAACTAAACAATGAGGTAACCACTAATTGTTTGAGAATCTAATTTCTTTTCATATGGATTATAAATTCTTACTTCCTTAAACATGTAAATGTTTTAAACTAGGTTTCCTATTGATCCATAGTTCAAAAGGAGGTTTTGGAATAACCTTACTAGGAACCTTGTTAAGCAAATATATTATAGTTTTCAATGCATATATCCATAATGACTTGGGTAATGAAGAGTTACACATCATAATCCTAACTACAATGACTTGAGTAATGAGGAGTTACACATCATACAACTAACCATATCTATCAAAGTCTGATTTTGCCTTTCTATAACACTATTTTGTTAAGGTGTGCCTAACATAGTATACTATGCACATATGTCATGTATTTAAATAAATTTTGCAAATGAACTTAGACATTAACCTAATTCATTATATTTTTTGTAGTATTCACAACTTTTATTAAACTTTAGAATTTTAATTTTCCTACCTAATTGTCTTTCAACCTTGTTTGCATACACCTCAAGGTTGTTCACTGTTTGAGATTTTTCTTTAAGTAAATAGACAAAACCATAATGAAAAAATTATCTATAAAGGTGATGAAATACTTTTCTTCACTAAAAAATGGAGCATCAAAAGGTCCACCTATATCAATGGATATAATTTTAAGAAGCTGGTACTTCTTATGGCTATTTTCATATTGTGTTTGGTTTCTTTTCCCTTAATACAATTCAAACATAAATTAAGATTAATAAAATCAATATTAAAAATAATCTCATTCTTTACTAATCTTTCTAATCTTCTCTTGAATACATGTCTTAAACTTTATGGCACAAGTAAGTAGAACAATTATCTACCAAATTACACTTGATTCTAATGTTGCAATGAACTACTAGTAAGGATTTAGCAAAATAATTATCAAGTTCCAATTTATATAAACAATCACAAAGAATAGAGCTAATACGAGAAGTATCCTTAATTAAATTGAAACAACCATGTCCAAATTTAACATTAAATCCAGAAACATCCAATCTAAATAGAGAAACAAGGTTCCTAACAACTTAGGTACATGACCAATCTTTAAAAGGTCTCAATTATACCCAATATCCAAGAACAAATGATAAGTCTCCATGGCTTCAATTGAAGCCTTCATGTGCGATTCCTTATAGATAAAAACTTTCATTTCAATTTGTGGCTTAGATTGTAAAGAATCCTTACATCATATGTTCTACCTGAGTTGTAGCACTAGAGTCAAGCCCTTAAGTATTATGAGGAACTTCAAGATTAATTTAAAACATACTAAAGCATGAGGCTTACCAACTTTTTTTTTCAAACCAAGCCTTATGCTTATGGTAGTCCTTTTGATAGCGACCAACTTTCCCATAAAAGTGATATTTGCTTGCCTTTTATTCCTTCTTTTCATCTTGGGAAGCATTAGCAAGTGCTTTTCCTTTCTTGAAGTTGTTGGCTTTCACCTTAACTCCCTTTCCAACTCCTGGGCCTATGAGGTTAATTGAATGACTTCCTTGTTTCTTCAGTTTTGTTTCCTCTTGAACAAGTATACTAGCCAATTCACTAATGTTTCCACTTGTCCTTAATAGTGTTATAATTGATTTGAAATGGTCCATACTAATGAGGAAGTGAGTTCTAAATGAACTGTAGAATAAAGAAGGCATCCACATTCATTCCCAAGGATCTTAATCATGTTGCAATATTAGTCATCTCGATGATATGTTTTGCATATCTCATGACCTGTTAAACCTCATGGTTATGAGTTCGGCCATCAAGTTACTAGCAAGTAACTTGTCTACAGTGTGAAAGCATCCTTCCACAAATTGAAGGCATTCCTTCACACTTTTTGTTAGTGGATTAGTTGTTTCAATGTTGTTGGTAATAGTCATTTGCATAAACAAAAAACTTAGTTTGTTGGAATATTCCAATGCTTTATGGTGTGATCTTTCTTCTTCATTGCTTGAATCAATAATAGCAGTGGGTTTATCTTTTAAAAGTGCCCAGTTAAGATCTAAAATATCTAAACGAAACTTGATTTGTTCACAACCTTTAGAAAAGTTCACACTATTAAACATAGCAATAGATAATGATTGCAAATGAAGAATAACAGCTACAAAATGACACATAATTGCTTAAAATTTAAAGGTTTATATAGATTCAAATAAATAATCAATCATATAATCAAAGTATATTATACTTCGCCTTTGGGTAAATCCTTTGATATACTATCATAATTTAAATATCATAATTTATCTTCACTAGTAAAATTGAAATTCTCAATTAAATACATATATCATATTTGGATAAATAAATATATATTTAATAATAAGAAATTTAATTTACTACTTTCATGTTCGCTATTTATAGAGTAATTAATTTGCCTTTGGGTAAATCTTAAAAGTCTAACAATTAGCAACTTAATTTTACAATAATAGACATTTACTTAATAATGCATAAAAGATAATTATTATGATTGTTCCTAAACTTTATGATTATTATTGTCCTTTGAAATTTATTATACCTAAAATTTTTCCACTTTGGTGACTAAAAAATTATCATCAAAATAAATTTCAAATAACATAATGATAATACTTTTCATAACATAAATTTTAAATAATTCATATTATTCTAAAACAAATATATATAAAAACTAATAATGAATAAAAAAAATTATTGATTATAATTGAAATCATATCGTGTTATTGCCATATACAAGCTAGTTCCCTTTACTTGCATATGCCTCTAATGAACTTAAAATATCACATACATATGACATATAAAATCTACTAATTGATCCAATTCATAAACATCACAACAGATTAATGTCAATGTGGGATAATGTCAAAATCACTTAATTCCTTTATTTATCACTATCCTAAATCATGCAATGTAAAATAGCAAAATGGGAAGAGAAAACACAATATCTTAATTGTAATCAATCTCATTCATAGACATCAGTTTTTCATAAAATAAAGAAATAATCATTCTTAATTTATGGAAAATCACAAAACCCTAAACCACACTTTCATACCAATTGTTAGATTCAATTATGCATAAAATTGTAAATCTTAAATCTTGGATATTCATGATTATACATTTGAATTAAGATATATACCTAGCGTAGAAGAAGAAGAAGTCATATGAAATTACTTTACTTGCTTGGTTTCTCTAGCTTTCCCCTTTCTTGATTGGCACACTAAAATTTTCTTTTGCAACAAATAGATAACTATAGTTTTCATGTATCATCTATTTTCTTGCAATTATGTGTCAGTGCTTTATGGAAGACCAATTAAGTATATTTTAAATTCTTTTAATCTAGTACATCCATCACATAATGAGATATATGGTTAAGACTTATTTAGCTATTAAAACAATAATATATTTTAAATAAAAAACATAATTATCTTCAATTTTTTTAAAATTAAAGATAAAAATTAATTATTTATCTCATTATCACATCACATTCTAACCTTTTCTGCTATAGCAAACAAAAACCACTGTAGATGCCACCCTCTATCTTCAATGTAACAAAATCTTATATCCTTTTTTTCTTTTTAATAATAAAGTTATATGTCACAAATTATACTAACTAAAGAAATGAAAACAATAGGATGAAAATGAAATGGAATTTTTTTTTTAGTGTTGTGTTGATTTTGGTTGTCTCTTTTGGTAGCATCTTCGTCATCTTCATCCTCAAATTGGAGTTCATTCCTTTATTTACTACTAATGTGTAGGCGGTCTAATACGATATTGGCACGAAGGCCTTTCGTTGGGGAAGATAAGGTGGAAGGGGAATTGGGAGACGCTAAAGTAGTGTTCAAAACCTTGTAGGATATAGGGATGTTGGAGCTTATTGGCAAAGAATGGAGGTGGGGGTAGCGAAGGAGCGAAGGCAACCAAATAAAGAAGGGTTGTAATCAAAGAGAACTAGTGAGTCCCTAAAGGCAGACAACATGAGGCTATTCCCTTGTATTTTTTTAACCTTGCTTAAGCTCAGAGCAAAGTGGCTAAAAGTCATAATAGGGGACAATATATATATATATATATATATAGAGAGAGAGAGAGAGAGGACAAGAAGAACTTTTGAAAAATCAAGGAAGGAAGGAGCATGGTTTTGGTCATTTAATGGCTCCTTTTTTTATGGTTCAATCTTTTTTTTTTTTGTGCTAATTTGGTGTCCCTTCATCACTTAAATTATATTTTCAAAAAACAAAGGTACACATGACTACCTTGGCATGAAAATAAACCATGTTAATATCTTAATGGATTTCACTTAAAAAGATTTTTTATAAGACAAATTACTAACTTAAAGGACTATTTTAAAACATTTTAAACTTAAGGAACCATTATAAAATGATAAATATAATTAAGTTAGTATTTTGACCCATATTTAATTATCTTTTAAAATTAGTTAAATATTTATATATAATTTTCATAAACTGAATTTGAAAAAGATCTCTCTATTTGTGTGTGCATTGGACATTGTTAGAATTTTTTCTTGGCAAAGATAGGCAAAAGACTTGTGCAATACACAAAGGAGAGACATAGAGAAAAGACAAAGGAATTTGAAAGAAAAATGCTATAGTAATTTTTTTTGGATAATATATAAAACTTATACAACATACAAACAAAGACTAAAAAAAGGAAAGAGACGTCTCCTAAAAAATAACTATGTAACACAGAAGAAAGAGCATCTAAAATTAATAAGATGCTAGACGACAAAAAATTATCCAGCAAAATCTAATTACCTTGCCAAAGAACTTGTAAATGTATTGAAAGTTGTTGTCAAGTTTATAGAAGCTAACAATGAGACCTTGAAAACATCAGTAGATGCACCAGATAATGTTGAGAATTATCAATCAATTCCTGGTGAAGTATAAACCATAATGCATGTATGACTGCCTCAAATAATACTTTCACTTAAGTTTAATAGATTTATTAGTCCAAATCCATTCTTGAAAAATAGAGTGGCTAAACCATGCAAAAATTAAGATTAAATGCTTTGTCTACCTAGTATTACATTTAGCTATCAAAAACATAGTATGCCAATGATCATTAACGAAAAAAGAACTCTAAGTACTAATATGAACCGCATAATCACATTGTTGTGAAGCTGGAATACTATATTGTTTACTAAGTTATGGAAACACTTGAAGTGCAAAATTAGGCATGCAATAAGAATCCTAAACAATTTTCCTGATACAACAAAACCAAATAACATAATGATAAATTAAGGATATGCAGAACACATAAATTATATCCAATATAATTAAAAGCATAAAGGAATGTACCTCTAGCCATTACTTAAAAATCTGAAGAAAACATTAATAAGGGAAGCTTTTGAGCTCTTGATTTTAGCGTTTGATGGTATATGTGGATTTTTAAATCTTAGTGTGTGCTTCAACTAAGTTCAAGCACCCCACATATATAGACTAGCTTAAACCGCACCCTTCAATCAAAGGTGCCGTAAAAAGGAAAAGTGATGGAATGTGGAAACGTGGGAACATGGAAGAAAATAATAGGTGACTATAAATATGAAATCTCACAAAATTCGGACCATTATCGGATTTTGTTGCTAAACATTTATTGAACGTGTAGATCATGCAACAACTAATATTGCTTAACATTCAGCAACGTGCAACAACTAACATTCTCCCACTTGGTTTGAATGACTTAATGATTTCTAGATTCATATTTATTTTCTAAGAAGAGAAAACTTAATGCACGAATTATAGCGGTAAGTTTTCTTCATACGAGTATTACCTTCCATGTATTACAATGCATTTTGCTTTTTCAACCCACCATAAACTTAATGAATAAACCTTATGCTTATTCTGGGTCCTCCTAATGCTACTTTTCTCTAAATAGAAATGTATATACTAAAATGAGAAAAACAACTCAAACTGTATAAAAATTTTATTACCAATGATATATGTACATATACATCAAAGACTCAACATAATACTAAGTCCCATCTTAGATACATGATTCTTAAACGCTGAAGGTGGCATACCTTTTGTTAAAGGATCTACTAATATTAACTCATTGCTAATGTGTTCAATGGTAACTTTATTCTCTCTAACACGTTCTCAAATGGCTAAGTACTTAATGTTGATGTGCTTGCTTCAACTTTCACTTTCATTATTCTTAGTTAGAAAAACTATGGCTAAGTTATCACAATAAATTATCAATGGCTTAGAAATCGAATCCACGATTCTAAGCCCAAAAACAAAGCTCTTTAGCCATACACCATGTGAAGTTATCTCGAAACAAGATACGAACTTAGCCTCTATAGTAGAAGTAGCAGTCAAAGTCTATTTTGCGCTTTTCTAAGATACGACTTTGCCAGCAAACATGAAAATATACCCTGATGTTGATTTTTATAAATCAATACATCCAATGAAATCTAAATCAGAGTAGCCAACTATCTCAAAATTCTCAACTCGTTTGTATATCAACATGTAGTCTTTAGTACCCTTAAGGTACCTCATCACCTTTTTTACAGCTCTCTAATGATTCGTACCTGGATTACTCTAATATCTCCCTAACATTTTAACTGCAAATGCAATATTAAGTCTTATACACACTTGAGCATATATAAAGCTTCTGACAGCAGAAGCATATCAAATGTTATGCATATGTTCCTTTTCTAAATCATTTTTAGGGCATTGGTTCAAATTGAATATGTCACCCGACCTTATTGATATAGGTTTCTTGTAATAGACCAAAAATACATTGTGTTATATCCTTATATATCTATATGCTAATGACATAAGAAGCTTCATCCATATCTTTCATATCAAAATTCTTAGAAAGAAATTATTTAACCTTATATAGCAACCCATTATCATTGATTGTAAGTAATATATCGTTCACATATAATATAAGGAAATAAATTTTGCTCCCACTGACCTTTTGATATATACATTAATCCATGACATTCTCTACAAATCCATATAAGGAGATAACATCATGAAATTTTAAGTACCATTGGCAAGAGACCTGTTTCAATCCATATATAGATTTCTTAAGCTTGTACACTAAATGTTCACTGGCACTAGAGGAGAACCTTTCAAGATATTTCATATATACCTCCTCCTCTAGTTCTCCATTGAAGAATGCCATTTTCAGATCTATCTGATGCAGTTCTAAAACAAAATGGGCAGCTGATGCCATTATTATACGAAGAAAATCTTTCTTAGATACAGAAGAAAAAATATCTATATAATCAATTCCTTCCCTTTGATTGAATTCTTTAGCCATGAGTCTTGCTTTATATCTCTTAATATTGCCTAATAAGTCTCTCTTCATCTTATAGACCCATTTACATCCAATGGTCTTAAAACCATTAGACAACTCGACGAAATCCCAGACTCTATTAGATGCCATAGAATTCATCTCTTCCTTCATGGCATTATGTTATAGTTTAGATTCTCTACAACTGATGGCTTGTGAAAATATCTCAGAATCATTTTCGACTCCTATATTATCGTTAGACTCTTGTAGATACACAGCATAATCATTAAGAATTGTTGACCTCCTCATCCTAGTTAATCTTCTTAATAATGTTTTAACATTCTCTTAGGGAGCATGTTGTTCAACTATTTGTTCAACAGTCTCTAGAGTCCATTCATCAACTAGATCAACTTGGTCATGGTCAACAGGTTGTGGATTATGAATGATGAGTTGTTCAATGCCTGTTTTAGGCTTAAAGGGCATGGATCACATTTAATCTATCACTTGATGTAGGAGGTTGACTATCTGACTAATCATTTTCAGAACCTAAGTTCTGAGTTTGATCACTCCCATTAATCAAGTCATTCTCAAGAAATTTCACATTCCTTGATTCCACAATCCTAGTGCTGTGAGATAAACAATAAAATTTATAACTCTTAGACCTTTTAGCATATCCAATAAAGTAGCCACTAATGGTCTTACGGTCTAATTTCTTCTCTTGTGAATTGTAAATCTTAACTTCAAATGGGCATCTTCAAACGCGCATATGTCTTAAACTCAATATTTAACCCTTAAATAACTCAAATGATGTCTTTTCAACAGCCTTAGTTAGACCTCAATTAAGAATATACACAGCTTCTTGAAGAGCTTTTGTCCACAAAGGTTTAGGAAGTTTGGAGCTAGCCAACATGCTCCTCACCATGTCCAACAATATTCGATTTCTTCTTTTAACTACACCATTCTGGTCAAGTGATCCAAGCATGGTGTATTGGGTAACAATCCCATGTTCTTAAAGAAAGAAATCTAGCAAATGGACTTAGTGCTTGCCCATCTTTAATGTATCTACCATAATACTCACCACCTCTATCAGATTTCACTATCTTAATTTGATTTTCACATTGTTTCTCTACTTTGGCCTTAAAAACTTTAAAGGCATCAAGTGCCTCGTTTTTATTATTCAGTAGATAGAGATACATCTATTATGAGTAATCATTGATAGCCACTATTTTTGCAATAGATTCCACAAGTGTATGGATCACTTTTGTAATATAATGAACTAAAGTGGTCCCACAAGAATTGAATTAGATTCAATTAGGCCTAAGGAAATTTACTTTTGTTTAAGTTAAAACAAGCAGATACTAGTGTAAGAAACTAAAAGAAATGAATTTAAACTAATATTGACCATTAAGATTATTTTAATGAGATTAATTACTAATGAGTATCTTAGGTTTCTATCTCCTAATTGCTACAAATTGAGTTGTTCAATTAATTAGTTAATTAACAATTTGAGAGTTAAGGAGATTAAGTGAGCCTAAGTGTTTTTTGAACCACTTAGAATGTTATCCTAGTTAATTGCAGATTTCTCTCACAATTAATTAGGTTAATTGTATTCTATCCTTTTTACTACTTAAGGTTCTTGAGTACACTTCTATACCTAAGAACAAAATTAAAATAACCTAATCCTAAGTTGCTCAATCAAATGGTTCATTAAGATTTTCCTTTCTTAAGAGCTCATCTCAACCCCCCTAATTCCACAAAAGAGATGGCTAAACTTTTAAATGAAGAGCAATAAATAGATTAAGCACTCAAATTAATAATCAAACCAAATTGATTTCACAAAATCTCCATTACATAGTAATAGGTTCAAGTATACTTAGAATCTAGGAAATCTAACCACACATGGCTCTACACATTGTAAACAAAACCAGAAATTCAAATAAACAAGGAGTCATTGCAAAAGAAATGGAAAATATAAAAAAAAAAACTCAGTGAAATCGCATTGATTCGGCCTCCAATCTTCAACCCAAGCTCCTTGCCTCAAACTCTAGCTCTTTGTGTGTGTTTTCTCCTTAGAAACTCTCCTCCTAGACTCAAAATGACAAATCCCTAGCTGCCCATCACGTTTTTAGTCCACAAATTGAAGCTATATATTTTAGTAATCGGTCTCGCTATAGCGAGGGATATTTCTCGCTATAGCAAAAGCTTATAAGTTTCAGATCTTTACTGATCTCGCCATAGCCTGCATTATAGCTAGAAGTTCTTTGGAATTTGCATAAGTCACAACTTCACTATAGCGAACTAACCTCCTCACTACAACAAAATGGCATCCTAGTTACAACAAATTACATACTCGCTATAGTGAGGAGACTTTGAATAGCTTATTTTTGACTTCCAACTTTCTCCTTTTTCTTTATTTCTTTCTAACAAATTTCTACCTTTCTCCTAAAATTAAAATCAAAATAAAATAAAGCTCAAACTACTAAAAATTATTGTAAATGTTATATTTTATTTATTTACTTTGATTGAATAAAAATTTATATAAGGTCAACAAGAAATAGGCAATTAACTCCCTAATCCATCATAAAATATATCTTACCAAAATTAAGGAATCATCCATCATCAATAAATGTGATAAAGTATTTCTAATCACTAGAGTCCAAATCTAAACTACAAATATCTGTATGTATAATTTTTAATATGATAGAACTCCTTTTGGCACCTTTCTTAGTCTAGTTAGTCTGCTTTTCCTTAATACAGTCTATACAAGTATCAAAGTTAGTAAAGTCAAATGAACTAAGTACTTTATCTTTTACTAACCTCTTAACTCTCTCTTTTGAGATATGACTTATCCTATGGTGCCATAATATAAAGGATTCCTCATTAGCAACATATCTCTTGATACCTATATTACTAAAAACATGCATTGAATTATTAGATGTATTGTCTTGTAATTGAATTCAAAAAAGACCATCAGAAATTGTACCATTACTAACAAGACTATACTTAAAAAATAATTTAAACATATTATTTGAAAATTTAAAAAAGTATCAAGAGGGTACAAATTTCAAAATAGAAATCAAGTTTCTAGATAAACTTAGTACATAAAAGGTCTTTTCCAATATTAAACTAAAGCCAGTATCTAAAACTAATCTACAAGTTCCTCCAGCTTTTATTAGTGAGCCCATCTTGTTGCCTGAATAAATGTACTGGTCACTGCTTACCGACTTCCTTTGGTTTAGAAAGCCCTACAAGGTATTAGAGATATGGATTGTAGAACCAGAATCAATCCACCATGTGTTAATATTAACATATATCATATTAGATTCATAACAAAATAATGAGATTAAGTTACCTTTCTTTTTGCAAGCCAAGCCTTGAATTTAACTCAGTCCTTCTTCACGTATCCCTTCTTTTTATAGAAGAAACACTTGGACTCTTTTTTTTATGTCAGCTTGGATGGGTTTCTTACCCTTTCCCTTTGGTTTGGCTTATCTTTTGTTCTTTCCTTGTGTTGCCATATGTGTACTTTCTTCCATCTCTGCTATAAGCCTTTCTTCTTCTTATACACACATGGTTAAAAGCTTGATTGACTATTTCTCCTTATGTGTGTTATAGGAGATTTTGAAAGGCCCATATTGATGTGGTAAAGAATTCAGGATGTACTGCATGAGGAAAGACTTGGACATTTCAATCTCGAGTATTTTTAATTAAGTCGTTATATCCCTCATCTACATGATGTGTTCTCGCACACCCCTTATGCTAGTGAGTTTCATAGATAATAACATTATCATTAGGGTGCTTGCCAAAGCCTTATCCGAGGATTCAAATTGTTCATCAATGGCTTTGAGCAAGTTTCATACATTTTGATGCTCTCTAATAGACCCACAAACACTAGTAGATATCTTTGTTTTAATATACATCATGTTGAGATTATTTGATCATTCCCAATGTTCATAAAGGGTAATTGCAAAGGCACTGCTAGTGTCTGTAGGTTTAAGATGTTCATCTTTTCTAATTGCATTATCAACATCCATCCACCCTAATTGGAGAAGTATTTTCTCCTTCCAAATTTTATAATTATCACTAGTCAATTCAGGAATTTGAAAATCATAGATATTCAAAGGTTGAAAAAGCTGCACAAAATCCACATACTATGTCAATAATTTGAGACAATTAAATATTTCATATGACATGTTTTGCTAATGCAAAACATGTCTTTCAAACCATAATCTTAGTAACAAATAAAATTGGCAAAACATGTCTTTCAAACTGTAAGGTATTATTTTAATATCATTTTTCATTCACTTTTGTGCAATTCATCATGTAAGACTTAGAAATGATAGGAAACATGCTAAAAAGATATGGTGTTACACAAACCATAATCTTAGTAACAAATAAAATTGCCTATGAACTTAATTTTATTTAATTAAAGTAATGTACTAAATAGTGAGACTAACAAATTATAACATTTATCTTAATACCTGTGGGCAAATTAAAGTAAAGGAAAATTCATCATCCCGCCACTAATTAATTATATAAAATATGATAACATTCTTGTGGGATAGTAATTATCATATTAAATATAATTAATTACAACTTCATGCTATTTTCCTTTAGATGATTATAACATTTAATGTATAATTTTAGAATAATTATAAGTACTGTGGCTAAACTCTAATTAAACTAAAATTACACTAATCATGTAGCATCTTAATAATAACTAAATGCTTGTATATGACCAAACATTAATGCATATATAAGCTTAATATAATGAGAATTAAACAATTAATTAATCAATCAACTAGATTAAAATGTGATTGATTAATTAATTAATTACAATTCTATTAATTAATTTAATCCAAATAATGCCTCAAAATAATATCAAAATATTAGGCATAAAATTAAATGCAGCTTAATATTCATAAAATTTTTGGACAAAATTTTCACAAATATTATCCAAGAATTAAACTTAAATTTCCAAAATTAATTTTCTCAATTTTGGAAAATGGCGCAGAATATAATTTTACAAAATTAAATTGGCATTCAAACATTATGTTCAAGAATGCTAGAACTAATAATTGTCTTTAAAAAAAATTCTAAATTGTCACCCAAAACAAATAAACTAAACCATTATATTATGATCATATATAGTCCAAATGCACCAAAATCCAAGACCTGAGCCTTTAAGTAACATCCTAGAATTATAGTCCATCACAACAACTTAAAAGTAATGGGCTCAAAATACATTCAGAACATATTCCAATTAAAAGCCAATCAAATGTGAGAATACAAGATTATGGCCCACACGTCCTAAACATTAACTATTGCTGAATGCACAAAAGCCCATAATCCAATTTCCTTAATGGCTAAAACATTGCATTTTTTTTTAAGCAATCACTCTAAACCACGTGAGCAAACGTGCCACTCTAAAAATTATTATCCCTATTTTTAATGTCTGGATGTGTTTAAAACAAAATGAGCCCAATAAAGCATCCAGCCCATATCAATTCAAAGCAAAACAATCCAACTTATGTTTTAATGAAACATTGTGTTTAATTTTGCAATGATCGGACGCTTCGGCTGAAGCTAAATAGCTAGATGGCAAGAGTTCAAAAAAACGACGTGTCATTTGAACTAAATCAAAACAGCAAGTTGTTCAAATTGTCTTCCTTCTCTCGCTGGGTTACGCTAACCCGACTGATCCAACATCAAACTCGCAATGAAACCCGAGCTTTTCTAGCGTTTCACAGCTCTATTTCATTGCTCCAAAAGCCAAACATGATCAGAACTTAATGGGAAAGAGATTTATAATTTCAAAAGATGAAGAAACTTCGCATATGAAGCAACCCAAACTTCAATGGAAAATTATATTTTCAAGTTTCGGCAATAGAGGCAGAGATTCTAATCGTAAGTTCTGATAACAAATGATAAATTAAGGATATGCAGAACATATAAATCATATTTAATATAATTAAAAGTGGAAAAGAACGTACCTCCAGCTATTGTTCAAAAATCTAAAGAAAATATTAGTAAAGAAAGCTTTTGAACTCTCAATTTTAACGTTTGATGGTGTATGTAATTTTTTAAATCTTAACGTGTGTTTTAACCGAACTCAGAATCCCTATATTTATAAATCAGCTTGAACCGCACCTTGCCATCAAAGGTGTTACAAAAAGAAAAAGTGATAGAACGTGAAAGAAAATAACCAATAACCATGAATTTGAAATCTCACAAAATTCAAATCACGATCAAATTTTGTTGCTAAATGTTTACTGAGGTGCAGATCATGCAACGGCTAATATTGCTCAACATTCAGCAAGGTGCAACAACTAACACATAAATGATAAGAATGAGTACCACCGTATTCTCAACATCCTCTGAATTAACTAATGAGCTCTGCACAATCCATTTCTAAAGCCGAATTGCAATGTCCAAAGAGAAACTTGCTTAACCCATAGCCCTAACAAAGATCCAAACCATACTATTTGACTAAAAGGACACAAACAAAAAAGATGATTAATAGATTCCTCCGACCCATGATAGAAAGGGCAATATTCCTTAATAGGTAAGTGATGTGCCTGAAAGGCAAGTGATGTGCCTGAAGACTACAAGTTAACGAAAGAACATTCTGCACTAACCTCCATACAAAACAACACTTTGGAAAGGAAGATGAAGTTTCCATAAATTATCCCAGGCTATAAAAACCAATGGACTTTGACCTAGAGAATTTTGAATTAATAACTGATGCCCATCTGATGCCTTATATTTCCAATGGAAAATGAATTTTGAACAATCTGTTGAACTTGTGCTATAAAGAATATAATTGTGATAAAACTTGTAAATTCCATTTCACTTGTTCATGCTAAATAAGGTAACCAATAGTCTCATACAAGATGGAGCACTTGACTGCATCGATCATCAATGGTAGTTAAGTAAAGAAATAAAGTGACCATCACCAATATGCTACTAAATTACCAAGAAAGACCCGCCAATTTCCTTCCAAATCCAAGTAATTGTAGGATGCCCATTTAAACAACCATCATTACCAATCCTACAATACTTAGGCTAAAACACGAGAGGAAAAAAAAAAAAGATCTAGACATATTCGAAATGAGTTTTTAGACATGTTTTGCCAACAAAAGCACTATAAAAAACCTAAGTCTCTTTGAAAAAAAAAGTGACAGCAAGGGATGGGAACGCAAGAAAAAATAACAGAGAAAAAAAAAAAGATGGCACAAAACTCAAACTAAAGCCATGACAAATGTGACTTAGAAACATTAACTGGAGGGAAAAAATCTTTTCACAATATATATATTAAACATATATTACATATAATCAAAAACCTCTTTTTTTCTTTTTAATTTCTCCTCTTTCGGGTTGAGTAAAGTTGCATTGTTTAATATTTATATAAAGTAGATATTAAAAAAAGTGTATTAAAATAAAATTTTGAAATTAACATTTTTCATTTTTTTTCTCACATTTTTAACGCAAGATTTTAGGAGCCCCTAAAACTGTGTACCTGTACCATCCAACCTAACTAGGAATGACTAAGAAAAGAGAGGCTAAGCTTGAATTAAGTAGGCGACAATGGCTGGGCTAGAATATCCTAAATATATACAAGCCTTTCAGATACCATTAATTGAGCTCACTCTTCATTTTCCCCTTCCTTTCATCAATATCACCAATGCCTGCATAAAAATTTTCGTAGTCGTCTTTTAGTAATAAAAAACAAAAATTTAATAATAATGAGCACGTCAAAGGATACCCTGTAGAGATGGCAGCCTCATCAGATCCAAATCAAAAACCACTGTCCTCACCCTCCGCCGGCCGGCCACCGCAGGGAGTGAAGTTCACTCGGCGAACTTCTAGTGGCCGGGTCATGAGCCTGTCCAGGGACGACGACATCGACGTCACTGGCGACTTCGCTGGCCAAAATGACTACATCAATTACACCGTGATGATGCCACCCACACCGGACAACCAGCCCGGCACCTCCGATTCCAAGCCTGATGGTGCCGGCTCTTCGTACGGGGTGTCACGGTTTGCGTCTGAATCTCAGCAGGACCGCAATGGCAACGGCGGCGGCGGCGGTGCTGCGAAGTTTGAGAGAAGGGTGTCTGTGTTGAATTCCGTGAACAACAAGTCGATGTTGTCGAGGAGTCAGACTCAGGATTTTGACCATAACCGTTGGTTGTTCGAGACGAAAGGGACGTATGGGATTGGGAACGCGTTTTGGCAGGACGAGAATTCGTATGGGGAAGATACTGGAATGAGCATGTCGGATTTCATGGACAAACCTTGGAAACCTCTGACTAGGAAAGTTAGCGTCCCAGGAGGTATCCTTAGCCCTTACAGGTATACTCGGAATTAAGAGGTTGGATATCTCCATTTTCTTTTCCTCATTACATCGCAATTGTTGCGAGAGATAAACAAAAAAGGTATAAAATTCATTAAATGCTTCTTTCATTTTAATGCTTGGGCTCACATATTTTATATTTATTTTCGTCTAAAATTGGCAGAAAATTAAAAAAAATAAAGATAATGCAAACTCATTAATTAAAAAAACCCTTTTTTTTTGTACAATGTTTTATCTAGTGTTAAATTAATCTTTTCTGCTTTGTGGTTTTGCAAAAGTTACATGTAATTTATTTTTGGTAGAGAAAATTTACAAATTAGATAAATTATTTTAATTTTAAAACAAACTATATTGTCATTGATATATAATTGCTAACATAAAGTTTCCTAATAAAACTCGAACGGGCTGTTTTTACGGACTGTTGGAATCTTGGGCAAATAAATGAGCCTTTGATTACCCCTTATCAGTTCTCAACTCCAACTTTTGTACTTAATCTTTGTGGTGGTTTTGCTTCAAAAGTTGATAGGTTGTTACGAAGTACTGGAAAATAAAGTTATTAATTTAATTATAAATAAATATGTAATTATTATATCTATTTATTTATACAATGTGTTAAGTGACCTATATCAAAAAACATATCTAACGCGTGGGCTTTCTGATATTTAATTTAAAAAACATTATATTAATATAAACAAAATAAAAATTATATAATTATTAATATCTGAAGAGAATGAAAATATATTTAGCTTCTTACTACTTTATTTATTTTAAAATATAAAAACGCTCAATCCTTTTAATTCTTCCATATGATAGTGACTATTATTTGGTCTTCTGTTCATGCATGGTCATTCTATATTATTGCAGGTTTAATGTTCGGATTTCTTCCATTGAAACAGGGTGTTGGTGATCATCCGTATGATCGTGTTAGCTTTCTTCCTAGCATGGCGTATTCAGAACCCGAACCACGATGCCATGTGGCTTTGGGGTCTTTCCATTGTCTGCGAAATCTGGTTTGCTTTCTCTTGGCTTCTTGATATCCTCCCCAAGCTCAACCCCATCGACAGAAGCACCGACCTCGCCGCTCTGAGGGACAAGTTCGAACAACCTTCGCCGTCAAACCCTACCGGCCGATCAGACTTACCCGGCGTCGATATTTTTGTTTCCACCGCCGACCCCGAAAAGGAACCACCTCTCGTCACCGCCAACACCATTCTTTCAATTCTCGCCGCAGACTACCCAGTCGAGAAGCTCAACGCCTATATTTCCGACGATGGTGGTGCTATACTCACGTTTGAAGCCATGGCTGAAGCTGCCAAGTTTGCCGAGGTGCTTTTGAAGTTGATTTTATAATCTTGAATGAGAAAGTACCGCAACACGAAGTCTGGACATGAACATCACATGCTTGTAAAAATTCCTACGAGAATATGATTTCAACTCTCTTATGTGGCAGGGTTAGATTTGGTTCATCTGAATTGAAACACCCTGTGAGATTATGTGATCTACCATATCATTTAAGTGTGTCTTATCTACTGTGTCTAATTAAAAAAAAAATGCAACGGAGGTATATATAATCATACAAATCAGCGCATTATAACGTTTTCCAGTTCCCTATGCAAAAGTTTTGCCAAACAATGAGCATTGTTGCATCAAATACGGGAAATGTTTCACTCAATTTGGAACTCGCTTAGATGGATTTTGATTTACCATCATGATGGATTAATACCTTTGTTTCTTCGTTATGTGCTGACAGATTTGGGTACCCTTTTGTCGGAAACACCTGATTGAACCAAGAAATCCTGACGCTTACTTCAACTTAAAAACTGACCCCACGAAGAACAAGAAAAGGCCTGATTTCGTCAAGGATCGTAGATGGATCAAGAGGGAGTACGATGAATTCAAGGTCAGGATCAATGGGCTTCCAGAGGTGATCCGCAAACGGAGTGAGTCGTACAACTCGAAAGAGGAGATGAAGGAAAAACAAATAGCTAGGGAGAAAAACGGTGGAACATTGCCATCAGATCAGCCAATCAATGTCACTAAGGCTACATGGATGGCTGATGGCACTCACTGGCCAGGAACTTGGCTCAATTCTACAGCTGACCATGCCAAGGGTGACCATGCTGGAATCTTGCAAGTACTCTATATATATATATATATATATATGCACAAACATATACATAAACCTGCTTTTTGAGTGTGAATTTAAGAAGGAAGACAACGAAAATAATCACTTTGATTTACGAAGCACGAACACTTAAAAGAAATAGTTATGTTTTTGTCTTACACATGTTGGATATTTTGGTTAGACATAACTTTACGCTTAAATTACATATGAATACTTCAGATTTTGTCGCGTTGGAATGTCCGTGTTAGTATTTGTGCTTCCTAAATTAATGTTTCTTGCTCACATTCGCTATTCCTAATCTTTAGTCTTCTTCATATTTGTTACTTGTAGATTATGTGTAAGGTTCCAGAATTTGATCCAGTAATGGGTACTGCAGATGAGAAGAAATTGGACTTCACAGGTGTAGACATCAGGATTCCTATGTTTGTTTATGTCTCCAGAGAAAAGCGACCAGGATATGACCATAACAAGAAAGCAGGAGCCATGAACGCCATGGTTCGAGCCTCGGCTATATTGTCCAATGGGCCTTTCATTCTCAATTTGGATTGTGACCATTATTTCTACAACAGTATGGCTATAAGGGAGGGAATGTGCTTCATGATGGATCGTGGTGGTGATCGCATATGTTACATACAGTTTCCACAGAGGTTTGAAGGCATTGATCCCTCTGATCGATACGCAAATCATAACACGGTCTTTTTTGACGGTAAGAACCCCAAGCTTTCAGCTATATATATTCTATACCTTAATGCAAGTTTTACTAGATATTAGAATCTAATCCTTTAAAGCAAAGTGGTTCAACATCTAATGATTGATGGTTTTGTGGGATCTAGTTCATAATTTTGATATTTTATTTGTAGCATCTAAATTTGACTTTTTATCTGATTTTTATCTAAAATTTTACGCTAAATAAAATAGTTTTTTATTTATTTTGATAGTCTATTAATAGTATCTAAATATGGCCCTTTATCTTATTTTTATCCAAAATTTCACGCTAAATGAAGTAGTTTTCTAACTTGGACATTATTAAATGACAAAATTGACAAGTTCTGGGTGATAGATAATATTTGAATTGGCAAACTATTAGGTTTTAAGTTAAATTTTAGTTGAAGATAGATGGAAGGACAACATTGCAACCAGTATTTTAATGACTTAATTGAAAGAAATAATCTGTGAGAGACCCAACAATTTATCTATCGCGATCAAAATAGAGGTTTCCTCTTTCAATATTCTGTTAGTAACTAAATCTGATATCGTATAAAACGACAGGAAATATGCGGGCACTGGATGGTCTCCAGGGTCCAATGTATGTTGGGACAGGTTGCATGTTCCGGAGGTATGCACTGTACGGATTTGAACCACCAAGGTTCTTTGAGCACAGTGGCGTGTTTGGGAGAGTAAAGACCAAGGTAAACCGAGATGTACTACAGGCACGATCACGAATGGATGATGACCGGCAGCCTCTGAACGCTGATTCAGATTCAGATCTGGCATTTCCCAAGAAGTTTGGAAATTCAACTATGTTCACCGACACCATACCGGTGGCTGAGTTCCAAGCCCGACCACTTGCTGATCACAAATCTGTTAAGAATGGTAGACCACCAGGATCGTTACTCAAGCCGCGTCCACCATTGGATGCACCCACTGTTGCTGAAGCCATTGCTGTCATCTCCTGCTGGTAATACCATGCCAACTAGTCTCTTGTTCGGCATTATATGAAACATTTCATAAAAATCTGTTCAATGTATGAATATCGTCACTTTAGAAATTTATGAGTTGTTATTGTCAATGTTTGTTGATATTTCGATAGTATTATTCTTTTCTATGAATTTTAACTATATACCTTTTTTGTCATATGTGGTAGGATCCATCGAAACCTACAATTCGATCTTTTCAGCCCTTTGACCTTGACAACCTTGGTTTTTTTTCCCCCCTTTTCATGCCATAAACGCAGGTACGAGGACAAAACCGAATGGGGGGATAGGGTGGGTTGGATTTATGGGTCAGTGACAGAGGATGTGGTGACTGGTTACAGGATGCACAACCGTGGGTGGCGGTCTGTTTACTGCATCACTAAGCGCGATGCTTTTCGCGGCACGGCTCCAATCAATCTAACTGACCGCCTTCATCAAGTTTTAAGGTGGGCTACCGGCTCAGTAGAAATCTTCTTCTCGAAAAACAACGCTATTTTCGGAAGCAAGCGCCTCAAGTTCTCGCAAAGAATTGCGTACCTCAACGTGGGCATATACCCTTTCACCTCCATCTTCTTGGTCGTGTACTGCTTCCTCCCTGCACTATGCCTTTTCACCAACAACTTCATAGTTCCAGGGCTAAACGTAGCTTTCCTTTTGTATCTACTGGTTATCACTCTCTGCCTCGTTCTGATCTCCCTTCTTGAAGTGAAGTGGTCAGGCATTGCACTAGAGGAATGGTGGCGTAACGAGCAGTTTTGGGTCATTGGTGGTTCTAGTGCTCACCTTGTTGCTGTGCTACAAGGTCTGCTAAAAATCATAGCAGGCATTGAGATTTCTTTCACTTTAACATCTAAGTCGGCCGGAGATGACGAAGAGGATATCTACGCCGATCTTTACATCGTGAAATGGACAAGTCTGTTCATCATGCCACTGACCATTATAATTGTGAATATTATTGCTATGGTCATAGGATGCGCAAGGACCATATACAGTGTGATACCACAGTGGAATAGGCTGTTGGGAGGCTTGTTCTTTAGCTTCTGGGTGTTGGTTCATATGTACCCTTTTGCTAAAGGTTTAATGGGTAGGAGAGGAAGGATGCCCACAATACTTTTGGTGTGGCTAGGGTTGCTTTCCATTATAATTTCCTTGATCTGGGTTGCAGTCAGTTCACCAGGTGGGAATAATGCCAATGCTGGAGGAGGAAATATCCGAATATGATGATGACCAGGGAGAATGAATTTCGAAGCATATGTTTATGAATAGCACAAAACTTAGGTCCAGGTTTTATGTGTTTATTATGAAGTTGTTCAATAAACACATCACACATGGAGAATTTATCCAAATCAGCTCAACAGTATATGATTAGGTGTTTAAAAATTTTCTCTGGTCCTTAAGAATACTTTATATACATATCTGGGCAGGAAAATTGAATATATATACATATATATATTGATAGATGAAGATTTTTTTTTGAGTCTGAAATTAAAGTTTTAAGGTTTTGTATTTTGTTCAATTTTGGATATAGAAAAAGATGAACGATCACACCCTTAGAAAGGTGTGAAATGTACAATAGATATGTTCCTTTCATATTTCTTTTGCTTTTCAGCATTAGAATATATCATGATATTGTTGTCTTTCAATAGCTATAAATGACAGGTAGCCTAATTGACTACAATTGACGCATAAAAATTACCGAGTTTTTTTACATGGGCAACTCAAACTGCCACTTCAACTGGACAAAGCCCACAGGAAGATAGGTGGAATGCAATATTTCAGGTAAGTTTTTTTGCAGGGGCTATCTGAGTTCTCTAATAAGAATAAAACATGTGATTTTTTCAAAATAATTAATTATGGTAAATTATGATAAATATTTATTTTTATTTATTTTAAAAATATTTAATGACAAATATTTAAAAAATTACACATAATAAGTCTTGTCCTTAACTTAAAGTATATAATTCCCTTAAAAAAAACAACAAATTTCTTGTTTATCTTAAAAAAAACCATATTTATAGAGATAATCAAGTTTCAAAGCATTTGACTATCAGCAGTACGATGCACTTTATCTGAAAGTGCTCTTACGTTTTAACCTCTCTTTACAAAAGTAATGTTATTTATTTTTTTAATTAGCTTTTAATAATTAATCAAACAATAAGAACCTATTTGGTATACTGTATTAAGTTTTATAGTGTAAGTTAATATAATACATTACGAATTTGTACTTGTTTGGTACAACAAATGTATTATATAAACTTATATATTAAATCTATTTTATACATCAAAATGACATATAACATAATCAAGTTTAAGAAAGTGAAATTAGGTCTCATTAGACTTTAATTTGTAAGGTTTTATCAACACTTCCTTCTTCCAATCTTCACCTATAGGAGTGTTCATGGATTAGGAAGGGTTTTAAATTATCTTAATACTCAGTCCAGTTTAGTTTAGTATTAGGCAAAACAAGACTAACTAGACCATCTTTTTTCTTTCAATTTTTTTGGTAAAAACTATAAAATAACCCTAAAAAAACAATTCATATAAGTCTCTATAAAATAAAATTATTTTTGAAAAAAATTCATAGGATCAACTTAGGTTAAGCCAAATTAGCTAACATGGCAAGCTCAATCTACACAAATTTTTTTTTAACCTAATCCAATTTAACTCAATGTAACTAGTAAAAGTGTTTATAGCTCGATTGGGTATTGGTCTAACTTGATATTTGACTCAATTTTGTACTTGATTTTTTTTTTCTAAGCTTGGTACCTAACCTAGCCTAGTTTAGTTTAGCAGTAGATTAAGTTGAGCTAGCCAAATCACTTTTTTTTAACAAAAAAAAATTAATAAAAATTATATAATGACCCTTGAAAAAAAAATTTATATAAGTTCCTTTAAAATAATTTTTTTTAAAAAAATAATAAGACTAAGCTGAACTAGGTCAAACTAACTAATGTGGCCCATTAAATGCTTGACCCAAGCCAATATACCCTTGTTTTTTGGGCTTAGCCCAATGTGACACGATTGGGTAGAGTATTGGACATCATGTGTAACTCTACTCATATGTACTCTCTCTTTCTCTCTCTCATTTGCAAATTGACGTTCTACCATTCTTCCATCCCATTGGTGCTAGTTGACCATTTCTCTCACTCATCGAGTTGTCGAGCCACTGGTCAGCAATGGTTGGACGAAGATGAAGACACAATGATGGTTGAAGATACTATGATGTACAAGAATAGTGAAGAAACATGTGATATAGAATCCTAATTCTTCTTCTTCTTCTTGTTTTAATTTTTCTTTTCTTTTTTTTTTTAAAGTGATAGAAGGACTTTTATTTTTCTAAAAATTAATATAACATAACAAATTCTTCAAACCATATTTGTTGAACTAATTCAAGAACTTCTTTTCAACAATTTAGATGAACCATCATAATTATTTTTTATAATAGCAACAATGTAATCAATAATCTCATCACCATTTGCCATGAACCTAATTGGGAAATAAACAAAATTTATATTAAATTAATTTATAAATAAATAAAATTTATATTGATATTAAATAACATAATTAATTAAAAATGATTACTCTATTTTGTCATATGGTTTAATTATCTTTCTATCAAAATCAACTCCTTCATGAATTTTGGAATATAAATATGCACCTCATTCACTTCAATACTTCTATTTAATCAAAGTTATGGAATGGGATGGGAAGAAAATAACATAAATAAAAAAAAGTGAATTATATTTTCTGAAAATAAATAAATTACAGATCAGCTACTTTGTGTTGCTTCCTATTTTAGAAGCATCAAGTTACTTTAATATAGCTCTTGTAGTACCTTTAAATTAGAGTTTTAAAATGGAATAATAATAAAAACTCTTTCTCACATTATTTACCTTCACTTAAAGTCATGCATTTTAAAATCAATGCATTTGGAATTTAAAAATTAAATTAAATATTTTGCAAATCCATGACTTAGTGAGAGGAAATAAAGTTGGTTCACTTGCCTTTGCTTCATATACAATCATTCCAAGCAATTCTTGTTCATACAAAATGTATATGTGACTTGAAGTAGTATAAACAAAAGTGTGAGACCTCTTGGGACAAATACGTCTTGCAAATAGAATCTTACACGCAAAGTTTAAACCTGCATGGCTTAATGGAAAGAGTTAAAGAGAATTACAAATTGTTACAACATAAACTAATTAGAAATGATTAAAATATCACATATGTATTAATTACCTTTCAAAGGGATATATCCATCAATATTGAACTAGGCCACCAATTCCAGTCTCAACTGATAAATGAACTAGTAAATGTTCTATAAAATCAAAGAATTCAAATGAAAATATTCTTTTTAACTTATGGAGAACAATAAGAATGTTATGTTCCAATTGCATTAAATCATCCACTTCCAATATTGGAAAACATACTTCTTTAAAGAATTGGTTTAGCTCAATTGTAAGTTTTCATATTTGTTCAGAAAGTGCACTAAAAGCAATTAAAAGTAAATATTCCATAAAAATGTGAACATCATGATTTTTAAGT
Organism: Erythrophleum ivorense; assembly: GCA_026724425.1. Taxonomy (NCBI): domain Eukaryota; kingdom Viridiplantae; phylum Streptophyta; class Magnoliopsida; order Fabales; family Fabaceae; genus Erythrophleum; species Erythrophleum ivorense. The sequence goes on from JAIUCV010000017.1 coordinate 18,204,797, forward strand.
TCAAATAATTTTCTTTCTTTTGAATCTACACATCTTGACATGTTCAGGGAATACCCATCAAGCATTTTCAAGCCTTTTACTCACTTACAAATAGTCCTTCTTTGCTCCAGCATGGAAGTGAACTTAGCTTTTGGCTTAGTAGTTAATTCTTGTAATTTTAAGTATTTTCGCCTATAATATTTTTCAAAACTATTCTAACTTTTATATTATCTTGGTCTTCTTTTTGATATCCATAGCAATTTTAAATATATTATCAAACACATTTTTCTCTTTGTGCATAACATCTAAATTATGCTAAATCAATATATGTTTCCAATATGAAAGCTTCTAAAATATACTTTGTTTTATCCAATTGTGATATTTTCTATGTCCTGGTAATCTAAAAACCCTTTAATCTTCTATTTTAAGATAGGTCTTCACATATTGTTATAATTCTTCCCCATCCAATCTTAGGAGAAGGGGATTATTTTTAACTCTATTTTTCTTGAAAGCATCTCTATTCCTTCTAAAAACATGGCTCATAGCCAAAAACTATCAATGACAATTAAATTAAAAGTTCTTTCCCTTATATTTCAAGGTAAAAACTTTTGAGTTGTTTATATAATAAGGACAAGCTAATTTTCCAGTAATACTAAAGCCTCACAACATTCCATATGCTGGAAAATTATTGATCTTCAATACTAATGCTACCTCATCTGGAAATTCCACTTTTTAAAGACATTATAGGTTGATACTCCTCCGTCCCATAATATTTTTAACTTATTACTTAATGGCTGCAAGAATATATCAATCTTAATCTTGGGATTTTGTAGTACGAAAATAATTGTAGTAAATAAGTAAAGAGCAATCATGATTCAAGAATGAAATTGTAGGGAATAATTATCACAGGCTAACATAAATATGGTGAGACAAATTAACTGTAAGGAGTGAACCTATCTATACATAAACTCAGTTTAACATTCCATGGTTCCATGGCAAAATTGGGATATACTTTATCAAAATGTTTCCATGCTTCTCCATCTAAAGGATGATACAGTATGCCTTCATGTTTCTATTGTTCCACTGCCATTACATAAGCTTAACAGAACTCATAAAGGCATAGAGCCTTTGCAATTTAGGGATAATTAGTAAATAATACTTTTTTTTTACTAGAATCTCCTTAGAACTTTGTCTTCTACTAGTTGGTTAGTTTTATATCAAGGCACTCCATAAAATATACATATTGATTCATTTATGGAATCTTTGTAATATAGTATACATCTATTAATACGACATCAATTTTTTTTAATAGATTGACCAAGTTCTAGTACCAGCTTCTTTATTTTGTATCAATTCTTGAGTATGACATTATCACAATTTTCTTTCATAAGACTTGCAAATAAATTGAAACTCTACCACGACATTCTCATGGCAATGTATAGCTTAGATTGATTATAGCATTCTAGCCACAGTAGTTGTTGATATATATTTAATAAATCAAAAAATTTCTAGGCTTTCAAATTTGGAGGTTCCTATCATCATAATCTACTTCATCATTACAATCAACATAAAAATTAGGTTTAGCTACATCAAAAATCATTCTTTTATATTTATTGTTATGTTATTCATTTACTAATCTTGAGCTAAATGTTGTCCCAACGTTAATGTTAGTTGGCTACAATTCAATCTCAATATGACATATCCAATACCAATATCCAAGTTGAAATCCTCTTTTATAAAGATCAACATTTATCTTGTCAATAGTAAGACAGGCTTTATTTGTATGTTTAGAATATGAATATCTAATTTTTTCTATTTCCTAAACTAGGTCTTTTTTCACAAATAAAAGTAATAAACTCGTCTATCCCTAGTAAAAAATTATTATATCTTTTATGTCTAAGATTCAATCTATTATATATTCACTTTTAATTATCAAAATTTTTCATTTTCTCTTATATTAAACAATTTAATCATTATCTTACAAATATTATCAAAGAAAAATAATTTCTTCACTAGTTCATTACAAAAATAATCCTTGAATGAAAAAATTAAATAACAAATAATACTTCATACAAATATAATTATAACATTATCACAAAAAAATCAATAAATAACAACATTAAATAACAAATAATATTTCATAATAATATTATTAAACAATTATTCATACATTCCTTGAAGGAGATTGAAACTAAGAGAAGGAAAATGAAGAAACCCTAAATGCAAAAATCCAATGCAAATTACATGTAGTTGAGAGAAAGAAAATGAAGAAATCTCGAATGTAGAAATCTGAAGAATGACGAGTAAGCATAGAGAACTTTGAACGTAGAGTAAACACAATAAATGTACAAAATAAAGAAAAGAGAGAAAAATAGAGAAAAAAAATAATCAAAAAAGTGAAATATACGAGGGAGGGAATAAGTTATAACACAATATTTTCAAATGACTATTCTTCCCCCTATAACTATTATATACTAAACAACTATATATTAATTTTAATGGCTAAATATGAATGTTGCAAAGAAAATGGCTGGAAAATCTTTAATTTTAAAATGTTAAAAAAGTTAAGGTATAGAAAAATTAGTTTACAACTTAAAAAAATTGTAAGGGTTGACTAATTTTTAGTTGGCTCATGTTGGCCAACTAAATTGTAACCTATCAATATGGTCAGACACATGGGCTAAATTTTAATCAGCCTTAGTTGACAAAGATTCCTTTTTGTAGTTTTTTCATGTTTCTTTGTAATTTTTTTAAACTTTTTCAGATTATAGTTTGCTATTGAGTGTTTGAAAGTTAGTTAGAAATTAAGACTTAAAAAAAATTAGATCAATCAAAAGGTAGTTGAAAGTATTTAACATTCTTCTAGTGTGATTGGTGTATGTAATTTTAGTGATTGTATAGGAAATGTAGTCAATATAAATGAAGATGTGATTGGTGTCTGTAATGAATAGATGATTGTAATGAAGATATAAATTTGAATAAAATGATTTCTTTCATCTGTCACTCTTTCGAAATTAAGATTACAACCTTATCATACACAAATTACAAAATATCATTATCATATACAAAATACGCATTGGTAGCAAATACCAAATATCTTGATTATTGATATTTGAGAAATTTGCATTAAAACCCAATGCTGTCATAAAACTTGCAAATCATAAACAACTCAGATTGGTTTTTATATCCTCGTCATAGTAGTTGTTAATATACATTTAATAAATCATAAAATTTGTGGGCTTCAATATTTAGCAATTCTTCAACATGACTAATATTATTATCATAATCTACTTCATCAAAGCTACTAATATTAAAATCAGGACTAGCTGAATCAAAGTTTATTCTTTCATAGCTACTATTATAGTCTTCATTTACTAATCTAGATCTAGATGTTTTAACATGTATCTTAGTTGAAAATGATTCAATCTTATCATGGCATGTCCAATACTAATATTTAAGTTGAAACCCTTTTTTACATAGATCAACCTTTACCTCATCAATATTAAAATATGCTTTATTTTTATGTTCAAAACATGGACATATAATTTGTCCATTCTTAAACTAAATTCCTTTTTACAAGTAAAAGTGATAAACTCTTCTACTCTATGTAAAAATTCATCAATATATTCTTTATATCTAAGATTCAATTTATTATACATCCACCTCCTATTTTCTGGAATTTCCATTTCCAAAAATTGTCATAAACAATTTTGATATTATCAGGAAAAAAAAATCTCTATAGTACAAAAACAGAAAATAATCAGTAATAAAAAAATAATTAATAACAGAATATTTTATAAAAAATTTATAAACTAATTATTTATTTGTCTCTTAACTATTTTAATATTAACTTACAAATATTATCAAAATAAAAAATATTTTTTCATTGTATCATCATATCAGTAATCAACTAGCAATTTATCATCATGACAATATTAATCAACAAGTAATACCGCTAAATAATTAATAACTTTCCATTAAAAAATTATTTAGAAATTCTTTATATGTACCTCAAAAATTTTCAATTTAATCTAGAACTGCATTGTAACTTCAATATCAAATAAAACAGCTCAAATAGAAAAAAAAAAAATCTGACGCAAAAAATATGAAACAGCTAAGGAATAGATGAAGTGATTGTGAATGAGGAAGAGAGGAAGATAATAAGAAAAAGAAAAGAATGGAAAATGAGTAGTTCAAATGCTTTATATAAATTTGTTAAACAATTTTTTTTTCAACAACGACTAGTTTTAAACGGCTATAATGGTTAAAAGTAACAAATACAATGGTTAAATGCAATTCATAGTTTTAAATTAAAAATATTCTATAATAAAAAAATTCTTTAAAAGGTTAAAAGCAAAAACAGAAAATATTATTTATTATAAAAAAACATAAATGGAACACAAAACAAAATATATAAAATGTAAATTTTAAAAATATTATTAATTATTTACTTTAACTATTATTTATTAATCAAAAAAATAATTGCTAAAAATTATTATTAATAAAAATACCTATTTTTAACTTTTCAAATTAATTAGCTTGATGGTATGGTAAAAAAGGTCTTAATTATTATTAATTAATAAAAATTAATAATTATAGTATATTAATTAAGATAAATTAATCATAATTATTTTTGTTATATTTTATTATAATTAGTATTATATTATATTATATCATATTAATTAATAATTCCAATATATTATATTAATTATATTAGTCATAATTATTTTTTAAAATTTATAATTTTATTATTATATATTAGATATTTGTTAAAAAATTAAAAGCTCTAGCTAGACAAATTTTGAATTTTTGATTGTTAAACAGTTGGAATATGTTTTGGATTGCCTATCTGTTCAAAAAGATTCCGACTACAATATTATTCAATATATAAATAAATAAGTATTTAATATATATTTTATTAATATTTAAATTTATAAATATTTAATATATAATTTTTATTATAATTTCAAGCGATCAAAATTCTAATAATATACAATAAAGTGTGTCCTTTTTTTTTTTTACATTTTATTGTTTAGCTTCTAAAAATTAGTTGGATAGTAGGTAAATGTTTAAAAAAAAACCCATTATTTAGAAAGTAGTTAGAAGTGATAGTTTGAAATTAGCAACATTTTTATAGTGTTTAAGCTTAAAATCAACCTCTATAAAAACCAAAAGTACAAACTTCACTTTTTTTAATATACTTGTCATAATATTCATAAAAAAATTAATAAATAAAATTCATCACACATTTATAGGACCCTGAAATTCTAGCTTTTCGTGGTACTTCTAAGTTGACTGAACATTTGAAAGCTTGATCTTTTCGTGATTTTATGGTACTATTTTATAATCAATTCCAATATTCATTGCTTGAAATTCTATGGCTTTTCATGGTACTGTTATAACAATAAACAACAAAAGGGTGCTATTTTATTGAATTTTGATTCAAACTACATCAAATGAAAGTTGACAATTTAACTCAAGATTCATTTTCAAAGAATTAAAAAGGACTAATTACAATGTCCCATAAAATAGAAAAAAAAAACATTACAACTTGTCCTCTAATCATTAAACCCCATTGCAATATGTTTCTATCATTTAAAATTTAAAAATTTTAATTATATAGATTTACTAAAAGTACTATTCCGATTATTTTAAACATCAAAGCCTATAGAATTGAGAGACAAGACAAAGTGATTCATGTCTTGAAGATATAGTGCCTTTTAGATACCAAACTATCCTTTCTTCTCCTTTTGTTGCAACTCTATCGGTCTCTCCCATATTAGAATTGTTAGATTTTGTATGAAACTAGAACTCTAATTTTGATATTGGAATAAGAACCATATTTATAGCTACCATGGAAGCAAGTTAGCTTTATATGCCAGGTGGGGATCCCCTAGGAAAGCATCTCTGAAAGAATCCACAATTGAATATTCTTTAGACTAAACACCATGGCAAATTGATTTTTCTTTTATCTCTATTATTCTGTTGGGAACCCTGAATAATTGCATTTTGCCTACACTGCTATGTTGATAGTGCATCTTAGAATTACCCAAGTGGTTTTTGACCATTTTAAATGTTTAATAGGAAGAATTTCTCCGGGGGATCGACACTGCCTAATGAACCAAGCTAAACTACCAATGTTAAAGACTTGAGTACCTTTTTCTGTATGTAGAATGTACATGTAAAATCACTCTTTTATTGCACTTAAGGTTAATTAAGTTGTAAACGCAATGGTTATAGCAAGAAAACACACATTAATTTAAAGCAGCTTTTTTTAATTATTGCAATAACTATATAATAATAAGCCGAGCAAGCGTTTTGGACTTTGGAGATATTAGTGTTTAATTAAAAATAACTCAAAAAAGAAGTACCTAAAAAATCAGTACTGAAGTTGGCTTGTTCTTGCAATGAGTTTTTCTTTCTCTTAAATAACAGTAGATATTACTTTAATTTAAAGAAAAAGTAAAATTCAAGAGCATTTCCCAGAAACTGCCCTCCTTTTCTTTATTGTGAATCTATAAAACAGGTTGTGTCCTAATACTTCAGATTGTTATACTTTCAGAGTTGTGAAGTCTTAAGTCTGGAGACGATGATCATGGAGCCAGTTTAAATGAATGCCTTATAAGAATTTGTTGTATAGTTTACACGGTCGTAAAACACGCGTATGAAAGTTTGCATCTCTTATCATATTTTTTATTCACTTTTTTATCTTCAGTTAGTTATAGCAGCCTAATTTTATGACCTTTTGCTGAAATATGGTTTCTTCAAAAAAAAAAATTTATGACCCCACAGAAACTTCGTAAAAAGGGAGACATGTATATGTTATATTATATATAATTTGCTGCCTTCTTTTTAAGAGTGCGTATGGGTTTGCGTGTGTTTGCTTTCTAAATTTGTCTCTTATTTTGCTTTCTTAGAAGTTACTTTATTTTCAATTTTCCTTGTTTCTACTATTTTGTTATTTCAATAAGTTCTACATTGAATTGGATCTATATAGTTGCGGATTTTGAAACTCTACACATAAGCATATCTTCTTTAAGCCATACATTGGAATGGGCAAGGATTGATTTGCACTTATAATTTTTTGTGTTTTGGTATGATTAGCTAAACAACTTTATAAAAAAATAGTCTATTAACTTATTATTAAGATTTTATACTACTGATCATTTTTATTTCAATGAATGTATGAATTGTCCTTTTTTGATATATTAAATATATGATTTGGTAATTTAGCAATTTGGTTGATAATTTTAAAAGAGATTTTAATAATGTATAACAAGGATTTTAATTAATAAAAATTTTAATAAAGGGGAAAAAATGATTTTAGTGGCAGTTTGGACCGCCTCCATTGCCAGAAATTTTGAATTCACCATCCAAAAACTGCCACTAATTGTTAGCAATGATTACTCCTGCAATCAAACAGTAACCATGTCAACTCTCTTCGATTGGAACAACCTCTTTTATATATATATATATATATATCATAGCATTGTTCATAATATTGTTTATAATGTCGAGTCAGTGCACTGTTAGTATATTGTGCTGCATTGTTTATCCGTTTCAAAAAAATTTTGAATTTTATTTTTTTTATTTTTTTAATTATGAGACCCACATCTTTTTAACAACCCTTGAATTTGCCGGAGTTACTGTTAGTGGTGACTAAATAACTGTTATTTAAGCAATTATGGCAATTAAAAATAGTTGTGAAATGTTAAAAAATCATAAAAAAGCCTCTTTTTATGTTATTCATATTAATTTTTTTGGGATAAAATTTATATATTAAAATGTTATGCATATTTTATTACTATTGGTAAAACTATGAAATGAATTGAAAGTACTCAACCCAATATTGATAAATGTATAAAGTAAGTAACATTGATCAAAACCTAATTTCAGTTGATAGTGCTCAAAATTGTTGGCCCAAATGGCTAATGTAATGCACTTCAAAATAAGTTGATTATTTATGTGCAAAATGTGAAAAATTACGTATTCAATATTTACTTGTTTATCTTAATGAAACCCAAAAAAAAATCCTTTGAATAATAAGGCATGAAGGCACTATAATTCTATATCGACAATAGCTTAGCAAGATAAAGAATTGCTTGTTTGTTTAGAAAAAGGATTTGGATAACCAAAAAAAAAATCCTTTTGTGGATAAACATTCGGAATAAAGGCATAATATATTGTGAATAGCTTAGCCGCCAATGGGATTAATATATATATATATGGGGTACCTTTTTTAATAGAAAATTAGATTCAACATCCGTATATAAAACCTTATCAATCATATGCTAGTAATTAATTAAATGTGACAATTAATCTAAGTAATCTCTGTCAATTATCACTAGTTGGCATCTGAAAACGACACGAAGGATCTACATTCCTTGTTGTGGCCAATTAACAATACAAATTGTTGGCCCAAGATTGTATGAGCCTTATAATCTCACGCGATCTATAAATTTGATGACAATAGAAAAACATAACTTATCCTTGTAAAAACTCATTATCTTTTGGCTCATTAGTTTTAGTTGATTTGCCTGTATATATAAGTATAAGCATTAATGGACGTACAATAAAATTACTGCCTCTCTCGGTCAAACAGAATGAAACATAATATAATTGTATTATTATTTTTGTTTCTCTCCTGCATATATCTCTATTATGGAAAAAAAAAGTGTAAACATCTCTCTCTAACACATAAAGCAAACATTTAATAGCATTTATGAAAAAGTAAATAGAATGAGTTGTTTGAGAAGAATACCGTGCTGCTAATTGCCGTTGAAGAGAAAGATTATGAGCGTTGAAGATATGGCTCCTCTACTTTAGCCAAAATGCTTCTGCTATCTTTGTCTTATCTCTAATAGTTAAAAGTTGCTTAAGTTATTTAAATATGGAAAAACTTAAATGCAAATTGTTAATTGAAAAACCATTTTTAAGTACCGTGTAAAAGAGTATTTATTTCTCTAAAAAATATTCTTAATTTTTAATATATTAGTTTCTAAGAAGCATTTATTAAGTATAATGAAATCCTTATCTAAAGGACAAAGTTTTTTTTTTTCTGTATTACAATATATAACTCTCTAGTTGTGAGAATAAGTTAAGAGTGAATTATAAAACTAGTAAAAGTTGTGTTAATAAGGAACATATAAAACAAACATCTTGTATTTTTGGATTAATTGGAGGAAAATGCCTTTAGTTTTTAATGGGATTGGACATAACTCTCAGGTTAAATCAAGATAAAATTAAAAGTATGTTTCTCTCTTCCTTTTTCTATCTTATTTTGCATATCCTGTTAACTCCATTTTTGGAAGATCTTTTACCTGCACTTTCAAAGCTTGCTCCACTTGCATGTATAGTAATTTGCTCTATGTGGTAACTCACTTTACTCACTTGTAATATCTCACTTCACTTACAAATTATTTGGTACACTTTGCCTCCTCCACTTTTATATTTACAAAATTTTATATTATTTAGATTTTTACATATCACACATATTTATCCCCTCCAAATATGATTATCACAAATTCTATGAAACAAGTGCGAGCAAGGCATACGAGCAATGTCTATGTCAACCTTAAAATCATCAAAACACAGTCACTTAACCCTTCTTCTTCAACCTTCACCTTCTCCAATCCCTCAATGGATGACTTACTTGCAGGCACCAACACATGGCGGCATTGATCCTCCATAGATTCTCCACAACTCCATCAATCATCAAAAGATTCTTCATCGCTGTCGTTCGTTGTCGTTGTCATTGTCATAGTTAACAGTGTCAGAAAAGATCACCACATCCATGTGCAAAATCTTGTAGTTCTTTTATGTATTATCAGCCATGTTTCTCGCGCAATCCAAGATCTCGGCTGCCAACGGGCCGCAAGCATCTTCGGGAACATTAAAATAAGAAAGAATCGTGTTCGTTTCTTGCTCTATTGCCTTCTTAAAGATATTGGAGAAATCATGCTTCAATATGGTATGATAATCATGGTTCATGCTCGGAACGTGCCAGTTTATGTTATGCATACGGCTCTCTTATTGAGGTATTGATCATCAGTGGCAACAGTAGCAATTACGTCTATTGGGTAAACCTTACAGTTGCGCTTGACTTCAATCACATAATGAGGATCCATGGCTTTTGGGAACAAGAAGAGAGGTTTTCAGAGTAGCAAGATGATTAAAAGAACTAGAAGAGATAAAGTTATAGAGTTCGAGGAAGAATTTGGAGAGGGTGGCGAGGATTTGAAGAGATAATCAAAAACTGAAGAAAGTTTGATTTGTAAGGGGAGAGATCAAGAGAAGAGTAGAAGCACTAGGACTAGGAGACCAATAATAATTAATTACTTGCAAAAAATTGACACAAAAACTGAAGAAGTTGGATCGTTTACTGTGGATCCAACTTGCTATGCCCCCTTTATGGAAAGTTTTTGGAGGGGAAAGAAAAAAAGAAACACACACAAAAAAAGTTCTATTCCTTCCCAAAAAGAGTGCACAACAGCACTTTACGGGGATCCATGCTCGATTTATAAGGAAAAAGATCATTAATAGAGAAGTAAATAAATTTTATAATTTGCTAAGCCACGATGAACATATGAAGCCTTTGAGTCATACTTCTAATTAATTTTTTTATGTCCTTAATATATGGATTCTTGTTTATCTCAATTATTCCTGCTACCAAATGATAATTTTAGTTATAAATAATGTAACAAATTACCTAGCTAGTACTCAGTGTTATAAGGTAAAATATAAATTAGTTCCATTTTTAATAAAAGTTATTTATATTAATATTTTTTTTATGAATATATATATATATATACGAAAAGGTTTTGCATCTTTTATCACTATATTAGCTAGTAAAACCATGAAATGAATTGAAAGTGCTCAATGCATTCTGATAAATGTATAAAATAAGTAATATTTATCAAAACATAATTTCAGTTGAAAGTGCTCAACATTGTTGGCCCATATAGCTAATGCAATTCAAAATAAGTTGATTATTTTATGTGCAAAATGCGAAAATTCAATTTTATGTGCAAAATGGCAACTCAATCAGTATTTATTGAGAATAGATCATCCAAAGTTTTGCCAGTTGCCTGAAATTCCTCACAATTTTTTTTTCTTTTTTAATTTTCGACATATTTTTTTTAAATAGACAAAAATTCTTGTTTGTGAGATATTTCGCGGAACTTCAAAGTGCAAGAATTTAGAGGATCTGCTCTCATATTTATATTATCTCAATTAAAAATTTAAAACATAAAATAAAAAAATAAAGAAACATATTGAAGCAAAATAGAATGAAACCCTAACGTATTCGGCTTACTCTGTCTTCAAGCTAGAGTAGGAAACACAGAAACTTGTAACAGAACCCTCCGTTGGTTTCAAGAAAGGAACAAAGTGATTAAAACACAGGGTAGTCTGCGTCTTGGCCAATACCATCAGATTCCGTAATGCACAAAACCCCTGTGTTGCAAGTGCAACTACCCACTTTGTCAGCAGTTTCAGTTCTCGCCGTGAGGAAGGAAAGGAAATTTTCCTTGGAAAAGGCAACTATCATATATATCTTGGGCACAAAGAAGCAGAGAAAAGGAAAGTTGCATGAATCTTTGAGTGATTGCTGCCATAAATTCATTGGTGAAGATAGAGAGAGAATTTGGGAAATGGAAAGTTAAGAGAATTGAGAATGCTTCAGGGAGATGCAGAAAACAAGAGTTTGAGGAGCAGAAGGAGAATCAAGGAAGAATTTTTTATCTTCATGCCATTCCTTCTTCCAATTCTTGTGAAACAATTACAAGTATGTAATATGTTCTTTATTTATGTTGTCCAAGATTTTGGGTTTTTTTTTTTAATAATTCAAGAAGGTTTTGCGTTCTACCTTCATAAGAAGGTTTTGCTGTCCAACTTCCCGTTGCACTTTGATATTGAGATTGACTATTAAGGTCGGTTCTCAATATGTTGAATGCGCTACCTACCATTCTGGCCTTGCAAAGATCCCTGATTGAAAACTCTATTTTGGTTCTAAAAATTGAGTTTTGAAGTTAGATCGACGTGTTGAAATTTTGCACAATTTGCTTTGATGTCTATGAAGAAATTTGTCTCTGATGAATATGACTTTCAGGACGGTAGCACATATCCTTGGCCGTGAGCTGAAAGTTTCTGCATAGTTTGCTACTCAATATTCTAGGCTATGGTATGTAGGAAAAAAGGTTGACAGAATAGAAAGAAAAATAAATAAATGGGGTAGAAAATAACCAAAATGTCTCTATTGTTAAAAAAAATAAATATTATTAAATGATGATTATAAGAATATAATAAATATTTTTTTAAATTTTTTAAAACCTTTTATTCCATAGAATAAGCTGAACCACGTACCAAATATGGCCTAAAAGTTTGGTTCCCTGCCTAAAATACTGGGATATGATTTAAGCTTGATTTTGAATTTAATTATGTGCCAAATTCTAAATGAATTGATGCATGCAGTGCTAAGAACTTTGGCACTCTGCTTTATGCTGGCCGCGAGCAAGTATACATACTGTACTGTGTAGCTTTTAATTGTTGCGATTATCGGATGCTATTCTTGCCTTGCTCTTTCAAATATGTTTTAGTTTGTTTATGGATCGATTACAATTTACTCTTTATGGGATAATTGTGTGATTAAATTAGTTTGCATTCAAAGGCATAGTTGAGATTGTTTTGGATGAGTCATGTGGGATTAAGCATGCTTATGGCTGTGTAAGTTAGGAAGAGGCGTTCTTGCACATCATGAAATCATAGTCAAAAGAAGTATCGTAACACCCAGCCCACATTTTTTTTGCATGCAAGTATCAAGGATAGATATTAACTCTTGGCATTCTTGATGAATCATTTTGGATTAGCTTTGACAGTTCTATTAATATATTTTGGTAAAGTGGGCTCTAGTGCATGAAATGCTATTGCTTCCTTAAATTGTGCTCTCCTAGACATTAACTCCTTTTCCTTTCCCGGCATCTGAGCAAAACGGAGATCATTTGTGGCGTCCGGAGGACTAGGAAGGAATCATTTGAAATTTCGAGAAACAGAAAGCCTGGTTTCATCATTTATACTCGGGAATGTATCTAAACAATATTTGATTGCACACAATTGCACTCACACAATGGGTAACTTGTCTGATTTTATTTTATTTTTTGTTTCGATTTTAGAGTTTGCGGTTAGTGTTTCTTTTTTTTTTTTATCTCAAAATACTCAAAAATTATCATTTAAAAAAATCTAAAAAATAAAAAAGAGAAAAAATGAAGAGAGTAATAAAATGGAATTAATTTGATTTTCACAAATTAAAACACATCAATCAACATTAAATTTGTTTTATTTGTGAAAATTAAATTATTTTAATTTTTCTACTCTTTTCACACAAAAAAAATTAAGAATCACTAATTTGGTTACACGCATATCTACCCTACTTCAAACTACATAAGCTTTGATAATTTCAATGAGTACGTAAGTCTCAGGTCAAATTTATTTTTGTAAATGTTTTATTTTCTTTGTTTTTCTAAATATTTTATTTTTTGTACTTTTGTAAATATCTTATTTTTTATATTTTTGTAAATATTTTATTTTACTTTATTTTATTGCTTTTGTAAATATTTCATTTTTTACCTTTGTAAATTTTTATTTTATTTTGCAAATATTTCATTTTTTGCCTTTTGTAAATATTTTATTTTCCTCATTTTTGTAAATATTTTATTTTCTCCAATTTTATTAATATTTAATTTTCTCTTATTTTGTAGATATTTACATTTTATTTTTCCTTTTTCCATCTTTGCAAATATTTTATTTTATTTTATTTTTCTTTAAGTAATAACTCAAGCTTGGATTAAGTAAGATAATGAAATTTAATAAGATAACTTAAATTTTGATTTTTGATTTTTTTTAGGGAGCTTAGAATTTTAAGATATATATATATATATATATAATTTGAAATAAGAAACAAAAAAAAAGATTAATTTTGGCATATGAAAAATAAAAAATAATTGCCATGAAGGAGAAAATATCTAATTAGGAAACCTTTGGAAGCGCACCACATGTCTCCCCTACCATTCCGCTTAATTTTTATTTTATTGCATCATATCTTAAATGCAATATACTTGAAGCTTCACATGAGGGTCTTTACTTCTCTGCTTCTTGATTCTTTTGGGTTCAGCCTCTCTCTCATGAAACTGTGCTTCCTTTCCTTCGCTGTGCTATATTTGTTTGTTGTGTTTCCCTCAATTTGCACCGACAGCAACTCCATCAGAGGCCTTCACCTCAAGCATATCTCTTCGAGCTCGTCCTCCGCTCCTCTACCATTGTTCCTAATTTGGAGCTGGAGTGTTTCAGCAGTAGAGTAGTCCTGTTTTGAGTTTCTTCATTAGCCTTCGGTGAGCTTCTCACCAAGTTTCAGCTCCTTGTTTGCAGCTGCAACTTCCTCAGGTAGGCAACTTACCTCTTCCATTTACTTTCACTTTTCCTTCGTTTGGCTGCTGCATCTTGTTCTGAGATTTTCGTACCCTATTTCCCCCAAAAAAAATTTTTTTTTCCTCTTCTCTTTTGCAGCACCTCCATCTTTGTGCAGCAGCAGAATTTTCTCCTCCATTTTGTGCTCTTTATCCTCCCAATTTTGAGTGGACCGTGAGGTGTCAAGAGGCCTTTTTGGGTTATGGTAGCTTGAAGTAATTGCAAGACTTAAATATCAAATTCTTTGGTAAGTCACTCTCTTTATAGTTGGGTATCGATTTTGGTATGGGAGAACTTCATACCATTTTCCAATTTATCGTGCCTCTTAATATTAATATTAGATAAATAAAAATATTTTTTTGATGAGAATTAATATAAAGTCTAAATTAAGGCTAACAATAGGAATAAAAAAATAATTTGACAAATTTAAGATCTCAAGTTTTAGTGGAAATTTATGTGATTTGCAATACAAGTTGGGGGCTTATATAGTAGTAAGAAATTATTTAAATAATAAAGTAATCAAATTCTTTATGTGTAGTGTCAGGTTGAAATTAAGAGATCTTGCAAGGGTGGTAAACTAATTAATTTGATATATGGAGTCCTCAAAAGCTAAATTTACAAATTTAACCATGCAAAGTGAAATAACTTATCGCAGGTGATTAACTAATGACCCAAATTATGAATAGAAAATAATGACTATAGAATAATTTTTTTTGTTGGTAATTAAGAGTAGTGCTTATTTGTTATAATTTCCTAAAATAAGCCTTAAACCTTGTTCTAAATTAATGTTTGATATGAATTTAATTGAATTAATAGTAGAAGCAGGAATTACGGAAACAACATATATATAGTAGAACAAAATAAAATCAAATATATGATGAATTAAATTGAGTATAGATTTAAAACTAGCAGTAGAGTAGGATTTAATTTAGAATAATCTAGATAAGAGGGAAATGAATGAACATAGGATAAATTAATTAAGAAGTTGACTAGTATGATAGATGAATAGAGAGTAAATTTTGTCATTGGGATTTGAATGAAATGTGATATTTGTGTCCTAGAAAACTCTTGAAATATGCCATCAAAGGGATTTGATGATGGTTTGGTGAAAAGAAGACTACAACCTCTCGACTAGCACTTTGAATAAATTATAAAGCATAATATTTTTTTAATTTTCTTTCGATCTTTATTTCCTCTATTATTTGTTTGCATTTTACATGTACTTTGGGATGAGCATCTTAGATAGTATCTCAATGTATGTATATTATTATATATTAAATCTTCTATACTATGATGTGCAATGTATGTTAGGTTATCAAAATAATATGAATTGACATGGTAACTAAAAGTGTTATTTTTAAAAAGTTGATAGGTGATAAGTTTGTTTTAAAATATTTTTATAGTATCATTGAAGTATAAACACCACATTTTCAATTGTGGAAATTATTGTGGAATAATTTACTTGAAAGATTTTGAGTATATGAACTTTGTTTATTATATGATATTATATATGTACATATATATATATATAAGATAAGATTATGCAAAACGGTGGTCACTAATAATAGTTCTATTAGTTCTCAATACACCCTAAATATTATCATGTGGTTTCTACAACTAAGTACTTGATGGGTACTAAACTAAATGTTTTTAAAATATTCAAGGACTGTAAAGATGGTGATAAGTAAGAATGGTGATAGTACCACCTATGATTCTCGCCTATAATACTCTGAGGTTGAATCTATGATTATTTATTCTTGTGGGTTATATGCCTATGTTAGTATATATGATAGAATTTAGAGTTTTGCACATTCCTAATAAAATGTTTTTATTAAGTTATTTTTTTATAACAATTATTTCCTATTCAATATTAAAATTTTAAATATTTAAACTTAATTTTTAATTATTCATCATATTTTTTCCTATTAATTTTATATCTTGATTAAAATATTTTATTTATATATGTTCATTGTATATTATGGCATTAATAATATAATAGACTAATTTTCTATTAACTCAAATCTTTTAACTTTTTATGTACACCAATTATTTCATACCTCTTTTTATTTAAAGATTTATAAAATTAAATCTTTATAAAAATTATTTCATCCTTTTTCAATACTTAAATTTATGTTACTTATTATTATATCAAAACTTATTTTCAATAGAAAAACTTAGTGTCCACTCATCCTTTCAATTATTATACTTTATCTTCTATTCACAGAGTATCATAACTCATTATAATGTTTATCATTGCAAATAATATAGGTCGATCTAAATGTTTCCCAATCTAGTTGAGGAGTATAGATAATGATGAGCCTATAATCAGTTCAATCAATATTGCTAGTTATTGTCCCCTGTGTTTATGTAAAATATTCTTATATGACATTTATGAAAGGAACCCTCATATCGGTAACATTATATGATTAGATGTGTAACTTTTGAATTGTCACATGTTACCTAAATATGATAATGAACATGTCATTTATAGTAATCCAATTTTGTGTAATTTTATCTTTAAATGACTATGCATTGAGTTATCCTGCAGCTAGTCATAAAATTTATTATATGAAATATAATGTTTGTTAACTTTGGTTATTGGATTACATATAGGATATATTATACAAGTAATGGACATACTCTATCAGTATAACATTATTTGGTATAATTTTGATAATATACAAATTATAATAAATGAGAATTTTTTTTAAATATCAAAAGACTAATTATGCAAGGCTTTTGTATCAAGGATATTTTAATCTGACATTGTTAAAATATTTTGTTGGTACTATAGTATATTTTACTTTATATCTTAATATTTCTTATATCCTATCAGTATAAAAGTATTAGAAACATTAGTTTTTGTTATCATTGATATGTTTGTTAAGTTCTTAGTTTATTGTGATTCGGGAGCCTTAGGTGGGATTATGATAAATAACAATTTTATATGTATAATTGCATTAGTTAGATCTTGAAAGGAACTCTTGTTTATCATTATATTATACTCATAATTCATGTTTCCATATGTTGTTACTATTCCAACTACTATGCCCATGCAATTATTTTTATGTGAGAACTTTGAATAAGACATATAGTAAGAATTTATAAATTGAGCTTCTAGATAAATATCCTATTCGTATCTTACTTGAATAATTAATTGAAACATATTAAGGCTTATGAGACTAGGAAGACAAGATAATATTGTAAGTTTGCACACTAGTAAACCTCATCAAGAAGCAATGAGGTATTTTCATATGATAAATAATTTCTATTACCTTGAAATATTCCTTTAGTTTAGTAAAATATTGTTGAATATTTCTGACCAAAGTTAAGTGGCAACAAGTTCATTTTGTGTAAACTTTTACCTTTCACTTGGTAAAATTTGACGTGAGTGGAAAAAAAAATTTTACCCTCATTTTTGTGCTAGCATGCTCTTCTTTTAAAGGGGATAAAAACTCAACAATTTTTTGATATCCCATTCTTCTAATATGTGAGGGTCTAAGAATTCAAAAAGTTAATAATTGGCTAACCATTGGCTATAAGTGGATCTTTAAGACCTATAATGGTGCTAACATATTATAAAATTTTGATGTCAAATTGATTGAAATAGTCATAATCAGGGAAAAGGATTTGGTTATATGTAGCTTCTCACTAATGTCCATTAAAGACACTCTTAAAAAGATCATAGTATTAATTAGATTTCATTATAAGATCCCACCATATAGATGTCTAGATTGCCTTTTATGTTGAAGCTTAAAGCTTCTCTGAGATTTAGCAAAATGGTTTTGTAGAATCATAGAGAGGGCACTTAGTGTGTAAATCAAATAATCCATTTATAAGCTAAAATAAGCTTGTAGGCATTACTATTTGACATATGACGAGGTTATAGCCTCTTGTGATTTTAATGTGAGTACTTTAGATCAATCTATCTTTAAGAAATTAGGTACGAAAATTTTGTTGAGACCTCTTATATTATTAGGATACAAATCCATCAAAATAAATTGTAATAATTCTAAGAAAAAAAGGGATTTCATTTTTTTTCTTTCCTTTTCTTTTATCTTTTTCTTTTCTTTTCTTTTTCCTTCTTTTGTCAATTTTTTTTTCCTTCCCATCTGCTGCTTTTTCATTTTCCATCACGTCAGCCTTCTTCCCCTTCAAGCTCATGTGCTTCTTCTCTTATGGAGCTACCATCCCTTTTTCCCCCACTCCAAAGCCTTCTCCGGTACTGTACAAACCTCCTCGAGCTCCCTCACTACTAGTTCAAGTATCCTGGTCTGTGAGCAAGTCGAAAGTGCAGTAACCCATGGTGAGCCTTCCATTACCATGCTTCCTTCATTCTTAATGCTAAATCCATTAATTTCTATCCCTCCCTTCCATTTTTCAACCTATTCCAGCTCAATAGAGTGACAAAGGTGTTGAAGTTCTTGCCCTTGCTTAGCTAGCCGAATATGGAAGGGGGAAATTGGGGATCTTTTAATGAGGCTTCCTAATCATGTTAATCATGCACAAATCTTCAATTCTTACTTCTTTGAAGTGATTTTTGAACTTAAATTATGAATTGGAATTCAAATGGGAAGAGTTAATTTAAAAGACAGTTGTATGCATGGTGGGTGAAATCATGGAATGCAAAATTGGTTAGATAGCTATCATTGAATTAGGTATATGTTAAGAATTGTTATTTTTGAATCTACTTAATGATTTGGCAAGTTTGGTATTATTAGGAAGCTCTATGAGCATCAACGGTGGAAGGAGTTAAACTTTCAAAAAGGAGCAATACCTGTTAGCTCTTGGCATCATAGTGAGTAGATAATAATTGCAATATGTTTATAAGTCCTTCCTATTAATATATCTACATATATATATATATATATAAACGATGGTTCGAAGTCTGTTATAATTGCAATATGTTTATGAGTCCTTCCTATTAATGTATCTACATATAAATATGTATGTATATATATATATATATATAAATGATGGTTCGAAGTCTATTCAAACTAAGTTGTTAAAGGGCCTTATGAGGTAGGCTTAAGATGTATCATCACCTGGGTCGATCAAACAAAATGATTAAGGGTTAATGTAAGGTGAAATTGTATGCTCTAGCTTGATGATGGCATATACCCCTTCCTTGTATTGGGGAAACCCCATATTGAAACTTAGTTATTTTTTTAGTGATCGATCACTTAGAAAGCAAGATCAGTTCTAAGAACTCATTAAGTATGCTTATTGAAATGGTTAGCAATAAATTTTGGATTGTGATGCAATCTTATTACTTGAATCCCATAGTCTTCTAGGCTAAAATTGTGTAGTCATATTCTTTAATACTAACTTTATATATATATATATATATATATACATACATACATATATATATACATACATATTTTCCTTTATTTACTTACTAAACGTATTCCTCTTGTGTTATCCTAGCTTATTTAGATTAGATATTAATCATTTGATTATTGATACATATAATCATCTAAATGGAATACTTAAAATATCTAATTACATCTTCCTCTTTATTTTATTTTATTCTATAATATTTATTTATTGATCATATATTCATTTACTTTTCCATTTGCTTTGTGTTTCTATGCATGAATAACTCCCTTGTTCAATTATCATGATAAATGGGTGTTGCTTACATGTATTTCTAGTGTACTATATGTGAATTATTGGGTTCTATATGTTATCTATTGTTCCTTGTAATATGTGGGAATTATTATAGACTACTGCAATAACAAGTGGAGAGTATGGCTTAAGTACAAGTAAAAGAATAAAAGTAGATTTAGATAGAGAAAGAGCTACTTGTCAAGCATAACCACTTGAAAAAGGGTAAAGAGCTACCAACGAGGTGGAGCCGTCCCCCAAAAAATTATGTATGACATGTTATTAGTAAGTGGAAAAAGAGCTACCTATTAGGCGTAGTCACCCATTATGGGTAAGGAGCTGCCAACGAGATGTAATCACCACCGACAATGGTTGATCTTAAAAATTTATATGAATTTCGTGTTAAGATTTAACTCATAAAGATGATTCTTTGCATAAGTTTTGGTATTAATTAACATTGTTTAGTTAGTCCAGTTTTTTTTAACTATTGTAATTATTTATTTACTTGTCGAGTTTTGACTCACTCTTTAAATTTTAACTTCTTCAGATGGTGTTGCTAGATTTAATCTGCTTCCATCATCCTAGTAATTAGAGGCACTGTATTGGTGAGCCCCATCTTTGAATCATAAGGGCATGGTATTTTATTGTGATAAATTTTTTAATTTGTTCATAGTAATGTACCTTAGATGTAGCTTTACTTGACACAGGTAGAACCCCCTCCCTTGTATTTCTTTTATTCTTTGGTATATTGACTGCTGGTAGTGAGTGTGGAGCTCACCCTTGCTAATTTTGTTGGTTTATAGCTATTGTAAAAATTTAGAGATGTCCAAATTTCTAGAGAAACTCTATCGAAATTTTTGCAACAATTATGAATATCTATGTTAATGAAATGAGGCAGTATGATAATTTAGATGATGAAATTTACATGTGTCACATTGTGAAAATAGTCTCTTTATCGAAAATGTTATTGGTTAGGCTTACAAACTTAAGCAATTCTTGCTCTCCTGCCAATCACCCCTTTTAGTTTAGGCGTGACATAAATCTTGTGATATTTTAAGTTTACCTTAAGGAACTTTAGTTGACTAAATGTTTAAAAAATTCAATTCGTACTCTTATTCCTTTTATAGTATACCTATTATGATATGTAAAAGGTTATCTAAATCTTAGTGTCATCAACATTGCATAAAGAGGACTAAAATGAAAATATTCCTTTTCTTGCTTCCGCTATTGACAGCTTAATGTTTGCTTAAGTGTACACTCGTCTAAACATAAGTTTTGTTAATAGTGTACTTGATAGATACTTAAGTAATCCTTTTTTCTTTTTTTGGAAAGTTGCTTAAAGAAATTCATTTAGTACCTATAGGTTACATAGAATCACATCTTGAATTAGAATAAATCTGATCCACTTATAACTATTGGCTTTATTGGATTCAGATTATGCAATTTGTGTAAATGCCTTGAAATTTGCTTATGTATACATCTTATGTCTCTCATAATGTATGCAGGAGTTGATTTGTTAAAAAGTGTTAAATAGACACATTATTTTAGTTAGTGCATATTATTTTAAACATATTTCTTTTGATATTTCATTTTATTCAAATTTGGAACCTTGTTGACATTTTGGCATTGTTTTTCCTATTGAATTCAATGTCTTTTGATTTGCTATTTCATTTTTGAATTTTTTGTCACAGTGCGTATATTAATCATTTGATAATATTAGTACTCCTTTGTATATTGATCTGTTTTTGTTATGTTTAACAATTAATTAATACTATCCAAGTGAGAAATTGTTAAAAATATTATTTTATTATTATGGATTAGCATTGATTAATTGTTAAATTAATTAACAAATTATGTTCTATTAATATCATGATAATTAATTTAGTAATAATTACTGCATGAATAAATTGATTCTTTTGACAAATTTATGAATAATATATAATAGATGAGATATCACTAAGCCCATTTAAGGAATAGAAACCCAACTCATAGCCCACCTAAAACTAGTCATCTTATTTATACTAATTAGAATTAGGTTTTATATGATATAATATAACTCTAACCTACCCTTCAAACCTATCGGGGCATTGTGAGTTGTATTATGTCCCTTTGATCTATTGCTATCATCTACTTAACTAATCTCCAATATAATTATGGATTCGAATATTATGTTTGGTATGATCTAGTTAATCTACCAGGTTTTTTTAACAAAGTATTGATCATCATTGGCGGAATGAGTGGCAGCAGTAGTAATTACACATATTGGGTAAGCTTCACAGATGCGTGTCATGATGAGGATCCATGGCCTTTGGGAACAAGAAGAGAGGTATTCAGAGTAGCAAGATGAATTAAAGAACTAGAATTGAAATAGTTATAAAGAATTCAAGGAAGGATTTGGAGAGGGTTGGAAGGGTTTGAAGAGATAAACAAAAAACTATGGAGCGAGTTTGATTTATAAAAGGAGAGATCAATAGAGAAGTAAAAGCATTAGGACGCCAATAATAAATCAATCAATCAATCAATTAAAATTGACATATCGCGTTCATTTTTTTAAAAATAAATTTACAGATTTAGTTTGAATTTAAAATACTTGCTAAAAAGATTCAACAGACTTGGCTGTAGCACATCTTTTAATCTAAGTGTCTAAGTGTGAGAGGATCTTGGTCCATATATTTGAATTTCACATCAAGCCTGTCCATTTCCACTTTTCATTTTACATTCTATGTTAAGAAAAGAAAAATAGTAGTTAATATTTATTAGTGCGGAAGCGTAGATTACCATATAAAGCCTTTGAGCTATACTTTAATTAGTATTTTGATTTGATTGATATTTGAATTCTTGTTTACATTAATTATTCCTGCAGGCAAATGATATTTTAGTAATAATAATGCGACAAATTAAATAGTACTCAGTGACAAGGCACAATATAAATTACTTGCATTTTTCAATATTTTTATTAAATGAAATATATATATAATAAAATCACTATTATTAATTTTTTTAATTGTATATAGTAAAGAGTCAGATTCTTTTTTCAAATTTAAATCATAAAATTAATAATATTAAATTTATGAAATCAATTTGAAGAATGTCTTATTTTCTAAAAAATTATTATTATTTATTAATTATTTATTGAAATATTATATTTTATATTTTTAAGTATTTAATATTTTAAAAAAAAACTCTTCTAGTTTTAGTGAAGTAAATGAGCCAATTCATATTTATAAATAACCCATCAAACCATTTTAAGGTCCCATTAGGTATGCTGTATAAGATTGGGTAAAATGATATATAAGTTAATATAATTTATGTTTATTCCACATTTGATGCGCGCATAAGCAAAGCTAGGGGAATTGGCAGAGGCTTCATGCCCCTGATTTTTTATAATTTATAATATCTTCATAAAGTTTTTTCATTACATAAAATTAAAAATAAAAACTGGAAATTTCCGCCTTTGATTCCTTGAAATTCCTCTCTAAAATGTTAGAGATAGAATTTGACACCAAAAAAATTTCTATTAAAAAAATCTGTCTCTAAATTAGAGATAGATTAGAGATGCAAAATCTATCCCTGATCCATCTCTGAATAGAGATGGAAATTATTGATTACAGAGGAAATTTCTGTCTCTGTCTCTAAATTTGATTATGAGTTATATATATATATATGCAACAATGGTTTTGACTGCTGCAAAATGTGAATAAAATTTTAAAAGAATTAAAATACCCTGCATTATAAAAATAAAATTTGTCTTTGGTTCAGCATGATTGTCATCCTCCCTATGAAGCTAATCACAAAAGACAAGTAAATTTCAGAAGCACAAAACCCATCAGTAACATTTATAAGAATGGGTTGAGCACCTTCAATTCATATCAAATTAAGAAATATATATGTGTGTGTGTGTGTGTGTGTGTGTGTGTGTGTGTGTATATATGTTTGTGTTTGTGTGTGCATGCATGCGTCTGGATATAAATTTTGTTACATTTAACTTATGCATTTGTTAGAAACATAAAACGGTCTAATAGGATGAGCATTTTAGAATGACGGATATTTTGGGCCTGTAAAACATCCATAACAAATATATAAGACCTAATTAATTATGTACAAAAGATGAATCTTAAAAATTGATAAATCAATTCTCTCCCAAAAAACAAGAATTGATAAACCAATATTTGAAATAAACCTCTCAATAATAATTATATTAACTGTATAGCCATACATGTTTTGTTTGACTAACATTCGAGTTAGGTGTTTTATTTTCCAATATTTGATTTAAAAAAAAAATATAGCCATAAAGCCCTTTGAGTAAAAAATAAAATAAAATAATAATTAAAAATTAATCTCAACTAAATATATATATGATAATTTTTCTAACTAAAAATTGCATCAAACATATAAGACCTGATCAATCATAAAAGAAAGATAAATCTTAAAAAACTGATAAACCAATTATTTCTTAGAAACAGAAATAAAAAAGAAAAAGAATTGATAAACCAATATTTGGTATAAACATTGTGTATCAACGATGTAGCTAGCGATATATATAGCCTTTGAGTAAAATAGCTAAAATTAAAATTAAAAATTAAACTCAGTTAAATATATGTAGTACTTTTTCTAATTAAAAATTGAATTCAACACCCTTAGAAGACCTGATCAATTTTGAATAAAAGATACATCTCAAAAATTGATAAATCAAGAATTGATAAACCAATTCTCTCCCTAAAAAAAATGATAAACCAATATTTAAAATAAATGTCACAATAATAATTGTGTCAACAATATAGCCATATATATAGGCCTTCGAGTTGGAAACTAAAAATTGAACTCAATTATACGCGGTACTTTTTCTAATTAAAAATTGAATTGATCCATATAAACCTAATCAATCGTGTATAAAAGATACCTTTCAAAAATTGATAAACCACTATTCTCTTTCCCAAAAAAATGATAAACCAATATTTAGAATAAACGTCACAATAATAATTGTACCAACAATGTAACCATATATATAGCCCTTTGAGTTAAAAACTAAAAATTGAACTCAATTAAATATATATGGTGCTTTTTCTAATAGAAAATGAAATTCAACATCCATGTATAAGACCTGATCAAACATGTACGAAAGATACATCTGAACCCATAATTTGCATCAACATGGTAATTAATTAAATTCGACAATTAATCTAAGTAACTCTATTAATTATCACCGGTAGGCATCTGAAAACGACACAAAGGGCAAACATTCCTCTCCTGCAGCCAATTAACAATACAAGTTCTATGAAACACGTGCAAGCAAGGCATATGAACAGCTTCTGCATCAACTTTAAAATCTTCAAAACAAATCGCACAGTCATTTATTAGCCCTTCTTCTTGTTCAACCTTCACCTTCTCCAATCCCTCAATGGATGACTTACTTGCGGGCACCGACACATGGCCTTGATCCTCCATAGATTCCTCCACAACTCGATCATAATCATCATCGTCATAGTCGTCATCATCATCGCCGTAGATCAAAGTGTGAAAATCAATAACCACTGCCATGTACAAAATCTTGTGGTTCGTGTGTGTATTATTAGCCATGTTTCTCGCGCAATCCAAGATCTTCTCTGCCATGGAGCTACGAGCATCTTCGGGAACATTAAAATAAGAAAGAATCATGTTCGTTACTTGCTCTATCAACTTCTTCGAGACATTAGAGAAATCATGCCTAATAGAATGAGAATCAAGGTTCAGGCTTGGAACTTGCCAGTTCCAGTGTGTGCATATGGCTTTGATATTGTAGTATTGATCATCACTCGCAGAATAAGCGGGCAAATAAGTGGCAGTAAAATATAAGTCTATTGGGTAAGCTTTACAGTCGTGTATAACTTCAACATAATAAGGATCCATGACTTTTTGGAAACAAGGAGAGAGATATTCAAAGTAGCAAGATGATTGAAAGAATTATAGTAGAGAAATGTAGGATAAGAAGTTGATGAGGAGAGAGAGCCATATAAAGAAGAGTCTGATTTATGGACGGAGAGATCAAGAGAGAAGTAAATGCACTGGGATTAGGACACCAATAATAAACAAATAAATCAATCAATCAAAATTTATAATTTATAATTTATTTTACATATATATACATATATGTGTGTGTATAAATTGAATGAAAATCATTAAAATTATTATGCCTAATTTATTTGTGATTTAACAGTTTTTTTATATTATTGCTTTATTTTAAATGGTGAGGTTACTCTGATTTCTCAAGCCGTCGTAAATATGTATTTTTTAAATCAATATATACATTTTAGTCAATTTAATGCACGAATGTGTGCATTTTATTTAAATTGTTTAAATTTAATTTAAATAATTTAATTTTTTATATGTTTTTTAATTTTAAAATTTTTATTTTATAAAATGTAAAATAAAAAATGAAAATAGTTATATAATTAACAATTATAAAAAATATTTTATATCAAAAAAGTTTAAAAAATTATAAAATATAATCTATTCAAATTAAATTTAAACAGTGAAAATTAAAATATATACAGTACCTGCATCTTCGATTCTGACGAGAATCCGGGCTGGTCAATAGAAGAATGCTAGAAACACCGGTTTCATTATACAGCTATCCTGGGTCCCACCTCATCTTCTTTTTTTCTTTCCCTGAAATCCCGTGCGCCTTCTTCTGTTCTGCGATCATCTCTCCCTCAAATGGCACAATCCTCTCCCTCTCTCTCATACACACCTTCCTTTTGCTGCGCATCTCACTTTGCCGAACTCGCGCCTCCCTATGTTATGCGATCACCTCTCCCTCAAATGGAGTCCGAAGGCATTCTTCTCGGCATGGGTAACCCTCTCCTCAATATCTCAGCCACTGTCGATGGAGGGTACTTGCAAAGGTACGTTACATCGATCCTTATTTTTCTTACTTTGTTTCTGAATCATAATCTTTGTTTCAAATTTTTGTTTTGTCCGGATATTTTTAAAAATTATTATTATTGTTATAATAAGAAAATTATTATTTCAATTCTTTAAGTTGTTTTTATTATTATAATTATTTTAATTTCTGTATCTTATTTAAATCGTAATTAATTTTTAAATTTAATTTAATTTAATTTTGAATCATTAAAATAATTCTTAAAAATTAAAAAAAAAATTGAGCTATTTTATCATTTGAGTCATATATATTTTGATTTAATTTTAATTTAATTTGAGGTACAAATAGTTTTAAGTCATTAATTAAAGAGCGAGAGAGAGACCCAAATTTAATAGAGACCTAAATTAAAATCGTCCAAGAATTAATCCAATCTTTTAATCCAAATAATCCAGTATCTAAAGAAAAAAGAAAATGCAAATAAATAGAAAATAGGATTTTTCACAATCTCCATCCCTCCCATCCGAGTTCAACGCCCTTGGAGAAGCAGAAGGCAGAGGCAACGCCAGGGATTTGATGAGATTTGGACACCGAGATTCATGGCTGAATGGGCGGTTTGAGATACCCTTAGGGCTTCACTCCAACTAGGTTATAAGAGAGAACAGAGAGCATTTTTTTTTTCTTTTTAGAGGAGGGGGGGGGGGAGTGGCCAAAAACAGAGATAGCACACAGAGAGCACGAGGGGGAGAGAGAGAGAGAGAGACGTGAACAGAGAGATGGAGAGAGTTTGGGAGGCCAAACAGAGGGGATGGCTTGAATGTGGACAGAGAGCACGAGAGGCGGCGAAAGAAAGAAAGAAGATGAGAGTGAGGAGGGAGATGAGAACGGAGACAGAAGCGTAAGAGTGAAAGAGAGCTCGGAATAGAGGGATGTTTGGTTGAAGGGGCACGTTGAAACTGAATTTCTGTGAGGTAAACATCTCTATCATTGTCTCTCCTTAACAGTGTTAATCCTTTGAAGTCCAATCCCCTGTCTTTGTTGCATTTGATAGTTACCATGTTGGTTTGGTGTTATGGGTAAAACTGGGATAATTGCTTTCTGCTTAAATGATTCGTTTGCATGCAGCTTGTTTTCTGCTCATCACCATTTTCTAATCATCAGTCCACTGCTATACACAAGAACACTGAGATCCTGTTGCCTGGATTAATATTTCGATATGCCTCCGTGGATAGGATTTTACAAGATGTTCTGCTTAGCCTGTGATTTGCTTTCATAATCTTGGATTTCATATTTCTCTTGGCCCCCAAAGAAGATGTATTCCTTAGTTGTTGACTTGGTAAGCATAAAAGGGTCCACATTGTTGTCCTTTTATGAAGTTGGATGCTGCTAGGGCGTAAGGTTTTGCCTGCATGAGGGAAGTACATGAATCTCACCTCCTTATATATATTGCATTCTTGATGAAATTGCATTCTTTGGACCAATGCTTTAAGCTCATGCGCTCGTTGCATAATTGTCCCAAATTATACTCAGCGGTTAAATGTGCACAATTGCTTGTTGACTTTACTTTCTTTGAGTTTTTATAGGTTATATGTCATTTTGTTTTTTTAGAGTTTATCATGTGTTGGGTCGGTTCTTTTCAAATTAAAAAATAGAAAATGGAAGAATCTTACTTTAAAAAAAAAAAGGAAAAAAGAAAAAGAAAAATCCAAAAAGAGACATGTCTTTTTTAATAAAAATCTTATTTTCAGAAAATCCAAAAAGCCTAGAAAAAGAGAAAACTGAAAAGAGTGAGAAAGCAAGATTTATTTGATTTTCATAAATTAAAACATACCAACTAATATGTAAATTTGTTTTATTTATGAAATTAAATTTATTTTATTTTCTACTATTTTCATCCAAAAAATTAATTAAAAATCATTAATTCAATGACATGCATCTCTATCCCAACTTAAACTATATGAACTTTAATCTCTTCATTAAATACATAAGCTCCAAGTCATATTATTAAGTAAAGTCTACTTTTGTAAATGTTTTATTTTTTTAGTTTTTGTAAATATTTTATTTTATATTTTTGTAAATATCTTATTTTATTATTTCTGTATATACTTTATTTTATTTTACTTTTTTACTTTTGTAGATTTTTTTTTATAAATATTTTATCTTATTTTTTTGTTATTTCTTCTATTATGTTAGTTTGATCTGTTTTGATTAGGATAATTAAAATAAAATTACAATTGTATCTATTTCGCACAGCTGACTTTGGGTGGCCATTTCGACAAACGGTATTCGATATCGCAGTGTAATCCTTGTGCCGTTGGCGCAATGAAAAGATTTTTAACGCCGACGTCCAACCACCTATCAACCCCGTTGACCATAGAGGTAGGTATGTTAAGGAGGTGCTCACCTTAGGGACCAAGGCGATAGGACCGTCCAAAGGACCCATACCCATTGGTGTGCGATTGGGGGTGGACCTTCCCTCCTAAAGGATGGGTGAACATCAACGTAGATGGGGCTGCAAAGGGTCAACTTGGTATTGCCGGGTGTGGGGTTTTACTGAGAGGTGATGATAGTAAGTGGATCATGGGTTTCTCAAACAACTTAGGCTTCTGTAACTCTATTGATGCTGAGTTGTGAGGAGTTTTGTCAGGCCTTGAATTAGTTTGTCATGCAGGTTTTACAAATATCAATTATTGAGAGTGATTCTCAAGTAGTGGTTTCCATGTTGATAGCCCTTGAGAATACTAGTGCTGTGAGAAAATGCATTCTGGGGAAAATCAAACAGTGTCTTGCTAGGCCTTAGTATATCCATATCTATCACACTTGAGTGTAGTGTATGCATAAATTGGCCTGCCGATTACAGCTTCACTCAGGAGTATGGTTTAAGGCTCTTTGAGTTCTTGCATAGAGATCTAGTTGGAGCTACTACTCTGCAGCTCATTTCTATTTAGTTTTGTTTTGTTTGTTTTTCAATCCCGTTGTGTCGCCCAAAATAAAAGAGTCCTGGGACCTATTTGATTTGCTATTTTCAAAACAATTTTTTGTTTTTAATAACAAAAAAATTAAAAAAAATTGTTTGATAATATGTTTTTAATAAAGTGTATTGTAAAATATAAAAATAGAATTGTATTTTTGAAACCAAAAAAATCAGAATATTTTTTAGGTATTTTATTAATTTTTATTTTACAGAATTAAAAAAATAAAAAATAACAATTTTTAAATAATAATTCAAACAAATTATTTTGTTTTTTATTTTTAAAATATGTTCTAAAAATAACTATTTTAAAAACATTAAAATTATAACAGAATCAAACAAACCCTCAATTCTCTCATAAGGTTTCTAATTTCAGTACAACGTTCAAATGCGTAAGTAGCGTAAGTCATCCCACTAATTTCTGAACTGATCAGTATGTTTTCTTTGATCTCCACTGCTAAGAATGTATATGTATATATATATATATACACATATAATCACAATAACCTAAAAACATAAAATAATTTAATAAAGTACTAAGTTAATTGCAAAATTTGAAATTTAATGAATCAATTTTTTCCTGTTTATCTTAACCCCTCCCCCCTCCCAAAAAAGAAAAAACCTTTTAACTAATATAACATATCCAAGAATTGATAAACCAATATTAGAGATAAGTGTACCTCACAATAATAATTGCATCAACAATATATGTATGAACCCGTAATTATATATACATATATATGGTACTTTTTCTAATTGAAAATTGAATTCAACATTAATTCACATACAGGAGTTGATCAATCATTAATAAATATATATATATATATATATATATCTGAACCCGTAATTCGGATCAGAATAGTAATTAATTCAATATTTTGACAATTAATCCAAGTAATCTCAATTAATTATCACTAATAGGCATTTCAAAGCGACACAAAGGGCTAGCTTTGGCCTTGCGGAGTATAAGTGCAAGCAAGGCATACGAACAACTTCCTCATCAATCATAAAATCTTCAAAACAAATCGCAGTCCCCCAACCATTCATCTCGTTCAACCCTCATCCTCTCCAATCCTTCAATGGACGACATACTTGCAGAAAATTGTTATTTCTACCTTAATTTTCCTTTTCTTCTTTCTTTTCTTGTCTCTTCTTTGTTTTTCTTTTTCTCTCCCTCTCTTTCTCTCGGGAAAAAATGGCTATTTCGCAGAATGGGAGAACTGATTTAAGCTATGTATGGGTGAGTGAGATCATACCATGTGTCCATGTGAGGTGTGAAGTTAATCATACTTTTTCTCCAATGCAGAAGCTGTGTGCGATCCAATTTATACCGTCATACTTCAATGCAATGTAAAAGTAACTAACTGGTGGTGTTTTTGCCTTTGGAAGCAAGTTAGATGAAATGATAAGTGCTTATGTGGCATCATTTGCAAAATGGTGATATTTCCTTTCTACATAGATAAATAGATATAGAGAGAGAGAGAGAGAGAGAGAGAGAGAGAGAGAGAGAGAGAGAGAGAGAGATTTCCTTTTTACAACTTCTATTTAGGAAGTTAAATTGAATTAATTTTATGAGCAAATTTTTGTATAAAATTCTGTTTTAGTAAATTTAATTTATACAATGTGAAATATTTCTTTTATGTATAATTCCACTCAAGTCTATATTTTATTAACAAAGTATCAATTTACTTCTAATTTTACTAATTAACATTTGATTATATAATTATTTGTCGTATTCTTTTTTAATAAATATATCCACTTAAAGTTGAACTAAGCATATTATATACTATATAATTCAAAATAATAACTATATATAGCACATAATGTCTTCAAATTAAATAAATATAATTACTTTTCAAAATTCACATATTAATAGAAATTATATAGCACACACATATTATGCTACAAAACTTAATGAGTATATTTGAGCTATGGATATTACTTATTTAATGTATAAAAATATTACAAAATATATTTATTGAAATTTTAATTTGAACTTATCATCCTATATCACACAATTTATTTTAATAGTGATAATTAATCACATAATTTAACCTAATTAAATAAGTATTTTAAATTTTAAATTCAAATATATATATGTTCAATTTATTTCACACAATTAACTAAATAAAACATATTATTTATATATCTACATATCCTAAATAAAGAAAAATGTTACAGTTTCACACTACCTGATTAAAAATTCGATTAAAATTTGGCCAAAAACTATAAAAATCAAACAGTTTAACATTAAATCAATCAAAAACTGAATTTTTCTTTTTCTAAATCAAAATTTTGACATTTTATAATAAAAATTTACAATATTTATTATATTCTATATAATTTATTTTATATAAATTTATTGTCATATATTTATTTTATCTAATCTTTATATTTTAAATATCTATATTTATTTTAAATAGCATTTTACAATATATGTATATTTAATTGTAAAATATCATACAAATTTATACCTTTTCATATATATTTTAAAAAACGATACACAGCAAATCACCACCTCTTATCCCAATTCAATGACAAGTGCAACTTTTAAAACATTGATTCTAATCTTCGCCGTTTAAATTAACTAACATTTTAGCACAAACACCTATTCATGAATTTTCAGAAACAAACATCATTTTGCTTGATTTACGCTTGATTGATGCATGCTAACCCTTCTTTTTGGGCACCTGGGAGCTACAAGAGAACGGGAGCACATCTTTCCTCTATTTCTTCGAAGTGTTGGGAGGGATAGATCTGAACCACCCCCTCAACAAGATGAAGCACTTCAATTTCAAGATAAGAATATCGCAATTCATGAAGACTAGTAAAATAGGTCATATCAAATACGTGGGCCCTTCGTCCCTATACAGCCATTTTAACCTATACATTCTAAAATCTGATACATGTAGAAAAAGAAGAAGAAAAATCTTAGGAATGAAGAACCTCAAAACTCAAATAGCTCTAGAAGAGAATGCTCCAGCAAAAAACCAGCAGCCATATGGACAGTGAGAAATACAAATTCAGTAACTAGAGGCCACACAATGATGCATCTGTCTCTTCAAGGAATAGGAAGTTTCTACATGAAATAGTAACCAAGACTGGATAAAGACAAGCCTTTCAAGCTTTTGATCTCTTCTGCTTTTGAAGAACAAATCGGGCCCCCTGCTTCTTGAGATCCAATATCTTCAACTTCCCATCATCTAAGGCAACAGATAACTTTGATGTGCCTTCAATTATGCCAGTGATTACTCCTTTGTGCCTGGTTAAAAATAAAAAAGTTGCAACATGATGCCCGAAATCTATATCAAATTACGTGTCGTTTTCTTGGTGGGACAAGCTACACAACAGTCTCATGGAAAAGCAGACGATTAAAATCATTACGATGAAGGTGCCGTTCTATTTTTGGAAGGTCGTGACTCTCTTTCTGGCCTGTCTGTCCACAACACCTCTTAATCTAATATGAATCCAAGATCCCAGCAGAGGTAGCACAGGATATTGAGGAAGTTATTGAGAAAAAAAAAAGGTCAGAAATGTGTTCAAAAAAAAAAGAACCATTTTAGCAGTTAAAATGTTTGTTTCGAAAAGGAAATTAGGGAGGATAAAAGCGGGAATTGAAACAACGTTTGGAACATGATGAATTAACTTCCATAAATGATCGATGCACTATTCCCTGCCGCCAGCAGTTTTCTATATTTTGCCTTATTGAATTTACAGAAGCAATAAAAAACTTATAAAAGACACTTACCAAGAATTGTCAGATGTCTGATGAACTTCGACTCTCTTTCCTATTGCATCCTTACCCAATTTCATCAATATCCAGTTAGCATCCATTATCTCATCCATTTTAGTGTTTTGATGTGGACATGTTACATCTTCGTCGGCATTGACTGGCGATTTATCCATAAATGGTGAAGGTCTCTTCCTTTTTGACCTCTGACCTTTGATCACACTCCTCTCCTCCCAGTGAGAAGAATTTTGATTTTCAATGCTGGGTCTCTTGAATTTAAATCTCAGTAAGAGTTTAGAGTCTTTTGGCAAAGAATGTGAAGGCATCTCATTATTATTGTCATCTGACTCGTCATATAAACCAGACCTTCCCTCTGAAGGCTTTCCCAAAGACGTCCTCTCACCACTTGACATAGCTTCTACATTTCCAACTTGATCAATTATTCCTTCAAAACTAAGTCTTTCCAGAAAGATGCAAGGTTGCTCTAAAGGAACAGCTTCACATCCATCAGAAATATTAACTCCGCCATTGGTCTCAGAAACCTCAGGCTTTAATTTTCCCAGCTTCATCAAATTTCTTTCTCTTCTAAAAACCTTTGAAACTTTTGATTGACCAGTATCAACTCTGTTTCCTGAAATTCACATCAACCCAAATCAGATGTTTTTCCAAATGCTAACCCCTGGTATAATGGAGAGTGGTATCCAATGAAATAGATTTACAGAAATATATATATATATATATATATCTACTTATAGCATCAACATGTCTAGTTGTTCCATCATGTCTATCTAAGATCAACTTCTCCCCTTCCCTCCAATGGCTTATATCTTCATTGACGAATATATCATTTCAAATTTGAACCCAATAATCTCACAAAAGAAAGAAAATGGAAGCAACAGAAACCTACGATCAAGAACAACACACACACACACACAAACAGAGAGCAGACACAATCATTGTTTGTTGCTACTCGCTACAATTACACATCAGTAAAATGTGAAAGTTAATTACAAGATTATTCCCTAATGTATGTCCAAAATATTTCACCGGCTTTTTATTTTTATAGGGGATCTTAAACAAGAGAACAGCCATAACCACTTTCACATAATAATGTCCTACAACTTCCATCACTATTTCAAAAATAAATAGGTGACAAGAGGGAAAAAGAAATTAACTTTACAAAAACACATACCGTTATGAGTAACCAAATCTTGATCTTTTTGGTGACTTAAAGCATCAGATTGTAGAGAATTAGCCACATTAATTTTCTGTGCCCCCAAATCTATAACCAACTTCTTCCCTATCACATTCTGAGTCTTATCGCCATTTTTTCCAGTCTCCTCTTCATTATCCACACCGTGTGCCTTATTGCTCTTAATTTGAACAACTCTGGGTTTCCGCTCTTCATCACTAAATGTCACCTCATCTACAAACTTGTGCTTCAATATCCCTGGCTGATCAACAGGACATCCAGCCGCAGGCAATGAATGGACATCATGACTTTCATTTCTCTGAGATTCAATATCATCATCAAAGCTATGCAAATATTTGACATCACTAAGTCCTTCAGAACTTTGCTGTGGATCAGTTTTCCCAGACATAAATGACTGATGATCTTTTCTTTTAGCATATTTTTGGCTTGAAGGTTTCTTTCCATAATCTTTCATCTTCTTCAAAAAGTCATCAGATAAATTCTTCAAAGAAAACTTAAAGGAGCGCCCAGATTCACTCTTTGCTTTTACAGATCCACCATCCTCATCATCTGAATATGGTGAAATAGAAAATATTTCTTCTTGAGTTGGTAAACCAGCCGCAGCCCTCAAGCTGGCAATTAAATCTCTGTCAGCCATATCCCTTCTCCTCCAAAGCTCTTGAACAGCATCCTCAAGATCTATGACCTGGAATATATGCAGACTTATAGGATGGGTACAGAGAAATAACAAATAAATATAATCATTGCAAAGTGTTTTTTCATGGAGGAAAAAAATTCAAACACTCAAAAAGGGATATAAATATTGAGGGCCTACCAAGTACCTGATAACATTCCCCACGACATGAAGGACATTTATATTGCAGATCCCCATTTACTTGAAATTGGAAATATTTTTCATCACTGCAAAACATGTATTTAAAAATAAGAAATTTAAACTGATCCACTAACTTCAAGACCAATAGAGATGGTGCCTTCCAAAACCACCAATATAAGCTACAAAGACTGTAAGAGGCCCACAAACACTGACTATTCAATCAATAAAAAAAAGGCTGAAAACAGAAGCATCCAGAGTAATTAAACTCCTGCATCTGTACTTCACTAGTATAGAGCTCAAAACTAAATATCTACGGTACTGATCGCATTTTTCTTTTATATACATTACAGTAACCTTGCAAGATTAAAATGTAATTAATATTTGAATTTTTCCTCAAATTATTAGTACCTATGATGATGTAGGCCATAGGTTACTGCTTACCACTAAATATAGCATTAAAAACACAATGGACTATCAACAAACAAGTATAGTCTGGTACTGTAAATGGAAGTAGTCCATAAATTACAGTAAAAGCAAGGAATCTTCATCAAAATAAGAAGTAAACCAACCTAATGTTATCACAATGGCAATGTACCCAGCGCTGGCAAATATCACAGCATACCATTGGTGTCGATTCCGAATCTCTATAAACCTACAAAATATGCCAATAGCATCCAGTCAACTTTCTGATATTCTGCCAGACGCCACACCCACATCACTATCCCATTATCCAGGGAACACAAACACAATTGGAAGTGAAAGGAAAAGGAAACTAAAAGTTAAAGTAATAACATACATGTTATCTATCATATTGGTCCCTGAAAGATTTCAATGGCATTAATGTAGTCCTTGAAAATTTATTGCCATCAATTTAGTCCTGAACAAGATGTTTATTGCCATAAGTCAGGATTAAAACAATGTATTTTTTTAAATATTAGGACTAAATTGTGGCAAAAAACTTTATATGACTAAATTGATGGAGAATATCTTTCATGGATCAAAGTGGTAGTTTATTCAATAAAATACTATCTTACATACTTTTCACAAATAATAAAAGATAGTAACTGAATATATCAAGCATGCAAGAACAGCCTACTATTAAAGGAAGCAAGCACAGGACATAAGACCTTATACAAGCCTGTGACACACTTCTAAACAATATTCCATAGAAAAAAAGGACAAACTACTACACATATTTCAATTACCAGACAAACAAGGGATGACTCAAGAACAATAATTTACAATAATCCTAAATAAAATAAAAATCCTGCAGACATGTTTCTTCCAAATTACAACCAAGTAATTAAAAAAAATCCCTATAAGATTGTTCAAGGTACTAAAGCCTTGATACCAAAGTTGTTTTTCAAGAATAGTAATTTAGATTATTAAATAAATAAATATTCAAGACATCATGAAGCATCCCAAGATCTAACTCATGACCAATAAAAAAAAGTACAATTTTTTTTCCAGAATCAAAGTTCATAGTTTTAAAAATTGATACAACAAACTATTGATGTGAAGGTAAACATATGAACACCATCTCCCACATCCAGTCCCCAAAAGAAAATCAGTATGGAAAAAGATTGATACCTTCAAACAAACAGGGCAGTAGTTCCCTTTTACAAACAATCTTCCACATGCATCACAGCAGGTGTATTCCAGAAACCACCTATAGATTGAAAAGAAAGTGGTAAGTCCATCTCTCAGCTGATTAGTGCTGAATCAGCAGAGATGACATTGACTACCAAATAAAATAATAACCACAGAAAGAATATAAATATGATACCTTACACTTAGTCCATTTCCAGGCACATTGGATCCACAACTGTGACACCTTGTGTGTTTTGGGCACAAATAGGGCCCAGCACTAATGTTCTGCATTGTGAATAATCATAACGGGATGCTATAGAATCAATTTAAGCTCACTGATAAGTGATGCACACCAACCTTATGAGGAGGTTGTAGACAATAACAATGGTAAGCACCATCACACCTTTTGCAGAACATGAACTTACTTGGATCTCCAGTCATTCTACAAGCCTGTATGAAACAGAAAAAAGCATGAGACTAACTCTAATGAAACATTAGTTGGCATTAACTGCTCGACCAGCAACCAAAGACACACAATATATCATACAAACAACAAAACTACAAAAAGAGTAAAATAGCACTAAGCTGACATTCAGAAACATCTTCAAGGTTGTAACATAATAGAAGGATAACCAGCCCCTGCAAGGAACATTAATCACTCTAATGGCTGATGGTCCTAAATTGATCTTTTTTTCTGCCAAGAATTCCTAAAATTATATCTCGCCAAAAGCCCAAAACTAATCTCACCATCTGATTGTACAAACAAAGTTACTGCTAAGGGTAACAAATTCAAAACTAAGTTGTCTCATGACCCAATCAAATTGCCACATTTTAAACAAAACAACTTAATTTCCAGATAAAGATAAATTAATTATAAATTAATACATAGGTAAAGCAATGATATCAAGCATCACAAAATACATATAGCTGGTATTAAACATGACTTTCCCAACATGTAATAAGTCTCATTTTCAGCAATGCAGAACCCATAAGATTTATACCTTCTTGTGTTTATTTATCTCTTTGTTGACTTATCAAACATGCAAATCTTACCAAGCAAATAAATAAAATTCAACAAGACATCACTAGATGTAATGCATTGTTTTCCTTCCATCTAAGGCAATCTGAAAATTATTATTGCAAAAACAAAAAAAAGAGCTAGATTGTAAGCAGAAGCAACAAAAGATGCAAATGCAAACAATCATTGTTCACATAAGTAATTGAAAAAACAAGCTCACTAGTCACGCACATCACTCATTACCTGACAAATTTGGCAAGCATGACAAGTCCATGAAGTCCAATGAAATAAATCTGCGATATAGAGCAAAAAAATGAGGACATATGACATCTAGAGTCATAGACCATACCAGAATATGGTCAAATATATCTTCTTACCTCTATGTTGAGCCCAACTTCTCAAGCAATTTCTGTGGTACTTTTTACCACAACTTTTGCACGAAAGCATCTTTTTTTCTCTCTTACTGCCTTCATTTTCAACACAATTGCACATCCAACAAATAACTCTGACATTTGATTGACCCTGTTCTTCTCCTGCGATATTTCCTGATTTATCCTGTTTACATAAATTGATATTACCACAGCAATTAAAAAGGAAAGAGTACCAAAGATAAACTTAACTTGATCATGGAGGTGAAGTACAAGAAAATATAAACCCCCACAATAAAATGCTGATTATATATGCATAATTAATTCCATAATCAATATAATACCACATCCTTAAAGGAAGAAAAAAAAAACTCAACAGCTATTACATGGCAAGTAATAATGACAATCACAATACATATGAAAACCACAACTGAATTGATGTACAATCACCATAAATCCTAAGAATAAGGATTGGCTTTATGAAGACAATGTGACCTTCTTCTCATTCCAACCACTTCATATATGCTACACATGTTCTGTAACTACTCACTATGGCTGAACGTTTGATGTTATTTATAGTGATTCATATCAGAAAAGTTCAACTGGACCATTTAAAAAAAAAGGAAATTTATGCAAATTCCAAACATCATTCAATAAGATTGTACAGGATAAAACTTATTTGAAACCAAAATGGGCCACAAAACTATTATCTAATTTTGAATCTGAATTCTGATAGCGATATAATTTCCAATTTTCCATTTCCTATGTGGGCAAGTATTTTTATAATACGATTTAGTTTTCAGAACTAGGTCCACCTGACATAATAGCCTATTTTTTCCTAAAGGTACTCTTGGAAGAAGTAAAAAGAAGAAATTTTATTGCTTTAACTTCACATGTTGCACAACATATACAATTCACTTCTAGAACTAGATATATAATCAGATGTCAATTCAAAAGCAGCAATATCAAGCTTTTCTCTTATCTCTTAAGCCTTTCCAAACTCAAAACAACAGTGAATAAAAATTTGGGAGATCAAAACACTAGACCTCCTCAGCCTCCACCATCAAGGAAAAAAGAAAAAGACAAATTCAAGAACCAACCTTCATAAAACTATTTGACTTAATGCAACGTCAAAACAGATTAGATGTGGCAAAGCTCTGAAAAAAAAATTATCATTTATTCAGCAGCCCAGTTTTACCATATCAATCTCAAAGTAGGCGTTCAGCAGTCACCAAACCACATTCACACATATATATAAATATATATAAAACATGGACAGACCCATAAGCCAGCACACAAATAGTCACACAAACTATCATGGAAACCTCACCAACGCATCCCCGGACTCGAAACGACGGGCGTATTCTTCAGCGGCAATCATGGCAGCAGCCCCCTTCCGCTGCAGCGCGATCCGCTTGGCCTGCGTCGAGGCCGCCTCGTCCACCGCATCTCCAACCCCTGATGACTGCAATTGCCCGGGCCGCGGCGGTGACGGTTGCACAACCTTGGGGACCGCGACTTGAACGGTGTGCGAGTAGTCCGCGTAAACCCTAATTCCCGAGGGGTCCTTGAGGAATTCCTGGAGCCAGACGATGTCGTCGAGGAACCCATTCTTGGCCTCTGCAATGTGGAGGCTTCGGGGAAAGCCTAAGGAGCAGAAGCAGATTCGGCGACTGAAACAGCCAAAAAAACAGAAAAAGGGGGAAAAAAGACAGAAACTTTGTGATTGTGGGAAAGTGAGAGAAAAACAGGGAGTTTAAAAAGAGAGCGAAAGAGAGGGAGAGTGGTATGGTACCATGTAATTGGGCAAGCTACATGAAATGCCATATCGAGGACTCGGATTTGAATATTGTTGTTTTGGGGGATTGTCCCTCCAAAAATTACTTCTTCTAACAAAAATTTTTAAAAAATAACATAAAATGTACGATGAGGGGAGTGCTGTAACCGACCGATGAAAGGAGGAAATGGAAAAGCAGAGAAATTAACAGAAAATAAATTTATGGACGAGACAGATCTGGGCTTTCACG
Organism: Erythrophleum ivorense; assembly: GCA_026724425.1. Taxonomy (NCBI): domain Eukaryota; kingdom Viridiplantae; phylum Streptophyta; class Magnoliopsida; order Fabales; family Fabaceae; genus Erythrophleum; species Erythrophleum ivorense. The sequence continues at coordinate 18,245,433 of JAIUCV010000017.1, forward strand.
GCTATGATGGTTTTGGAGCTTGGAAGCTTACGCACGAGCCAATGTAGTTGTTGGCCTACATTGGAGCTCGCTCTTTGGAGATGAAGCCCATTAGCAAAGATTTAAAAAAAATAAAAGTCCAAGAAAAGCATTAACAAGACAAAAGCAATGATTTTTTTTAAATTATTTAACTTTAAAATTATATTAATTGGAAAAAAAATTATATAAAAGCATTAGTAAGACCAAAAAAAGGCTCAATAAAAAAAATTATAACTTGATAGTAGCTTCTAAGAATACCCAAAAAGAATTTATTGATTTAGTTATAAAAATATTTTTTTAATTTGATTCATCAAAGACAACATTTTTAATTTAATAATTACATTATTTTTCCTTAGTCAAAAAAGTCTTTTTGATTACCAAAGTTATGATAAAATTGACTAAGAAGTTGATATAATAAAAAGAGTGTTTGCTTGATTGTTAAAGTGATGCTTTGTACATGCTCATGTGTCCTAAAATGCCAAATCCATGTAGTTTTGTTGCAAATTCCCAAACTCTATTGAATCTTTACTCAAAATGACCTCGTTCAAGCCACACATTGTTATAATGTCATTATAACTACTATAGACATTATTGTGCCATTACCACTATTTCACTTTGTCGCTAACAACTTTGTTGTCATCACTTATTTAATTATTGTCATTTTTATTATTAACACTATTATTTCTATTATCATAATCATTATTATTATCACCATCATTATTACTATCATTTTGACCTTGTCCCCATCACCACTTTGATCATTATCATTGTGGTTGCCACCACTCTCATTATTGTTGCTTCCATTCTCGCTATCACAATCATCATTATTATCATTATTAACATATGTGTAATATTATTTACATATCTATACTAGTATATATGCCTTTGGAGCCTTCTGGTCAATGCTCTTAAAACCATATATATTAATATAGATATAAACAATATAAGAAAAGGAAGTTAAAGAGCATGTGGGAGAGTGGTAAGTTAAATAACTTCTTAATAATTCTTTTTATTATATTCAAAATATAAAACAATGTTGCAATCTAATTTTATATTCAAACAACATTTAAAATGAATTAAAGCAAAAATAGTATGCGCTTTAATACATGCAAAACTACTAATATTATTTACATATCTATACTAATATATATGCCTTTGGAGACTTCTAGTCAATGATCTAAAAAATCATATATTTTAGCATAGATATAGATAGTATAAGAAAGAGAAACTAAAAAACATGTAAGAGAGTAGGAAATTAAATAACTTTTCACTAATTCTTTTTAGTACTTTTAGAATATAAAAAAAATATTGCAATCTAAATCTATATTAATTAAAAATAAATAAATTGAAGGAAAAGATTGTATGAACTTTAATGCATGCCAAGCCATTAATATAAAATATTATTTTCATCATTGAAAGAAATTAAATTACATTCAAAGTCAGATCTAGGTATTATCTGGATGCAACAAAATGAGGATTTTCCTTGAATTTTTGGCCCCATACAATTAAGACCAAAGATACCAATGAATCTCTAATTTCTTTTCTACAATAGGCCCACCATAATCAGAGGAAGGGAGAAGATTTCTCATAGGGTTATGTGTTTTCTCTTTTGTATTTTAGAGAAGAGACTAAAAGGGAAAGAGAGAGAGCAAGAGAGAGAAGGGAAGGCCACTATCACACACACTGATTTCATGATCAGTTTTGTATTCTAACCCTACTTTCCCTTAATTAGATAACTACATTTAATTGAGATTAATTAATTTAAAATTAATAATCAACTCTTATTTTAAATTTTGAATTTAAAATATAAATTTTAAATTTAAATAATTTAATTAAATTTTCTCATGTAAGAAATTGGCTTAGGTTTCTAGTTTAATCAACTCGTCAAAGGCACCTTATTTTTCAACATTTTTCACTCACACATGATGAGATGAACAATGCAAAATTCTTCTTTGCTCTTTACTCATCTTAGACTTTCATACTAGCTGCTCTACCGTAACCATTTAGATGTAATCTCTGAAAGCTCTTATACTAAAAATCTCATTATAGAATTAACATAAAAGATGCATTTCTTAAACATATTTCAAACACTCTTTCATGCGCCTTAGATGCCATAGGTTCACCCATATATATCATATTCTACACTCATAGCAAATCTAATTCCTCTTAAGTTTAATATCACTCAGATTATCTTTTTCATTTGTAGAGTATCCATACTTATAATGTTACTAAGAATAATTTATAGTGGACATGCCTTGGATACTAGCATAATTGCATATATCTCGGGTAATCTTCATTTTGTGTACATACCATTTAGATTAGAATTAGATGCCTTCCTAACATTAATCCTTTTAGGTCGAATCTATCAATGACCATAGGATATATGCTAAAGTAGCAAGTACTAACTCATCTTCTCATAATATTATTAAAGTTATAAGGGCATATATAAAAAGATTTGATTTTTTCTATGATTCATACAGTAATGAAGTAGGGATATATTCACTTACTTCCCAATTGCAATTCTTAAGCACATACAATATGAATTATATACTGTAATATTTCTTTTATTCCATAAAAACATATGTTATTTTAATTTATTTATTAACATTATACAAATTTTAATCTAGACACACATAGTATCTAACTCGAATTCCACCATTTTCGCTTGCCCTCATAACACCTTAGAAGAGAATTCGAATTTGACTATAAGTATTATGAATGGTGAAAATCTATAATTTGATTCATATTTATATTTATGTTTAGATCTCATTTCAACCTTCCTTTTTCTCTCTTTTTATCTAGGAGACATATTTATGTTCTGTGTTCTTTTCTATTCCATATTGGCATTTTTGCTGCCTCTTATAGTTAACACAAATGTCTCATATTTGCTTACTTCTTATGATTTTGTGTAAGAAAGCCAATTTCATCAACTTATATGACATATTATCATTATGTATATGGTACCTATGATAATGGCATAACTTATTTACTAAGTTAATACGTGACTTATATAAATCATGTGATATTTTATATCCTACACTTACTAAGAAACTTTATATTTTCCTCATGTGCATCTCTAGGTATGGGCCTTCTTAAGGGATCAATTAACATCTTAAGTGTAGATATATTCCATAGTAACGCTTTATCTATGCTATTGATTTCTCTCATTCTAGTGTCTATGTGTGCACTCTCATTATGATACTCATGGATTTTTAGTTGGTCATGGCTTCTCATTTACCATGATCGGTTAATATTATATTCAACATCCTATCAATGATCCCTAAGAGCTTACAACTCTTTTTAGTCATATAGCTTTTTGCACTATTGCAAAATATGCAATGATCTCTACTTTTTTGGTAAATAATACTATGCATGCCTACTTCTTACTATTCCAAGATATCACATCTCTATTTAATGAAAATGTATATTTAAAAGTTAATTTTACACATCTAGATCTCTTCTTTAATATAGTACTGTCATACAAGTCACTTATGTATTCTCTTAATATCACTCTTTTTCCATCAACTAGATTTTATTATTATTAGTACACAAAGTCAATTATTCATAAATGTCCGATCTTGTATACATCATTGCACATAGTATCTAACAATATTGAAGTAAGGGACTTCCTACATAATTTTTAATGTATAATTAATTTGAGGACATATCTCATAACTTAGATTATTGCCTTTTATTATATAGGTGTTTATGAGTTTATTTTTTTTTTTTATGTTGAATCGCCCAAGAACTTTGTAATTGTGATTCTCCTATAAAAAAAAATCAGTTTCTGTGAGCAATTTTTTTGGATCTTAATTCTAAGGATGTACTATATTTTACCTATATCTTTTATCTCAAAATTAAAAAATAATCATTCTTTAATGGCCATTAAAAAATATTATTTATTTCTAGCTAATGGCATATTATCTATATAAAAAATAATATAAACATAAAAGATAATATAATTGACTTCTCTTAAACTGCTTAACACAAATATAATCGTTTTTATTAATTACATGAAATTCATACAAGGTCTAAACTCGATGAAATTTTGATACCTATTATCTAGATTATTGTTTTGGTTCCTAAATAGATCTTTGGAGCTTTTAAAAGTTTGTTTCACTCCTTTTCTATAGAACTTAATGGTTGCTTTATATACTTTTTTCATTTAGTTCTCCATTTGAAAATATGAATTTTCATATTCATTTGATGTGGTTACTGGTTTAAACTTGTAACTATAGGTAAGACTAGTCTAATCATATGATAGATGAGAAGGTATTTTCACATAATCTATACTTTTTTGTTATATATATTTCTTAGTAGCTAATCATGTCTTTTATCTCTTAATTAATCTATCTATTCTTCTCTTTAACTTAAAGAACTATTATTCTTAAGTGCTTTTAAATCACATGGATGGTCAACCAATGTCCTTGACATGGATTATTCTTATTAAGTTCATCTCTTAATCTATCGCTCTCATATAATTTCCTTTAATAGAGAATACTTGGACTTTTTGAATTGTATTAGGCTCTTTAATGTCTAGTAGAGTACTTCTAAGTATTGCCTCTTAAATCGCAAAAAAGATGTTCAAGCACACTTTCATAATTACTCTAAAATAGTAGAGTTGTTTGTGCAACATCTTTATCTTGCACCAAACTCTCACTTAGATTAATAGGCTGATGTACAATTATTTGCCCTCATTAACTTGACCTTATATCTTATAGTTGTTATTAATCTCTTCCTCACTTAGTAATTCATTCTTTAAATGTGGTGATACTCTACTCAATTTTAATTATTCTTTCATTTTCATTTTCACGAATAAAGATATACTCTTTTTATTTGTGCCAAATATTTTGTAAATATACATACCTTACTCTTTGTGTTTAGTTCTTATACTTATGAGAATTATCATAAATATATGTAGTCGATCCAATAGTCTTAGGATGCTTGAAAAATAGTTTATCATTGTGTCTACAAATCATAGGATAGGGAAGTAAATTATTTAAAAGGTATTTGGTAAAGTTTGAAAAATTAACTTATAATTTATTACTCCAAAATGATAAGATTACTTCAGCCATCACTAATCGGAGTCATTTTGAATAAGGTTTTCATTTTATAATCTTTTTTGGAACTAGTCTAACGAATGTTCACATTTTTTATCACAACTTAGAATTTTAATTTAATTTTTTATTTGATTCTTGACCATATTCTTATAATATGTAAAGTACTCAAATGCTTTTAATTTATGAAAGATTAAATGGACTTGACCATATTACAAATAATTGTTTTGCCCTTACTTTCTCTTTAGACCACAAATGCTAGAATAAATGAATTATAATGGATTCTTATTTCTAGTCCCTTTTTAATATGGTTTTCTAATTTTCTTTACTCACTAGGTGATTTTCTTATAGTGGCATTTCTAAAATGAAAATGGACTTTGGCATTTACTATTTTACTAGTCTATTCATTCTCTTTTTACCTATAAGACCTTAGCATATCCCATCATTTATTAATATCCAAAATTAGATTAGAAGTAGAGTGTTAGAACAAAACACTCATGCTTTATAATAGTATATAGCACAATAACATCATTTCAGTGGAAGTTAGAATCTTATTCTTTGTCCATTTTTTTCTTATGTCAATGGAGCTTTTATAGAAAATTAACACTTAAATCTCAAATTTCATCTTATCTTTGAACACTATGTAGGATGAGTTTCATCCTTTATGCAAAACTAATCTTGCATTTTAATCTCTTTTTACTTTAACTTTTATAATCATTCATACATAAAGTTATTTGCTTTTGAACAACACCTAACAATATTTTATAAAAGAATTCTCAATCCTTAGCTATGTGGTTTGTGATTTTTAACTTATTTTAGCTTAGCACAATCATGAGCAAAATGATTCACTCTTCAGTAAATATGATGTTTGACTTTTACTATATCAAGCTTCTTTTTACCACATTTACATCTCTCCTTAATTCTTTGTTGTCCTTTTTAAAATGTTGGCCAATTTCCTTTTTAATATGAAAGTGTTATTCTCTTGCATACTTGGACTTTAAAGTTATAGTAGTATCATTCATATAAGCAGTTTTAGGGGTTCAACAATTTCTAAGTGCTCATTCCCAAGCTCTATATGACAAGCAATCATCATCACAATGATACTTCTTTTGTAGGTCATTTTCACTTTTATATGTTATTAACTCATAGGTAGAGATTTTATAATAGCCTATCCTTATTGTTCCATATGTTCACTTTCATTATATATTTATCAATAAAAGTATCATTTGCTAACTTTATTTTCTTGATAGTTAGTCTTTTCTCAATTTGGTCATATTTCTATAACCAACTTTATCTTTAAAGGATATCTTTATGACTTGAATTGTCTGTTATGATTAACACTTACATATGAGATTGTCAACCATGTTACTAAGCACCATTATGTAATAATATCGTTCTTTTTCCTTTTCTCAAGGAAATTCTAGATCTCTACCTTTGCTTAGTTATATTTTTATGTTTACATCTTACTTGATATTGTTAAGTAGTTTCTTAGCATCAAATTCTTTTTTAGGATCTAAGAATCTTATAGTATCAATTTCCTAATTGACACTATTTAGCTTGTTTCTCTTATCAAGTTAGGTAATAATATTTTTAATAGTTATAATCATAAATTAATTCCTACATAAACGTAACACAAAAGACCTATAAATTAATTAATTAAAAATTTTAATTAATTAATTAATTTCCTTTTAAGAAATTAGGTCACGTTATGAGTCAACCCATTAAGTACGCTCCATTTTCTAATATAACATTCTATCAACATTTATAATAACATGATATTCTTTATAAAGATTTATCTCTTATGCACACTAATTAAATAATAATAATTTTGGTTTCTAAATTTCTCCTTAAAATACTCATTAATTTGATATTTTTCAAAATATCATTAGGAAGCAACTTCATCGAAATTAAGACCCTTGATAATCAAAAAATTTCAGCCACTCACACATTTAGATTGATCCAAACATATATATATATTGATATGTGTCCATATAATAAATATAGAATGTCTTTAGGTTCATAATTAATTATTTAGGGGAAATATAATTTTAAAAATCATAATAAAACTTTTTATGAATGTTTTTTGCACATAAAATTACCATTTTATGGCTTAAAAAAAAATACTAAAACATGATCACCAAATACTTAAATACAAGTAAATTATATATTATTTTGAAACTCTCACAATTAGAAAATTTTAAGGCCTAAAACTAGCCTTATAAGAAGTAGAACATGCCTCCATGTGCTATTTCTTCCTCTTTGTTTCAAAAAAAAAGGTTGAAAAATAGAAAATTTGTGAAGTCTATACGCTGAAGGTGGAAAGTGAACCCCATGTATTGCCTTATGGGTTGTTTTCGACTATGGTCTTACCACTTTTAGACTTTTTTTATTTCTTTTTTTTGTTGGCACAAGTTTTAGGTTGAATAGAAGTTTGGGGGGGGGACCACACTCTTCACGGACTTTAAACTTTTTTTGCATCCCCCATTTTTGCAACTTTTCTAAAAAATTATAGAAATGTTATTTTTACAAGGCAAATTTTGAATTATCATATCTCCTTTGTTTTAAATTTGATTCAAGCAAAATTGATGTCTTTGGAAAGCTTGCTACACAATCTTTCCAATGACATATGGATTGCATAAATCCATAGCTTGATGAGAGAGAAACAATTCTCTAAAATATGGCTAATTGACTATGATTTCTAGAAAATCATTTTTGGACAACCAACTTCAAACACTTAAGTCCCCTTTGATAATCATCCATTTGAGGCAAACTCAGTGGCATTGGAAAGCTTATTTAATAATAGCCTATGATGAGAACACTAGCCTCCCAAAATTGACAATTTTAGTGCCACAAATATGAAACTTAAAAACTGTGTTTTCTTTCCTATGGTTTGTCCAATTTCTACCATATTTGAACAATTTAATCTTCATACTGTAGGCTACAATTACTATCTAAAATGTGGCCTAATGTGGTCTCTGTTATGATTTGCCATTAAAGGGTTTCATTATGGTTTAATTTCATATTTTATGTGTTAATGAAACTAACCAAACAAAGGCACATAATCACACTAGGGACAATAGATCTGAACCTAACCAAGCTTTGATACCAATGAAAGAAATTAAATTATATTCAGAGTCAAATCCAAGTATTTACCTTGATGCAATAAAATCTTAATCTTCCTCGAATCCTTTGTCCTATGCGATTAAGATTGAAGGTAGCAATGGATCTCTGATCTTTTTTCTATAGTAGATCCACCATAATTAAAGGAAAAGAAGAAGATTTCTCACTATGCACTATTTTTTCTCTTTTGTGTTTCAAAGAAGAGACTATGAGGGAAATAGAGAGAGGGAGGCCATTATCATACACTAATTTCATGATCAATTTTTTGATATAACCCTACTCCCCCTTAATTAGATAATTACATTTAATTAAATTAATTAATTTGAATTTAATAACCAACCTTTATTTTTAATTTTGATTTTAAAATACAAAGTTCAAATTCAAATAATTTAATTAATTTCATCACATAAGAAATTAGATCAAGTTTCTAGTTAGGTTAGCCTACCAAGGGCACCTCAATTTTCAACAATCATATAAGCATACATATAATAATATTGTTATGTTATCATGTATGTTATACATTTATATGATAAACATGTGATAGTATAAAAGTTTACATTCTCAGGAATGGCATAGTATCAAAATTGAGTCTTTTGAACAAATTGAAAGTTTCTTAAATGAAAAACCTTCATTTTCAAAAGCTTCAATGAAAGTTGAAAGCTAAGACATGAAAAGCTTCAATGCATGCTAAATAACACTAAAAATAAAGCACAATATGACTTAAGAATGAATTAGAGATAGTTAAAAGAACAACTTAAAGTGTAGCAGCAATAAGAGAATGAAAGAGGAAGATCATGCACAATTAATTTATCTTGATTCAACATGAAATAAAGCCTACATCTAGTTCCTAAACTTGAGATTTTTCACTATATGTACAAGTTTACAATGGCACTTGTTAGCCATTACAAAACCAACTCAACTAGGGTTACCTAAACAAAGGTCACTACCCTTTCCAATTGGATTTAATCAGTCCTAACTCAATAAGTCCCTATGTTTGAGATTTGAATCTTACAAAATGAAAAGAAAGAAAGTTTATCAACAACAACACTTGTAAGCAATGGTTTCACAAGTGAAAGTGCACTAGAAAGGAGATGAGAATTAGAAACTTAAGAATTATCAATATAGGTTAAGAGCAATTTCCTTTTCCAAGTGTTTTAAGATCAAATAAGCTCACATTTATAGTGTTTCCCTCAAATAACTATTAAAAACAAGCTAGAAAGTCAAATGGTATGAAACTAGCAATTATATGCTATTCAAATATTTTTTATACTATAACAATAAATTGGTAGCCCTTAACAATTAGTTGGCATGCTAGTTTCTATAAAAAAATTTGAACTTTAGAAGAGAAAGAATACTTTTTGGCCAAAAAGGATGCCAGTTGACTTGCTAATCGACTAGTAGCTAAACTTTTAAGAGTTATAGAGGTCTACTAGTTGATTTGTAACATTTGTTGGCCAACGTGGAACTCTCTTTTAGGCTATTAGTTGATTTGTAACTTTATGCTAGTTAACTTATAACCCTCTAGATGAGAAATCTTCAATCTATTGATAGAATTGCAACTTATCGCTAGTCAACTAGCAATTTAATACCTCCATAAAATCTCAAAAAATTCACTTAAAAGAATCATCAAGTCAATTTCTATAACATTTTTGTTTCAACCAACAAGTCTAAAAAAATTTTAGGAGCTCAGAACACTTTTAATCCCTCCACAAAATTTTCTAACTTATAGCATCAAATAACAATATAATCTTAAAAGCTTTGGTAAGCTTGGACTTGATTAATATTTAAAAAGTCATTCAAATTATTTGTCATGGTCAAAACTTAGATGGATGTATTAATAGAGTTAACATATACAATAGATAACTTATATAATACTATCTCATACTACTTACACCATCAATTTTAATTCTATAAGATGCACCAAGTCAGGTTTAAGGATGGGGAAAAACTGTGATACACTTCCTTGAATTTTTGCCATTAGATTTTTTAATAAATTTATATGTCATGTGGACCATTTAAAAAAAAAAAATTGCACATAACGTTTTCCATTAAGACGCCAATCTTCCAGAAAAATTAAAGCTTTCCAACTTTTGATACCCAAAAGTCATTATTTTTCAAATCTATACGCCATGTGAACCATTTTTCCAAAAAAAAAAAAACTGCACCTAATGTTTTCCGTTATGGCGCCAGCCTTTCATAAAAATTAAAGCTTTCCAACTTTGGATACCCAAAAGGAGTCATCATTCATCAATGACCTATGGTGGAAGCAAAACCTACTGTATGTTTTTATGGTCTTATGCCATACCCTGTTTTATTTATTGTCCCTTTTCGTTAATGGCTGAGATAATTGGTGGCAGTTGTACAGTGGTCAATAGTTTTCCTTTTTCCTAAATCATATTGGAGTTTTTTTCCTCCTTTTCGAATGATCACCAATGTGGCCTGGTCGACAGTTGCTGTTGGAGATCAGAGGAGAAGATGGATGGGTCTCCTTGGACGCACAGGTTTTGAAAGCCTTAAGAGAAAGAATGAAGCAGCATCAATCTCATCCATTCTTGATATATCCCTCGTAGATAAGCAAAAATCCCTGGATTTTGAGAAAATCATATAAAGAGAAAAGACTTAGGTGATACATAGATCCCTACATGTTTATATTTATCCTTTTATGTTTTTTCCGTCAAAAACCTGGGTGAATAACGATAAGTATCTACTTTTATTGAGAAAAAGTAATTATTCAATCCTTATAATTTGCTCAAATTTTTAGTTTGATCTTTATATTTAATTTTTTTAAATCGATTCCTCACACTTTCATTTTGTTTTCAAATAGGTGACCTATCATAACACCCTTGAATTAAAGTTGAGTTGACTAACAAAATGCAAATGTGTCACAAGCCAACATGTAATCAGTTGAGTTGGCACCTACCCTAAAACCTTTCAGTCTCTTCCCATTCCCACTTAGGCACTCAAACCTGAAATCTAAAGCTCCCCCTGTACATTGATGCAGAAGATTGTGGAGGGGCTGCTAGTGTGACATAAATTAAGTTGACCACATAAAAATCAAGTTGGGTTACCAAGAGTACATGCAATCACTACAAGACGTCAAAATCTCCTTCGAGGGCTTCTTGAGCGTCGTTCCCGCTGTGGTCTGCACATCAGTTCAAGAATTTTAAACATTGTACTCTACATAAGTTTAACAAATAACTCAAGTAACTCACAACTAAATAACAAGTAAATTTCAGCTTATCGAAATTCAGACGAATTACATGAATATAGAATTAGGTTTGGTACATAGGGTGTTTGTATTAGGGGAATTAAGTTTGCATTTAGGTTCTGCTTGGCAGAGCTGAAAGTGGGATGATGGAAAATGAGCGAAGTTGAAATTTAAATGCAAATCATTTTAGACTTTGCATAGTACTGAAAAATGAGTGTCACCTGAAAATGAAATGCATTTTTTTTGTTTTTTTCTGTTTCACTCCCTGTAAACCTTTCTAATCTTGTTTCAGTTTCACTACCCTACGAATTTTCCACATTCCCTACCAAGCTTTATCGTTAGTGTTCTAAGGGTAAGAAGTGAATTATGAGCTGGAAACTACAAAGAGAATTTCACTTTAGGTAGAGTAAATTTTACCAACTTTGATAAATGTCAATCAGAATGCAGGAAGTAAAACTCAGGCATGATACCTGTGGAACTTGATTGATAGTCCAAATTTTACAACTCATGAGACATGTAAAACAATCATTATCGATATGCAAGAATTAAAACAATCATTATCAATATGCAAGAATTAATCCATTTTAATTGCAAACAACATATTAAATGCATGATGTCCTCAGGAAGTGCGACCAGGCCCTCCACCATCTTTTGCATCAACGTATAGGAGGAGTTTTAGATTTCTGGTTTGAGTGCATAAGTGGAAAGGGAAGAAAGGGTTTAGGATGGGTGCCAACTCAACTTATTACTAGGGGGAAAAAATAAATCTACTCCAACTTTGGCTTGTGATATATGTTCATTCTATTAGCCAACTTGGCTTCAATTTAACGGAGTTATGATAGATTTTGATGACAAAACCTATTTGAAAATAAAATGAAAGTGTAAGAGTTGTTTGGAAAAATTTAAATGCAGTGATTAAATATAAAATTTAAGTAAATTATAAGAACTAAATAATAAATTTTTTCTTTCTACAATTTTTTTTTTCTAAATTTAGCGTTAGATAATTTGCGGAGTGGAATGATAAGATAGATATCAATTTTTAATAAAAAAATTTAATAATAAAAACATAAATAGCTACATATAAATTTTATTTTTAACAAAATCACATGAGCCTTTTATTAACTACATGGAATTGTCATAAAATAATGACATTGATTATAAAAAATAAATTGAAAAATATTTTTAAATCATAGTTATTTGATTAAAAAAGATTAAAAATTAAATTTTTAGAGATGGGTTTTTTTTCTTTTTTGGATAAAATTGATACTCAATCCCAACTTTCCATCATATAGTACTTCCAAAATTGTTAAGAAGGGCAAATGAGAATTTACAATTTAAAAACCCAAGCAGAATGTAGCAGACTCAGGAAGAGAAAGCATGTTCAAATTTCGTAACCGCCAGCTGCAAAAGAGCTTCAGCAACTGCGTTTTTTAATTGCAGGTGTTGCTACTTGAGACTCAGTGTTCAGTGGTCAGTAGTGGGAGGTCATTTCTGAAGCTTAGAAACTGAAAGCTAGGGTTTTGGGCAAGAAAGGAGTGCATGGAGGCCGCGGTCGTCGACGCTGGCTCAAAGCTCCTCAAAGCGGGATTTGCAATTCCCGATCAGGCTCCAGCTATGGTAATCAATCAATGAACCAGTTGAATTCTTCCTTTTCTTCTAACTTAGAAAAATAGCACCTTAGATCAGAAAAAAGAAAAATTGTTATGAACCCACGCATTCTGCTTGTTGCGGTAAACAGAATGATACCCCTTTCGTGATCTCTGAAGACTGAAGCATAGGGAGAGCTAGAGCGAAAAGACAAAAAAATTTAATTTTGCTTCTCCCGAGCTATAGGAAAATTGCCTCACTGTATGGTTGCTTAGAGAAATTATACTTTTATGTTACTTCAGAAAAGATGCTAGATGTATTAGCCTTTGTAGAAAATTAGGTTGAGGATATATATTCTCGCGGAACGTTAATGCGTTAGTGACTTGTTGACATGATGCGCATGACTTACTTTGTAATTGATGGTTTGCGTCGACAGCAATTTTATTCTATTGGCATTATTAAAGAAAATTGCGGTTAGTGAGGTGTGTATCTTTTAAATTTTGAATTGACCAATTCTTGGTCATTTCAACTTCTGCCATATTACTTTGGTGGTGTTATAAAGCTTTTGCAATAATACTATCTCTATCATTCATCTATTTATGTTTTAGTCAGTTCTTTAACAATTGTAATTTCTAATTATTACTGGCAGTGTAACCCCACTCATTCTCTTTCTTCCCGAGTTCACCACAAGCAGCATTTTCATACTTGATGGATTAAATAAGTTTTCTTCCCAGGGAATGATTTAGATAATAAACTCTTCATCAATTTTTTTTATCTCCCTTTTTCTTATCATCTTTAAAATGTGTCTCCCTAACTGTGGTACTCTTGATATGATTCAGATAATTCCTACTCAGATGAAACGCATGCTTGATGATGGATCAGTGGCTGATAATTCATTAGTTGATGATGTTACCATTGATCCAATTGTGAGAGGATTTGTCAGAGATTGGGATGCAATGGAGGATTTGTTGCACTATGTTTTGTATACTGGCCTGGGATGGGAAATGGGCAATGAAGGACAAATTCTATTTACAGATCCTCTTTGTACCCCAAAGGTTTGAGAAGCTTATTTTTGTTATCTTCTTTTTTAGATGAGTAATTTATACTCCATCCCCTTGAAGTTTTTGGAAAAGACTGTAAACTCAATTTTCACTCAAAACTTACTCTCCACCCCATTTGACCTAGTAGACTAACTCCCCATCCAACTATGTTAACAAATATTCTTTCTAACCCATGTTCAAACCATGTTTAACTGCAAGAGCTGCTCAAATCACTAACAAATGACTGTTGATATCAACCTTTGTCTTTTATTAAAACCTTTGCTTTGTCAACTCCATTAAAGCACGGCTTCAATGAATCTTGACATAGTACCTTCATCAAAGTAGTTTTAGACCAATTACCCCTTCATAAACACAGTACCTTCATATTCAAGTTAAACACAACTTCAATGAATCTCAACACTATACCTTTAGAAGATAAAACAACGAAGAGGATAGGGAAAACGTATGACTCATTTGGATACATTGATGGAAAGATAATCCTTTTCCATCAATTATATGCAATATCTATTATGCTTTTGTTATCATTATTTAATAATATCTATTTCTTTTTATCACTTTCTTTAGAGTAAGCGTATGAGAGTCATTTTCATAATCAAAATTATTATTATTTTTAAATTCCCTCTTCCAAAGCATTCATTTTTCATTTTGTGTACCTAAGGAGCCCATAGTGTTTTCAATATGTTTGGAATGAGAAACAATCAGAAAAGTTTCCTTAAAGTAGTTAAGTTTGCAAGTAAGTTGACTTAAATAGTTGGTTTACATTAATCACACTGAGTATAGGTGCCAAAAGATAATGAAAAAATTATTGAACTTAACTGAGTTGGGTGGGGTGTTAGTCTAGCAAGACAAATGGGGTGGGATATAGATTTTAAGTTAAAATTGAGTTTGCTGTCATCCCACATACTTAAAGGGGGTGGAGTGTAATTTACTCTTGTTAAATTTATTAGTCCACTGCATCTCTAGATTATATGTGTGGTCGCTTGTGCATTTTTGCACCTCTTTGTTTATATGCTTGTGCTCTCTCTTTTCCTTCATGTGTGTGTGTGTGTGTGTGTAGATAGATATCATTCTAGACAATTTGTATCTCCTTTTTGTGTATGCATGAGTGATCTTCTTGGAAGATTCTTGTTTCCTCACAAAACTGCTGTATGCCTTTCCCAACTAGATAGTCTGATCTTCTTTTCTGTCTTTCTTTGATTGAAATTGCCAGTAATAAGTTCATAGTCTTCTTTTAATTTGTATCATGCACCTTTTTTTTTTTTAACAGAAGCATGCATAATTATTTTCCAGGCTAATAAAGAACAGTTAGTGCAACTAGTGTTTGAAACATTCAACATATCAGGCTTTTATGCCTCAGAACAAGCAGTGTTATCACTATATGCTGTGGGACGTATCTCAGGATGTACAGTTGATATTGGTCATGGAAAAATAGGTATGCATATCTGAAACAATGTGAATTTTAGCTACAATATTTTCAGATTATGAGTGATTGTTTAGGAAGCTTTTCAGATTTGTATGCATAAATAATTTTGACATTGAATAGATGGGTTCTTTGATCTTCTTGCTGAGAGTCAAATTGTCTGTTTTGAGTGTGAAAGAATGCTATCTCTAGCACATAATCATGTGAAATTTGTGCACCTAGGGATCCGAGATAACTAGACATTTGGTATGACTGTTATCTCTATATTGTCACAGAGTAATAATGGTGATATTGACTAATTTATCATGTGACGAAGGTAGAATGAAATACCCTTAAAGAGCTATCACTAAGTGATTATGATGGCTTAAATAATTCCCCCATCAAGTGCTATTGCATATTCATTGCACCTTGCCTACTTTTCATGCCATATTTTTGCAATTTTATATATCAGCTAGGTTGTGTGCAAAGAATCAGATGCTTAGGCCTGTATATTAACTAATTTAACTAAGAACCCTAGTATTTATTCATTGGTAGTCCTCCTCATTTGTATCTTTCTTCTCTCTTAAGAATATGCTTTTATTGAAAAAAAAAAATCTATTCATCGATAGTTCTACTTAGCCAGTCTTTAACTGATTTTGTACTTATTGTTTTGCTGATAGCATTGAAAGGCTATATTATGAGAGATTTTCCCAATTTTCTTTTCTGCTGGCTAGTGTGAGGCCTTACTGTGAATTCAATTTTTACTCACGTGGATAGGTAGCTTTTGATTGACAATGCGGTAAGTGGACATAACCATGAAAACCAAGGTAATCGAATCGTGATTCAAATCGTGAATCGAAGAGTTAATTTTTAAATCGTAAATCGTAAATTGAATCATATGATTCAAGAACATATTGAAAAATAGTTTAAAATATATTATATAAATAATTTATATATTAAAAAAATTATAATATTGAATTTAATCCAAAAATTTATTGAATTTAATCCAAAAATTAACAAAAATTTAATTGTAAGTTTTACAAGATATAATTATAATTCTAAACTAAAGTAACTATCTAACTAATTGATAACTTTAATTTAAAACTCCAATTATTATTAACCCAAAAACAATGCACATGAGAGAAAAGATGACGCACAGCTTGGTTGCGTCAAAGACTAGGATTGAAGGATAAATAATAGGTGTTTTATTGGATTATATATAGGTGAGATTATTGGTGTCTTGCAGCTGGCGGCTGTCCAACGTGGTTTGGCAATTCTATTTAAAGTCAAAAACCTAAACCTAATAGGAGAATTAAAAAAAAAAGTCCAGCTTGCCTAATGCATCACAGGTCATGTCTCTGATTGCTGCTAGCTTGCCTAAACGACACGTCCAAGTAGCGATTTACTTCAAAGAAATAAAAAAGCAAAGCAACAAACACTTGAAGTTCTGACTCCCAAGCGCATCGTCTTCCTTAGAGCAACAGGTCTCCTTCAATGTGCCGGGTCATGAGAGATCCAACTTTGTGACCCGTTAGACTTGCAGCAACCCGTCAACTTTGAGGCTTGTAGAATCGTCGAAAGGCCATGACTCGTTGATTCCGACTTGACGTGCACGATTCCAGCGATTCCATCGTACGATTCTGGTTCAAGAATGATTCAAGCTTCGATTAGTATTGTTGAAATGCTGAATCGTGATGAACCATACAATCTGAATCGAGAATCAAACGATTTTGATTACCTTGATGAAAACTAAGTTCTTCTAAAATCAAAGCATTATAATTGCATTCTTTCCAATACATCTTATTTATCAAACTAAGAAGATTAATGTTCAAGGAATCTTAAATAAGATGGAGCTACTAATACGTGCTAAGAAGATAAGTACTCCTTCAAATTTTGTTCTTATAGATCTTAATTTGAGATGGCAATTGTGTTGATATTCTAGTAAATATTGTATGTGCCATCAAAGCACATGTAGTTGACTGAGTGTCACTCTTCATATGTTGACATTGTCTTATGTCTGCTACTTGTTATGCGCAAACTTGAACTTTTTTGCCTTTGTTACTAGATATTGCACCAGTGATTGAGGGTGCTGTTCATCACATTGCCTCAAGAAGATTTGAGTTTGGAGGGGTTGATTTAACAAATTTCCTGGCTCAAGAACTTGGCAAGTCCAATCCGCTAGTAAGTATCAGCATGCCTGAAGTTGAGAAAATAAAAGAACAATACTCATGTTGTGCTGAAGATGAATTAGCTTATCAGAAGACCCAAGATTCTTGTCCTGTGGAGAAACATACCCTTCCTGACGGACAGGTCTGCCTTTTAGTTTCCCTATTTGAGATATGATGCTTGCTCTTTTAATTGATATTGATTTTTAGGTTAGTAGATTTTGATATTTTCTTTAGTTAAATTTGTATGACTGTAGACCTAGCAGCCTAGCCTAGGTGGGAATTAGTAGTGGTTCCAAGAATGGGATGGAAGTGAAAATATAAAGGTGGGGTGAAGAATCAATGAGAAGATTAGGGAAGGGTTACTGAAGATCATTATGCTTAATTTAAACAAGCTTATGAGAAGAAACGAGGATGATAATTATTACTTTGGAGTACATTTGGTTTTCATACCTTAGTAATTTAAAATCTTAAATTTTGTTCTGAATTTCTCATCATGCTGAGTATGCTATTTACTGTGACAAGTAGATGAACTAGCTCTTTTTAAGGAACCTCTCTGTAAGTACTGATTAGGTCAGAAATTTGAACATTTTATCTCAGATTTTGATTTCTCAAAAAGAGGCATTGTAGCTATACGTCCCTCAAAGGGTGTTGGTGCTAGCTAGATTGTAATTGGAGGAGGATCTAGAATATAGGTTCTGACTTACAGGAATTTATTTAAGCATTCAGAATATTCTATAATGTGATCTAACGATTGAAATATTTTTTAGGTGATAACAATTGGGAGGGAAAGATATACTGTTGGTGAGGCTTTATTCCAGCCATGTCTATTGGGTTTAGAGACACATGGAATCGTTGAACAGCTTGTACGTACTATTTCAACTGTGTCATCAGATAATCATAGGCAACTGCTGGAAAATACTGTGGTTTGTGGTGGCCCTTCTTCTATGACTGGTAAATTTTATCTTCATTAGTTCTTGTGCAGTTAGGATAAGCTTGATATGAACTTCTGTTCTGTTATACTTTTTCTTCTTATCCCATTTCAAGAGTAGTATGTGCAGATCTGTGGTCCATGCATTTAATGTTTTATTATATATAAATTGCATAATTTATCTACTTGTGGGCGTAAGGGCTCTCAAGTTTCTGGTTTAGAATGGAGCACACAACTGAATACTGGACCCTCAAATTTACTATTGTCTAATTAGAAACTTGGATAACAGCAAAAGAAGATTATAACTTAAAGTAAATTTTATCATGGAATTATGGGTAAGGCAGGATAGGTTTTATTACTGTAGTATTATTCTTTTTGTTGTTAATTCTTCTTTTCTTCTTCTTATATATATATATATATTAATTTTTCTGAGAGGATAGAGTTTAAGTGAAATCTGAAATCATGTTCTGTTGCTCCCATTGAGGTATGCAAGGGTGAAGGGGAATCCCAATATGAACTTATGCGGTTGTATTTTTTATTAATGATCTGATGGTCAAATAAGCATTTGCTGAATATGTTTATCTTTTCCATTTTGTTGCTCCTATGGTAACACTACCAATAATTTATTATCAAGTTCATCTCCCCCTCTCTATTAAACTCTCATAGACATTATTTCTTGAAGAAATATGGAGCAGACAGGAAGAAAAATGAATCTGAAACTTAATCATTTTGCAAAGCTAAGTGAGTACACATATATAGGTGGGAGGGAGAATCTGACTTCTCAACAACACCCACAGAAACAAAAGCTAACGGCTAAAGGAAGAAAAAAAACTCCTAATCTCTGCTACAGAGACTGAGAAACAGGGGGCAACAAATAAGGAAACAAATCAGGGAAATAAAGAGCTAAAATACATGGGAAAAAAAAAAAAAGGAAAAAGGCTTTTAGAGATCTTGGCATAACCGCATAATCTCCAATACTCCTCATGATGTCCCAAACGTCAATTTTTTTTTCTCTGCTGTCTTTCTGTTTATCTGTAATTGGAAGAAAATAATTCTGATTCAGCAACATAAAGCAGTATACATACCAATGTATAATGTATTAATATTGTTGGCACATTGATAATTGAAAAATTACCAGAAAATACTCAATTTGTTAGGCACATCTTATTTAGGGCAGCGCAACAAGCTATTTACAATCCAAAATAGAATAGGAAATTTAGTCAGCCAAATGAATATTTTTTTTCTTTTTCTTTTTTTGTGTTTGCACGCGTGTGTGTGTTATGTGGCACAACTAATCTGTTGCTGTTTTATTTGCTCACTGCTTAGTAGCCTGGGAATTATGATTGTTGTCTTTATCAACATGTTACTTTTGTCAATGACAAGAAGTTTAAAATTCTTGTTATTGAAAAGAATGAAAGTACATGGATATTTATATAGTAGAGAGGAAGCTATTCTAAGAAGGCAAATAAATGAAAAATAAATTACCGACAAATCCCTAACTATAAGGGATTGACAAATCAACTAATTCCTAGGATCAACTAGTAATTACAAGAATTTTAATTATAATTGCAATAATTACAATGATTAAAAAAGATTTGTAATAGTTAAAGAGGATTTGACACTCTCCCTCAAGCTGGTAAGTGGATATCATCCATGCCAAACTTGATGATTATGTTCTAAAAGTTGATGCTAGATAATCCTTTGGTAAGTACATCTACAAGTTGATCACCAGTAGGAACAAAGGGAGTATAGATTAGGCAACTATCTAATTTTTTTTAATAAAGTATCGGTCAACCTCAATATGCTTAGTACAATCATGTTGCATTGGGTTATGGGCAATATTGATAGTGGATTTGTGCCATAAAAAAACTTCATTGGATCTTCCCACTTAATCTTTAAATCATCTAAAAGAATTTTCAACCATAATAATTCGCAGATTCCGAGTGCCATCACTTTGAACTCTACTTCTGTTCTAAACCTTGCTACCATATTTTGCTTATTGCTTCTCTAAGTGACAAGGTTTTTGCATAAGAAAATACAATACCTTGAGGTTGATCTCTTATCAACTGGAGATTCTATATAATAGGCATCAATATAGGCCTCAAGGGTTAATCCCTTACCCTTTTTGAACAAGATTGCTCTCCGCTTTAGTATATCCTTCAAGTATTGTAAAATTCTATGGATCACCCTAACATGTGATTCTTTAGGATTGTGCGTAAATTGGCTTACCACGTTCACAACATAAGCTATATTGGGTCTTGTATGAGACAAATAAATTAGTTTTCTCACAATTCTTTGATAAGACCTTTTATCAATCAGCAAATCATCTAGAGCCTCACAAAGTCTGTGATTTAACTTGATGGGAGTCTCTATTGACTTACATCCTAATTTGCTTGTTTCTGTCAATAAATCTAATATATATTTTTGCTGTGGTATAAAAATACCTTGCTGTAAGTGAGCAACTTCAATGGCGAGAAAATATTTTAGTTTGCCTAACTTTTTGATCTCAAACTCCTTTGTCAGTTACTTTTTTAGCAATTCTATCCCCTTCAAATCATCTCGTAACTATGATGTCATCTATATAGACTAATAGAACAGTCACTCCCCCTGAGGATAAATGCTTTACAAATAAAATATGTTCACCTTAACTCTACTTATACCCCATAGCAAGTATAGTTTTGGAAAATCTCTCAAACCATGCACTCGAGGATTTTTTTTAGCCTATATAGCACCTTTTTTAGTTTAGACATGGTGCCTAGTTCAATGTGGGAGTTGAATTTTGGTAGTATCTCCATATAGATTTCTTTCTCAAGGTCACTATGTAAAAATGCATTCTTGACATCAAACTATTAGAGTTTCCAACCACAATTGGCAGGCACAAATAATAAAACTCTCACCGTATCCATTTTAGCAACCGATGCAAAGGTCTCCACATAATCTATGCCATAGGTTTGAATATAACCTTTGGCAACAAGTCGAGCGTTGTACTGCACTAAGGTACCATCTAGATTATATTTAGTGTCAAATACTCATCTACAACTAACGGGTTTTTATCCTCTTGGCAATTGCATCAGGTCCCAAGTTTTGTTGTTCTCAAGTGCTTTCATCTCAATATTCATAACATGTATCCAATTCTCATTCTGCAATACCTCAGATAAAGTTTTGAAAATAGGGATGGTATGTAGGCTAGCGACAAAGATTTTGTGGTTATGAGACAAATGCTTATTGAAGAGAAAAGAAGATAAAGGATGCTTAGTGTGATGTCTTTTGCCTTTTTGTAGAGCAATTGGAATATCATAATCATTGTTTTGAAGAGTTTCAAAAACATTATCAATAGGTAAAGGTGTTACCTCATCACTGACAGGGGTAAAAGGAGATGATTGGATTGGCTTTGGTTGGGAGATCGTTTTCTTCCTTTGCGAATAAACTTGTAATGGATGAATACAGTCTTGAGTTTGCTGGGGCTACAATTCTGGCTCAAGAATGAAGATGGGTTGTAACGGAGTCTCAGATGGAGCATTTGTTGGTAACTTTGGGAATTCAAGAAGAAAGAAATTCGTATTTGTGTCTATGATGAAGGAATGCTCCCCTTGATAAGGAGAATTGTTAAAATACGGAGTATTTTCAACAAACGTGACATCAACAAAGACATCAAATTTCCTTGTCGAAGGGTGATAACACTTGTAACCTTTTCGAGTAGAAGAATAGTCAATGAAAATACATTTGAGAGCTCGAGAATCTAATTTGGTCCTATATTGGGTATGCAAATGAACAAAGACAACATACCCAAATATTTTGGGAAAAAATTATTAGAGCATTGAAATTGGAAAAAAATTGTGTGAGAACTTGCATTGGACTGTAGAAATCAATACCCTGTGTAGGAAGTCTATTAATAAGATGAGTAGCAGTTAAAATGGTCTCTCCAATACTGTTTTGGAACATTGTGTTGAAACAAAAGAGCTCTTGTACTGGGTAGAAGATGATTATTTTTTTACTCAACAATCTCATTTTGTTGATGTGTATGAATGCAAGAGGATTCATGTATTATTCTTTGCGTTTGGAAAAAGGTAGATAGAAATTGATTGAAAAAATCCTTTGCATTGTCAGATTGAAATCTATATATACTAACCCCAAATTGAGTTTCAATCATATTGTAGAAAATGGACAAAATAAAATTGGTATCAAATTTTTGTTTTAACAAGTAAATCCACATCACTCGAGTGCAATCATCAATAGATGAAACAAATCATCGGACTTTAGAAATATTAGACACAATGGAAGGACTCCAAATATCACTATGAATTAAAGTAGAAGGTATAGAAGTTCTTTTATTACTAATTGGAAAAGAAGCACGTTTGTGCTTAGCAAGTTCACTGGTTTCACAATAAAAAGTTTCAATGGCTAATCCTTTAAACAAAGAAAGAAACATTATTTTGATAACATGAAATGATGGATGAACCAAACGAAGATGGTGATGACAAATTTTATCTTTGTTGGATTTGAAAAATTTGAAATGAAAGGAAAAAGGCGACAAACTTTAAACTCTATTTTGTCCGTTGTTTTCTTCATGATAATACAAGCCATCTTTCTCCTTAGCATGTTCGATCATCTTTCTTGTGCTTTGTTATGAATCAGTAATAAGTTTTTGAATTGAGATAAATTTGGTACAAAGTTTGTGAACATGAAGCACATTTTTTAGTGTAAGACAATTACTTAAACAAACATCTCCTTGACTAGCTATGGTAGTGATCAGCTATGGTGGTTTTTTGATTGCTAGGACAAGGGGTATATGAAATGAATTTTTGTGAAGATTGAGTCATATGATCAGCTGCCCCCAAGTTGATGACCTATGAATTGGAAGAAACTTTATTTGATGCATTTAAGATAAAATTAAAGATTGATGAAGAGTGAGAAGAAGTACCTTTGAATACCAAAGAACATGTGGGAGTTTTCTCCAATGACCCCAGTAAGTTTTGTAACTTCTTAGTTTCTTCTTTGTTGAAATCAGCAAGAATATAATTTCCCTCAATGTCGGAATTTGCCATATGTACCTGACCAAGTCCCTTCTTCATGGGTTGAGACTTACTGTGGAGCTTCCAACACTTCTCTTTAGTGTGTCTTAGCTTTTTGCAGTAGGTACACCACAATGTCTCTTTGTTAGATTGTTTTGATTGTTCAATTTGCCCTTTCACTTCATCAGAACACTACACAAAATGCTTAGACACTAGAGCGGAACTTTCCACCAATAAAGTGTCAATTATTATCCCTCTTCTTCCTTCTTCTGCTAGCACAATGACAATTTTCTCATTCAAGGATGGTAACTCTTCTTTGCAGAGTATCTGGACCTGGATAGTATCAAATTCAATGGTCAATCCGACCAGAAATTCATAAATCCTTTCTTTTCCAGCAAACCGCTTAAGAATAGCTACATTTTCACTACACTTCATTTGAATGTATTGGTAATTATCTATCTCTTGCCAAAGCCCTTTCAACAAATTAGAATATTCAATGACTAGCTAGTTACCTTATTTAGTGGTGGAGATTTTAGTATTAATTTTATAAATTTGTGCTGCATCACGAACCTTGAAATAATTTGTTGCATGGCATCCCATATCTCCTTAGCAAAGTGAAAGAGCATGCATGTGTTACCAATCTTTGGGAACAAGAGTTCTATAACCAAGACATTACCAAGGAATCCTCTTCATCCTAGGCTTCAAATTTGGGATCCCTTAATTTAGGACCAGTACCAAGCAAATGACTCAATGTCTCATCCTTTGAGGGATATTCAAACTATTTGAGACCATTTCAAATAATTCTTCCTGTTCAATCTATACGTGGGCTAAATGTATGGCAAATCACTAATGGGAGCAATGTGACTACTCATGGATACATTAGAAATCTTGCTAGTTACTGTAGACTTAAACACAGTCAAGGTAGTGCCACAACAGAGACGAAGAGTGAGAGAGAAAAAAAAAGGCGAACAGATTTAATGAACTTAATCGTAAATAAAAAAACCCCACTTTTGGAGCCAAAACAGAACTGGAAAACCCTTGGGTAAGCTTCCAAAATGTCTGGTGACATTTTTTAGGTTGATGGCGGCAAAAGAGGATACATTACGCGCCCTCACGCCCCAGTGTGTAAGACTTGCAACAAGGACATGGCGGCGTGCCCATGGTGATTGTTGGTGGTTTAGTTAATGTGAGAATGTCAATCGGGGGGGGGGTCTGGGTTGGTTAGAGGTGGTGGTTGGATCAAGTGAGGATCCAGAACAATACAACCAGAAATCAAAGTAGCAATGAAAGCTACAATAAAGAAAAATGCTATGAAGGCCTAGAGGACAAATGCCTAGAAACTCTAGGGTTTTGATATCATGACAAGAAGTTTAAAATCTTTGTTATTGAAAAGAATGAAAGTACATGAGTATTTATATAGTAGAGAGAAAGCTATTTTAAGAAGGAAGATAAATGAAAATAAATGACTGACGAATCCTTAACCATTAGGGATTGACAAATCAATTAATTCTGAGGGTCAATTAATAATTACAAGAATTTTAATTATAATCGTAATAATTACAATGATTAAGAAGGATTTGTAATAGGTAAGGAGGATTTGACAGTTAAGTATGGTTCTCAATCTGTACGTGAAGTTAGGATGTTGTGTTAATCTGTGACTGTGAGGTAAGGAGTGGGGAACTTGAATATGGCTTGTTCTATCTGATAAGCTACACTTGAGAAGCCTGCATTTAGAGCAAATTTAGGATTTCAAATGAACAAAAGTCACTATCCTCTTCAATGTTCTCTTAGCATTTAGTGCTTGTTGAATTTAGGTTTTTTTTTTTCCTCTCCAATTGCCAAGTAAAACAACTATTTGTTGTTTATCAGTTTATTGCTTCTGACAAGATGTGGGTCATCTTCTAATGCAGTTACTTATTTATGGGCAAGCTGTTGCTTTACTTCTAACAGGCTTTATGCTATTTCTTATTGTAGGTTTTGAAGAGAGATTTCAGAAGGAAGCTAACCTGACTTCATCCGCTGTTCGACCTACTCTTGTTAAGGTAATTTGGTTATCTTATACTTTTTGAAAACAAATCATTGATATAAGCCTCACAATTTGGAGGTGACCAATTCTTGATGTTCAGTGAGTGTGTGGTAGTTAAATATGGAATCCACATATCTACCATTAATGGCTTTTCCCAGTCCTTGTGCATGTCATATGTGCTCAAAGTCTCTCAAACCAATATAAATATGGTTTGACTCCATCTGCTCTGTTAATTTCATGGGCTGTTTTTTAATATCAACCTCCTACCATCTTCCTTAAACTTTTTACATGTAAAGTGCAAATAAGATGACATACTGTTATAACCTCTTGTTAAAATATTTTCAAAATTTTCAGCAGATAAATATCCTAAGTTTGCGTGAGATACTAATAAATTATAATTTTACATTATTATGATTATTATGGTTATTATTTTATTATCCTTTCTCATTGAAATTTCTTGATTTATCAATTTGATCAAATAACTTCAGATTATTACAATATTTATGTTACAAATTTAATGGATTCTTAGTTTCACCCTTTGTAAATTTTAACATAGATCGGGATCAAGAAAAAGACTTATGCTTCTTGTACATGCATAACAACCAAAGTTGTTTTACTTAAGGAATAATCTTCATTCTCAAATAGATGATATGATTAATAGAGGCTTCGTTCTATTGTGATGGTAGAAGTCATTCTTCTTCGAAAGGTCACCCTTCTGGGATTACTATTCTAAACGAAAAATTAAATTTTAACACTTATTCCTGAATCAGTACAGTTTTTAAAATCTTTAGCTTGGTTGTTTTATGGCCGTGATCAGATTATTTACTGTGGAGAAAGTAAATAACCATGAAGACATATATACAACTGACGGAAAGAGAATAAGAATAGATATTCCATTAGTTACATCAATATTTGTACTTTTTTACGTTGCTTAACATATAATTGGTCAGTTCGCTGATAAATTCTTTCTAAATAAATACTTGTGACAAGTTGAAAATTCATCAAGCCAGAATGTTAATTAGGTGGACTGAGTGCCGATTCTAGTTTAAACTTTGTATTAATATCCGATTGTTAATCACCGCTTATTCTTCTGCTTCCTGAACGGAGCTATGAAAATTTTGCAGGTTATCTTCATAATAGTTAATCTTTATCTTCTACTGCTATATATTTAAAATCGTATCAGTATTCACGTTCTAACTTTTTCCCCCTGGTATTGTGTTGTTGCAGCCTCCAGAATACATGCCAGAAAATTTAACCACATATTCAGCGTGGGTGGGAGGTGCCATCCTAGCCAAAGTAGTTTTCCCACAAAATCAACATGTAACCAAGGCAGACTACGATGAAACCGGACCTTCCATCGTTCACCGAAAATGTTTCTGACAGCATTCATCCGCTCAATCTCTTCAGATGTCTAGTTTCTTCACACCAACTTGTAATGTAACATGTAGTAGCTTTTGTTGTCCTAAAAGGAAGTAAATTTTTATAAGCTCAAGGCAAGCATCTTTGTCTGAACTTGAGTACCTATGCATGGATAGATGATTTTAACAAAACTTGTTCTTGGACAAAATCACATATTTAATAGTGGTGTTGATCGTTGAGTAATCGGTGCTTGCTTATCTTTGTAATATGAGTAGCCCCAGTGTGACTGTATGGCATTCAATTTGCTGCTATGTAAGTTAGGTTCTACAAACACGGTAGCTGTATAAAAGTTTCATGGGGCTAATGATTATGCAATAAGAATTGTGAAATGACATTCAATTTCTCTCTCTCTGACTCGGAATGTTGGAACCCATGTTCTTAGAACCGGACCGGACTGGCCGGTTCGACCGGGAACCGGTCCTTGGTCCGGTTCGGTTGAGTTGGAAAACCGGCCAATCAAAAAATCGGTCAAGAACCGGTGAAAGCCGATAAAAAATTGGACTGAAAAAATCGGTCTAAAGTAATTTTTCTTTTTTTTTTAATTTTTTATATATAACAGAATAATTCATTTTAAATAATTTTGACAAACTAAAAATAGAAGGTAACAAAAAAGATAAGGGAGTTGAAATATGATTTTTTTTTAAAAAAGATAATATAAGAGAAATAAAATGTGTATAATTAATTATTTTTTATACTTACTTTTTATCATGTTCAAATTCTTAATAATATTTTTCTCAAATATCAAGATACTTAGCTAAAATTATTATTTATTATTTTATTTTTTAATAATAAGTAGAATCTTAATATAATTTAGAAATTTTAAAAATTTAATATTAAATATTCTTAATTTTTAATCATAGATAATTTTTATTTTAAACTAAACATTAATTTTTGTAATATCTTAAGAAATGTTAAATTAGTAATCAAATATTTAAAATTTACTAATATTTATTTGTTATATTAAAATTTTAATACATAAATTTTTTAAAATAATATATTTAATTATCACTGGTTCGACTACGGTTCAATCACGGTTCGACCAATGAATCGTGAATCAGTACTTCCACCGGTTCAATGACTAGTCTAATTTTAAAAACATTGGTCGGAACTAACAATACCCTTTGTTCGAAAGCCCCTTGAATTTGGATTAATAGTGGTCTTAGAAAGGTTTTTAGGGAGATTTGATTTACTAAAAGATAAATAAACTTGATAAATTATAAAATATAAATATTTTAAGTATGCTTTCCAGTAAAATTTATTTTCGAGTTAATAATATATTTATATATTTCTTTATAATGTCTGTATTAGTTGTCAAATGGACTTATCATTAGTAGTTTGTTCTCAGTATAATACGAAACTATTATCAATATACTAAAATAATATTACTAACACACATTAATTGTATGTATACAGAATGTACCATAAAATCTACTTTAATTTAATTTACTTATTATTCATACTGAGTTGATATATAAATTTTCGTAGCAATTGGGGGTTTTTTTTTTGGGAACTAAGAAAAAAAAAAGCCTCTTTTGAGGCTTTATGACTATGAGGAGTGATAAACTTCCATTCTATATATAAAGTAATGGGACCCTTTTACCTCTGATAAATCTTTCTTTCCTTTCAGGGGTTGGTATAGGGTAGAGTAGGGGGAAAATTAGAATTGAATCAGAAATAAAAGGGAAAAAAAAAGCGAAAATACCCAATTTTCTTTTTCTTTTAACTCTAAACTTGGTGATAAACTTGTATGAGGTTACTAAAAATTGAGTTTAAGTACGCAGATTTGTATTGTCTTTATAAACATGGATAATCCAAATTTTAATTTTTTTAATCCTTTTAAGATGAAAAAAAATTGAAATTTGGACTATTCAGATATGTATAAATGATCTAAATCTGTTGTTCTCTATGAACATCACACTAAGAAGATCTGCATACACATTTTTCACCCTAAACTTACAAAATCGTATCATTTTATGGGTTAAGTAATGATTTTGCCAAGCCTTAAGCTGCTTTCTATTTACTGCTTAAACTTATTGACCCTTTGAATTTTTCACCTTGGATCGTCTGCAGTATATCATACTGTGTAATAAGTCTCTTTTAAAGCTTTTTTTTTTAATGATATAGGGCGTTTAAAAGTTATAACTCAAAGGATAAAAATTTTAATAGTGAAAAAAATATATTTTACAAATTTTAAAAGTGTAATTTTTTCTCAAAATTAAAACATTTATCCTTCTAATTATAATTTTTAAATACTTTACATCATATTTTATTACCTAAAAATATAAAAAAGCTCCCAAAAAAAAACTAGTGTACAGTGTGTATTAAGATCGTCTACTGCAGACGATCCTTATTCCCAATTTTCATGCTTGCGGAGCATTGATAGAATTATGGAGCCCATCAATATTTAACAGTGTATTCCTATTCCTATGGCTTTGGCATTTTAATGATAGAGTAGCATTGTGAAGCTACGCATGTTTCATATGCAATAGCATTAATATATTCACTCAACCAGTACCTGGGGGGACTGGGCATGCAGCCACAACCAGAGCCCTAGCTTCCAGCAACTAGGGTGCCATTATTTATCACCAAAGCTTGTCCCACCTAATAATTGATGGCCCTTTACAGAAATTTTTTATTCATCCCCAAAAATTTCAAATGATTGCTTTTCGTTTATTTTTTTTAAATAAATTCGGAATATTTAAAATACCTACATTAAAATAATTACGAGTGAAAGTCTATGGAAAATTTTATTATTTAAGAAGGTGAGCTTTTTAACCATCAAAAGGATTTTGAGATTCTCAATTTAAATTTTTTAACTATTATATTCAGAAATTTAAAATATCTAATAGTAAAAAACTTCATCCCTTGAGTTAGGATGTTCATAAGTTTGCTTTCAATCTGTTTGGACATTCTATCCAACTGATTAAGTTGATTGACAAAAAGGCATATTTGACTAATTCAATTAAAATGAATATAATCAAACCAATCTTATTTTATTTTAATTGGTTTGGATTGGATTAATTGGTTAGTTGTAAAAGAAATTTCTTACAATATATTTAAAATTTTTAAAAATAAAAATTTACATTTATTTAATTGTAACTATGAAAATAAACATTTCAAATAGTATATTAGAATAAAAATCAATCATAAAAAATAAAGAAATGATTGAGAATTATCAAATGGTATGAGAAATTAATAAAACAGTATAATCATTATACAATAATATAAAATATTTAAATTATTAATAAATAATCAATTTGGTTTGCTTGGAATTGGTTTTACTACATGGGCATCCAACAATCAAACTGAATAGATAGAATTTGCAAAAGTTCCATCCAATTAATCCGATCAAAATGTGATTTTAATGAATTGGATCAAATTACTTGAAATGGGATAAAATCAGTTTTGAACATTCCTATATAGACACAGAGTCATATGACGTTATAATCTTGAAGAGAAATATACCATAATTTTTTGAAAACATTTTTATAATTAATTGTTCTATATTTAGTTCTTTCTTTATATGATCCTCATATTACATAAAAAATAAATAGCAAACTATACATATTTTCTTTAAATTAAAAACTTATGTTATACTTAAGTTTAATTTTATTTTTTTAACTAAAATATCCTTCATTAATTTAAATATATTATGAAAAGTATTTTAGTAATAAATTTTAAAATTGGACTATGATATATATTTTTTAAAAATAGAAAAAATCTATATAATTTACTGAAAAATACAATTTATGGGTATAAATGTTTGCACTTTTAGATTTACTTGTAGTGAATTAATATGGGACGCATTAAGTGATTCCACAAGGCTGGAGAAGAACAACAATTGCCTAACAGAATCTCCAGCTGTGGTGGTCCCAAGACACCAAAGCCTACAAGAAGCAACTTGTGGTTCTGCCCTACACTCAAAAATAGATACAACACTGAATCTGCTCCCAAATTTGGAAAAAGGATAGATAAACGGTATTCTCACCATTCTTCCATGTGTGTGTGTGTGTGTGTGTGTGTGTGTGTGTGTGTGTATATATATGCATTTTCATATGGAAGTGGATTCAATGCTGCCTCACATTAATAGTTAGTGTGTGATTTAATGCTATTTACACACTCTCTTAAATCACATTATGTATAATTGTAAATGCGGCTGCATTCTCTGAGGTTGACAATAAGAAAATTAAAATTTAATGAAAGTTATAGTCATATAAAGCTACATCCAAAATTATGCAAATCATTTAAAAATAAAATTATATAAATGATATTGTTTTAAAAGAATTAAAAAAAGTAATTAGTAAAAGGTTTGGATTCATTTTGCTTAGAAAATTTTATTTTATGTTCATATAAATAAATTAAAATATGTTTTAACCCCAAAAAAAGTGGATAATGCACGTTTAGATCTAATCATAAGTCTGAGAATCTGCTTGGCCTAGTAAGTCCAATCTAAAAAGAATAGATATAAGTTTGAAAAATAAAGCTAACGGGTTCGTTTTGAAAAGCTAACCTATATTCTTTTTCTTTAATATATTAATTATGGTATTAAAAATTTTCAATCCATGACATTTTGTATGTTAATATATTTTATATTTTATATCATTATTTTTATTTATTTACATCTAAGTGTTTTTATTTTTAATTTAAAGAAAAATTGTCTACTTTCATTTTTTAACTCAATATACATTTTTAAATGATCATGTTTGTATGGAGTTTACGAATTAGTTATTTGATTTTTAATTTTTAGCTTTTTATTTTTTGAATTATAGTTTTTAACTTACTTTAAATTTATTTTTTTTAAAAAAATTAAATTCTAAGGGTGTATTTTAAGAGTGAGACTTGTGAAATGTTTTTGTATTTAAATAGAATATTATAGATTCTCCGTAAACCCAAAGACAAAAATAGATACAGAAAACAGAGGGTATTATGCAAATTTAAAAGACTTTTTATGCCAAAAGAAAAAAGGTCAGTTAGGCCAAGTTTAAAAGAAAAATTTTGAGTTGAACTTAGGTTTGGGCCCATTTTTTATACCAAAATTTTTTTAAAAGCCTAACCATCTTTTAAATAAGTTTGACCTATAATTAAATCTATGCATATCTATCATTTTAAGGTTTTCTATTATCTTACATGTCATTTTTTTTTTCAGATGCAATAATGTCCAATTAATTTTCAAAACTATAATTCTCCTTTTTTTGGGGGGGTATTTCTACTATCTTGATTTTTGTCCAAACTTTGGATTTGATACAAGAAAAATTACAATTTAAGACCTCAAGTTAAAAATATTTTTACTAAAAAATTTTAAACTTTTAAAATTATTCTAAAAGACTATAGGATAAAAAATTTTAACTTAGAATCCTAAACTATCATCTTCTTGCATTTTAAATTTTTGGTCTTAAAATCTTTCATAATAATTTTAAAATTTAAAACTTTTAATATAAATATTTTCAATGTAAAGTCATGAATTATAATTTCTCCAAATACAAATGTGTCAATTGCATAATGGGGCCAACGACACAGTGAGTTTGGCCTATAGCTTTGAATGCAAAACTTACTTATTTTCTTTAAAAAAACATTTATTTTAAAAATTAAAGTGTTTAACCAAACTTTTATTTATAAAAAAAAAAGTTAAAAGTTTGCTTCTCAATGTTAACAAAAAAAAAAATCTCTGCTATGGAAAGAAAGTTAAAAAATAGAGTTTTCTCTAGAAGTAAAAGCAAAAACAGCAAACTATTTGTTTGAACACAAAAATATTCCTACTCAACTTTTAATTACTTTAATTATTTCACACTTATTTCGCTTACCTTTTTAAATACATGTCCTTTTAAATGATTTGATTAATAAAAAGAATTTCATCTAAAAGATTTGATAAATACAATAATATTAATGAAATTGTTTTTCAAATGATTGTATCAAACACATATTATTTTTTATTGTACTTTTTATAAAATTCCATTTAAAAATATTTTATAAAAACCTACAAAAATTTCAAACAAGTTTTGAATGAGGAAGAGCCTAAGAGCAATAGAGCCAAAATCTAGAGGCTCCAAATTCACACTCGAGAATCTAATAAATTATTTGCCCCACAAAACAACTAGAAGCCAAGAAGTGGACAAGGCCCTTGACCCTAACCCTCTCTACACTGAAGAAAAATAATCATTATGAAGAACCACCATTATCTTGCAGTCCTTTTCCCCCACCTCATCATCATAGTGCATACTTTGGGTCAGAACCAATGGAGCGTTTGCAGAGAAGGATAAAAAAACAAAAAATATAAAATACATATAATCAATCAATCAATTACACAAATAATTAATAAAATTACACCAAAGTATATTAATAAATTTTAAATGATAGAATCTTTTTTTTTTATAAGACGGAAAAACTAAATGATAGAATCTATTAATATTTTTATTTTAATAAATTTTTATTAACTAAATGTGTCCCAAGTATATGTAAAAATTTTAAGAAAAGAGATTTAATATAGACTAAATTTAGATATAATTCTTTATATTTTTATTATCAATTTTCTCAATTAAAATATAATAAGCATATGCTTTTCTAATACAAAATATAACAAGTTTATGATTTAATTAAAAATTATGTAGTTGTTTGTAAAAATTATATATTTATCATATTTGAATTAAAAAAATTAAGAGTAAAAATATAAATATTTGGATATTAATTTGTTTCTTTTTAATGTCATGAAACTAGGGAAATCTGCCAGCGCAATACAGGCAAAGAGAGCATAATTTTGAAAAAAAAAAAATGAAACAGAACAAAAAAGAAGTGACACGGAACTCAAAACAAGAGAAAATCGGTATTCTTCCGAAACTGATAAACGATGTTGACTCCATCCAAAGATTATATATATATATATATATATATATATTGATTTCTTACTTTTGAATTGATGTTGATGGCACTACATCTTTCATGTCCCTTGCTTTTACTACGAGGTAATTAATTTGAGGTGGGATCTTGGGACTTCCACACTAGAAAAAGAGAGACGAAGTACTTATGCTGTCATTTTCTTTTGGACTAGATGTGACCAAACCGAACTCATACGTTTTTATCTGCGGTAGGATGGATGGATCGATAATGGAGATTTAAGATCATTGTGGTTCCCCACTTTCTGTAGGTTGAGGCTCCAATAATTGGTCCGCTTCCCAACTTTGTCTGGGTGCAACCTTGTCATGAACTGGAACAT
Organism: Erythrophleum ivorense; assembly: GCA_026724425.1. Classification (NCBI taxonomy): domain Eukaryota; kingdom Viridiplantae; phylum Streptophyta; class Magnoliopsida; order Fabales; family Fabaceae; genus Erythrophleum; species Erythrophleum ivorense. The sequence goes on from JAIUCV010000017.1 coordinate 18,279,643, forward strand.
AATCCTGTTAAATGAAAAAACAACAATTTAATTCATTCCCTGCTTTTACCTGCAATTTTGTTTCTTCAACCTCAAATAATTCAAAAACCAATATCCCCTGGACATTATGAGAGTTTGCATGTTTTGTCTTAGACCATGTCGAGACATTCTTGTGTATTTCAAGCCAGCATTAGTTACTGAGTGTTTGTCCCATATAATTTAAATAATTATTATAATGTTCTACTGTTAAGTTTCATATGTAGTTTAAAAATGACGTGATAAGCTTGTTTTACCCAAGAAAAATCTTGTTGTACCTCCATTTTCTTTATGAGTTCTGCTGCTGTTTCTGCTATAACCACAATATGCCTTGCAGAGCTCTCTATAAAACCTTCATCCACTCCTTTATCAAATAAGCTCAGCAAGCTGTCGAAATACCCATCTACATTCAACAATCCAACCTGCAGATTCAAAGTTGCAATGAAAATGAATAACAAAAGTGGAAGAAAACCCATGATAATAATTTGCTGCTTTTATATATATATAAGATCTAAATTTCATGACATATTCGTTAGAATAAGTGAGAAAGGTCATTAATCTTACTGGTTTATCATGTATTCCCAATTGAGACCAGGCTATCACCTCCAGCAGCTCTTCCATGGTTCCATAACCTCCTAAACAATTGGCAACTTCAATTATAAATACCATATATACATGAAGAGTTACTATAAGACTCTTTAATTTAAAGTTATGAAAACGAAGAAGTGGATTAGTTGAAGTGCATGTGTAATTATCTAACCGTAATATTCATTACAAAAAAAATGAAAATCTGCAAAAATGATATTGAAAATTTGAAATTTCATGGTTGTAAATTGTGAAATACCAGGAAGTGCTATGAATGCATCAGCATGTTTAGCCATTTCTGACTTCCTTTCATGCATATCTGCGACAGTTTTCACTTCTCCAAAGGTTTGTCCAGATATCTAATAGTAAGCTTTGATGAGTACAAGGCTTTCATGATGGGGAATATAATTCAGATTAAAAGAAGCATTTATAATTTTAGTACCTCACGAGGCAACAGTGCTTCAGGAATCACTCTAAGAAGGAAAAGATAATAAACAAAATTAAGTTCATAAATTTATCCAGAAATTAAGCCCATTCTAACTATCTGATGATCTATTGAGAAGATTAAAAATATATATATACCCAAGAACATGGCAGCCTCCATTAAACACAGTCTTAGAGATCAAACCCATTAGTCCTAAGCTTCCTCCACCATAGACCAAATCAATCCTTCTTTCAATCTGTCAAACTCCAAACAAATAAAAACATGCAGGACTTTTACAAGGGAATTATAGAAGAAGCCATTGTTATATGAATTAGTAGCACATATGGTCTTACAAGCAATTTAGCAAGCACAAGAGCTGCATCACTAAATGCAGACTTGTATCCAGTTCTGCTGCCACAGAAGACGCATATTCTCCTGAACCTTGGTTTTTTCTGCTCATCATTTCCAGCAGATACAATTTCTTGACCTGCTTCCATGCTTCTGCACTAGAAACGTTTTAAAGCAAAGTTAAATCCAGAAAGAGAGAGAGAGAAAAGAGACAAGTTTGTCTCTGTCTCTCAGAAACTCCGCAACTTTATACCAGAGACACCCTTTTGTCTGCTTGAAAAAGAACTTGGCGCTGGACAAAAGCCCATCTCCATCTTCTATTATTATTCAGTTTCTCTGAAATACATGTTATGATGCATTTAGTGCACAGAACAAAGATTTTTAAAGAAATAACATGTAAGGAATAGAGTTTTGTAATATAAAATTATATATAAGATAAAAAGAAATAAAAATTTTATTATATATTTAGTAAACTAAAAATAATACATTAATAAAAACAGAAGGTGAGAAAATGAATAAAATATATACAGAGTCAAAAAAATATTAAAAAATTAATTTTTATTAATTAATATAAAATAAAAAATTATAATTAAAGACTTTAAGTTAAAAAAATATGTATTGAAAGATTTTAAATTTTAAAATTATTTTAAGAATCAAAGACTAAAATTTTTAAACTTACAACAAAAATTACAATTTAGAACTTTAAATAACTTTTTTTTTATTTTAAAGCCTTTTTAAAATAATTTCAAATTTTAAAATACTTCCACATAAATATTATCATCTTGAGGTTTTTTATTGTAATTTTTTAAAATAAAAATATAACATTATTATATTTACAGGAGAATAATATTTTTCTTTTTTTAACAGTACCATTCCTTTAATAAAATTAAGGAGTGCACAATGTAGGAACCAAAAAGCGATAGAATCCATCCATGAAAATCATTCAAACGTATCAAAATATATAATTTGCCTATTTCTATATGCCTTTCCCTTTCCTCGTCTCTTAATGTGCTCCACCAAACTGCTATATCACTGAAAAACAAAATTTAATTTCGAATAAAATTTAAAAAAAAAACGTTTCAAAAGATCACACTTGTAATATATATATATATATATATATATATCTATGTGTGTGTGTGTGTGTATAGTCAACAACGTGTATACTTCAAATCTTAAATTTAGACATGGACTATAAAAAACTTAAGTTTTTTAAGATTTGAATTTTAATTGTTAAATTATCTTAAAATTTAAAATAAATTATACAGACCTCTTTTAAATTTGACTAAAATTATATAAATATCTTTTTATTTTTTAAATATACATAAACCTCATTTGAATTAAAAATTATGCTATACTTTTATTCAAGTTTAAAATTTTCAAGTAAAATATTATTTGTTAATCTAAATATATTTTTTAATTAAAATATCCTATTATATATTTTTATAGAAGATATTTTAATCATAACAATTAAACTAAAGTGTATATTTTAAAAATAAAAAAATTATTCTGGCTTATTTGATACATAGAATAAAAACAAAAAAACAAAAAAATGATTTTATGGATGAAAAAAGACTTTTATACCCCTAATTTAATTTGAATTCAAAAAAGAATAGGAATTATTGAATAATGATGAATAGTACACATAATTATATAAAAGGAATCCTTCTATTTTAAACAAAACCAAACATTCCCTTATTAATTTTAATCAAATTCTAAAAAAAATGTATATAATCTACTCTAAAATTTATAATAAATAATAATTATTATGTACAAATTTTAAAACATATATATCATTAAGAGCTCAGGCTTTTAGATCTAGATCCTCAACAGTAGTGGGCGGGAACTACGCAACGAAGTTAACAGATGTTCAGCCGTTTGATCAATCGTGCGAGTCACAGTGCACCACGCATCCACCCTTTGCTAGAACACAGGCCAAAACGCATCGTTTGGTAAGTCAAAACGATGCATTCTGAGTTTATTTACCTAGCGCCCTTTGTCTCTCCCAAAATAGCAGCATCGCATCAGTTTGAAGAGAGGGAGAATGAGAGTGTAAACTAATTTGTTGGTCCGTTGGCCGAAGTTGCTACTGTGTACGAGCTCTTGCTGCTGATTCGTGCTTGAGGAGCATTTCGATTGAGAGACAAAGATAAATCTAGTCCGTTGGATTTAAGATTGAGCATTGTTGAGAAGTAATTAGAGGTAATGACCAATGAATGGGACTCAACTCTTTCATTTTCAATTGTATAATTAGAACATAGAAAAGTAAATCCTATATGATTGTGCTTTGCAAGCTTTCTATTACATTTCTTGCTTTCGACATTTGAGATTGGATTGATTTCTATTACTATTGCATGCCTTATTGGTGTTGTTGTTTGTTGCTGTCTACCATGCATTCTTGTTATCTTGTATGTGGCAGCAAATCAAGGCAAATCAAGTAAGTAAGCTTTTCCTTATTCTTTTGCTTGTTCTATAGGTTATTTTGAGATAACTAAGTACTTTATACTCCAATCCCCTACCTATTAAGTCTCCCTTGAGAAAAACAAATTTGCAAACATACAGCTAGCTATCAATATTGCTAGTTTATATAATTCGCTGGCTAAAAGAAAGTAAGTTTCTTGTTGTAAAATGGAAGGAAAGTAAATGAATCTTGTTTGGAATAGAAAGCTGATGTTGCATTGGCTACATTTCTACTTTGCATTATAACCTTGATTATTATGGGCTTCAAGACATAATTGTTCATTCAATAAAACTACCTTTGCTATGGATGAGTAGTTTTTAGTTTGCTGAATGGTTTTATCATTCTCATATAATAGTTCCTTTGCAATTTGTAATCTAAAACACCAACTATATATTAAGAGGGCAGATGTGGATAGATGTTTTGAATGATCATTTTTACTATTTGACAATAGTTTTGATTTTAACTTCAATGCTCTATTTGAAATAGGGAAATAATTGTTGGGACAATTTTAACTAGGAGCAAGGAAATAAAAATATTATCACTTTGGCTCATTGAAGTAGATATTTTATTATGAAATGTAAATTGAATTAAGTTGTAGTAAATTATAGATTATCTGTTATAAAATGGGGTCATGGACCAAGTTAGGGTTATTCCTATTGCTTTTTTAATTTTATAAAATTATGTCACTATAATGTCCACCCCTTGTACTATCCTAGTTTGTGGATCTTCATGAAAAACTTTTGGATTTCAAATTATTGTTGAAATATTTGCATCTTGCATGTTATCTTTAAAATTAACATATCCTTGGCAATAAGTAAACTAGATTATTTTATCAATTTAACAAGTGGGGTGCAAGTATTATTGCAGGCAATTCATCCATATTCTTATATTAATGTTTGAGCTGGTTGTTGCTTCTTAATAAGATTTGGTATATCTGGAAATTATAGTCTAAATGGATCAGAATGGATATGTTATCCTTTATTGAAGATATTATACCAATTATAGGGAAAGGTTTACACTTCAGCTGTGTTATGAAGATCTTTGTCTTATGAACTAAAGGATCTTTCTTCATTGCACTTTGAATATTGATATATGTTAGGTCTCATATGTTGATAAACTTAGTGTGCATTGCAAACTTAATGTGTTATTTGACTTTTTTTTCTTTTTTAATTATTGTTCTTTCTTTGGTAATACATGTAGTTTGACTTGTATGCATTGTGATTGAGATTATGCTAGATTCTATGTTGGTTGATAATTTTATTATGAATTAGAGGATCTTTTTCTAATGTTAAATATTTTGTTCTTTTATTGATTCTATGCATTAAGGATTGACAAGTATAATCATAAAATTTTCATATGATTTTTATCATGTCCTTTCTATCCTTTCCAGGAAGGGGCAACCAAAGAAGAGATTAATCAGTTGCCAAAATACAAGTTTTGAAGGATTGATAGATTAAAGAAAGTTGATGGTGATATTCAAAACCCTTCCAGAACGTGATATACCTGCAGAACATGTTTTTTCCTTGGAAGATGCAATAAGTTCTCATTGTATTTGTACAAATAAGGATAATCTTTTAAAATAGAATTCTTGAAAACACAATCCATTAATTTTAAACTAAAATTTTATTTTGGTCCTCCACAAATGAACCAATTTTCTAGTTGGTCCCTCATAGGTTTTCACTTCATTTTAGTCCCTTGCATCTCAAATTTCATCCAAATTTATCAAATGCAACATCCTTACTTATTAGATGCAACAAACCACAATCAAGTACTACACTCCTTACCTCATAGTCATAAATTAACACAGCATCCTTACTTCACATATAGAGTAAAAACAATACTTAATGACAATAACACATAGATAAGGAAAAAAATCATAATTCTCTAGCTACTAATCTGTGAGTAAATAAGTGGCAATAGATTATTTATGCCATATGATACATAGAAAAGACAATATCTTCATTCAACCAAATAAATCTCCTATCTTAGGTATGCTTTACTGCTTTAAGTGTCTATGAGAGTTTAAAAGAGAGGTAGAGATAAACTATATAATAAATGGAAAAGATAAACATATCCAGCTTTGCATGCCTAAATAGAACATGGATTCAAATAAATGAAAAACTTGGAAGCCTTATAGCCACAAATAGATAAATTCTGTAATTTTATACTAACAAATAGCTTGTGAAATTAACACTGAACATCCTCTGCTTTAAGTGTTATTATGTTTCTGGTACTACATATATTAGTGTGGAACACCATTGAACCATTCACTTGTCATTGGTTAACAATTCACTTATAGAATGCTGACCTATTATAATATTTTGGTTTTTTTGTTTGATCTTTTATGGAGGATGGACAGGTCTATCTTCAAAGCAAGTTCTAACAGTTGATGTCAATCTTACAATCAAATTACTTTCCTATGATAGCATTAAAGCAAGTTCCAATAATTGGTGTCAACCTTGGCAAATATTACTTTCCTGTAATAGCATTAAAGGATGGGAAAACACTTGTGCACTATTGATGGGGCTAAACTCCACTTGCAACTGATTAATACAAGTCAATTTGAGTTGTGCTTGTGAAGTTGATTTATCTAGTTACTTGAATAGATTACTATGTATATGATACTAGATAGAGTTGTTGCACTTGAATAAGATACTATGTATATGATACTACATAGAGTTGTGGAATTGCCACTAATGTAATGAAAACTAAAGTCATGTTGTAATAGAGAAATAAATACGATGAATTCAATACTTTAATTTCTTTCATTGCTCTTTTTACAAAGTTGTGATACAATAAAGTGTCACAAAAAATATACAAAAGTGCAATATACAATGTGTAGAGTTAACATGTAATGACTAAAGTTGCTTGATACAATAACCAAAAAATGTTGTTTTTAGCTATAGGGATCAACCATCTTGGTTATTGTCATTTAGAACACCACCATAGAATTCTGGAGTAGGATGATTGAGTGGCGCCTATATTATAAACAATAAAAGTTACAAAAGGATTACAACTTGCTTTAACTTGCAAAGCAATCACATAACATTTCTTTTTCCAAGTCCTTTTACCATAAAAAATCTTTTGAAACTAAATTGCCCCTTAAGTGTTTGAGGGTACTCATTAGGTGTAGGAGGTGCTGAACAAGATATTCCACATTTCATATGACCTAAGACTTCATTGTCCTACAAGTAAACTAAAAAATTATTAAGTTTTTAATGAAATGAAATAAGAAATACTAAAATAGACATAAGTGTAAATTATATACCCCTAATTGTTGAATTTGTGAGTGTCCCTCAACTAGAGCTTTTCTTCTTCTCTAAGGTTAAAGCTCAACCCAAATTTTTATCCGTCTTCTCCCTTTTATTCTAACTCGCTTCTTTAATCCTTTTGCTTGTGCTACACCCCCATTTACTGGCGCCATGGTCTCACTAGTATCATTGTTCACACTCTTTTGCCTCAAACCAAGCTCCGCTACTTTCTTGCATAAATCATCTATAGCTTTATCTACAAACTTTGATTTCTCATCACAGGTAGATACCTTAAATGTCAATCTTATCATTTTGGAGCAAAGTTGCTTATACCAGCATGTGCTAGATAGCCTAGCATCTCCTAAGATGTATTGATTGGGAACTAGTTTAACGTCTAGCATATTGAACACTTTCAAAGTATGACTACATAATATCCCCACTAATTGAAACTTTCTACAACTACAAGAAATGGATTTATGAATAGGATCAAATGAGACCTTCCACTCCCCCTTTTGACTATCTTGGGTGACAATATATTCAAAAATAACTTAACTTTCATCTCTTTGCTTGATAGAAGCAGCTAAACATAAGTCAAACTCATCCTGAAATAGCTCAAAGATTTTAGGAGTATAAATTTGTGCAAGTTGCTTTAGTATTGGAAAATTTTCACACTTCAACCTAGGTAATTTATGCCGAGCCTCATACTCACATGTCTTCTCCATATATCATTTCTCATCCACCACCTTTTCAAAATGCACAAAGAATTGTTTGATATTCGCATTTGATTTCAACCAAGTCTTGACATATGCATTCAAGCTCTCATTAAGTTGCGTGCTTCTCATCCCTAAGGTGAAATTTTCTTCATATGACATGTTATCCATTTTTCCTTTATACTATATATAGACTTCAACCAAGTATTCTCTTGGACATTGTACTCCATAATCATCTTGCTCCATGCCACCTCGAACTCATATTCATCATCATATTCATACATACATTTCTTAAACTCAGTAAGAAAATGAGATCCACCTTTCATTAAGTTGCCTAAATGCTTGATCCCATTTTGCATCAAGTGCCATGTACATAGAAGGTGATGAGCATCTGGCATTACCTCACCTACAAGGTTGGATCCAAGGTGAAATTAGCAAGGGACATAAACTTTATATTAACATGGTTATATAACAAGGGAACAAATAAGATGCTTACCTAGTGCTTTAGTCATTGCTTGATCTTGGTCAGTGAAAATAGTTTGAGGCCTCTTTTCTCTGTGTGCTTCAAGGAATTTTTTGAATAGCCACTTGAATGAGTCTATCATTTCATCATACAACAATGTAACCTCAAAAATTACCATTCCCCTATAATGATTAAATCCTAAAAACAAAGCAAGTGGTCTATGTGCACTATTGGTTGAATAAGTTGTGTCTAGACAAATTACATCCCCAAAATAGTCATCGTCAATGATCATTCTTGCATCGACTTAAAAAATATTTGTTATGTGTTCTTCATTGTCTATTTGATATGCATGGAAGAACGATGAATTTTCTAACAACTGTCTTTGAAAATATTGCAAGAGACAATCTACTTCCCCAAAGGCCATGCTTCGTTGTCTTTTTGTTCGGAGACAATTTTTGGCATCTAAACTGGTATACCCAAGATTATCTCTACCTCTTACATGTGTGCATGAAAGCTGAAATGCTGTTCTCTGTTATAGTCTAGACTCCTCAGCCAGTTCAATCTCATGCGCTTGAACTTGGGATATCTTGCGATGAGATGCCAACATATGCGTTGTTGTTGAAGGTTAGACAGGATGATTATGGGCCTCAACAAACTCATGGATTACTAATTTTTCATTCTTTATCGCAAGTGCAATTCTCAGTTTACACTCAGTTCTTGTCTGAAGCTTAAGATTAATGATCAAAAAATCTTTTTTGTTTGGTTTTCGATGACCCTCCTTACAACAAACAAATCTACATGAACTAATAGAGCCATCTTTTTTGAAATTGCAATATTGTTTCCTCATTCCAAACTCAGTTCTCCCACCATAAGCTACCCAAAAAAGCCAAGTTGCCTCTATGCCATCAAATTCCATACCCACTCTTGGCTTTCAGTCATATTCTAAATTCACCATCTGTAACAAACAAGATACAGGAGCACACATATACGAGTACATTATTAATGTAATAGACATTAATAAATGGACAACAGGAGCAAGAACAAATCGCATCTAGTACAAACTAATATTGAATAGAACATAGATTGTCATATGTTTAAAAAACATTCTAACATAATATTGAAATTACTACATATGGAAAAAAAATAACCATTACCTAAAAAAAGGGTACATGAACAAATAATTAACCCCCAAAAATGAAAAATTGACAACTTCACTTCCACTTGTAGCTTCTTACATCGAATGTTTATTGAAATTTAACCTGGTAAAATGAATTAGGTTATATTTGTATTATCTAGTATTGTTATTAATCATTATTACTTATTCTCATTACACCTAGGTTCAGTAACTTTATGCATAAGACACATGTTAATTTGATTTCACTTAATTTTTTATTGCAACTTGTCAAAATGAGGATAGCTTTCCCATAACCTCACCAATTCCATTGTCTTTAAATTTTACAATTTTAATAAATCAGAATTTAACCTCTCTGAAATGGAATTCGATGAACAACACATTAGAAAAAAATTTACATATCAATATCAATGTAGGAAAAGCAAATAGAGGAAATTTATAGACTATTTATAGAATTATTTGATTTACCTAAGATTGAAATTCATTAACACATGCAATTCCTATTTATAAAACTTTTGGATTTATGTCATCTTCAAATTCATTAGCACTCAAATAACAAGAAGCAAGACCTATTGTGATAGCTTCTTTCTTTCTCTAGTTTCAAATCTTTCCTCTTCAACAAACAGACTAACTTGTTTGGTGCATTCTCAAAAACTAAATAGCTTTGAGTGCTCTACCAAAAATATTTAATCTTCCAGTGTAAAAGCCTTGAAACCAAACATGATATACAAGGCATAGGACAACCCCCATTTTTTGAACAAGCCAAGCAAAATTGAAAAGCAAACCTCTTTCTAGGATTCATATATATAGATAATATAAAGGCCAACCTCAATGCGTTATCAATGTTAAGAATGTAAGCCTTAGGAAGCTATTCTAATGGCTCCACTTCCATCCTTCCTTTCTCTGCCACTTTCGACAGACACAAAGCATTAAGGAGTAAGTTGCATAATAGAGCAAACTTCATAGGTGTCACTGTTGCTTTTGCTTTTCTCTGGTGTGAATAAACATTTGAAATACCATTAATTCTCTCCAAAATGATTCATAAGCTTATCCAAAATAGTGCCAAAATTGCACCATCATCTATAGTGCACGAACGTTGAAATAGAAGAACATCCGAGCAAACCTAACATTGTCATTTTTAGGAGATCAAAGAAGGCTGAGACATTGCCATTTTGAGGGAGATAGAAGACGCTGGGTAAATGAATTTAGAACTCATCATTTTCACTTACCAAAAACGATGCATTTTGGCCTATCTTCCAACAAAGGTGGATGCGTGGTGCACTGTGACTCACACGATTGATCGAATGGCTAAGCATCCGTTGACTTCGCTGCGCAGTTCCCACCCACAACTATCGAGGATCTGGATCCCAGACTTTTTTGTGTCACATCATTTTAAAGAAAACATGACAATCTCTTATCAACATGTTACATCTCAAGTTTCAATGTTGATGTCCTTTTCAAATAATTTCACATGTCAATGAGTTTTAGAGTTGCCCACGGATTCTCTCTCGGGGAGAGAAAGAGGCCTAATTTCTTCTCTCTTTTTCTCTATCTGTATAGATCTTCTCCTAGAAACTCACAAATGTACATAATGATAAAGGATGAAACATTTATGGTCAATTTACAATTTAATCCTTTGCAATATTCAATGAAATCTGTCGTGTGGGTACTATTTCACATATTTTAATAAGATTTAAATTTATATGGTCGCATTTTAAAAAAATAATATTTAATTTGACATTAATTCATATCGCATGATTCCTTAAAGAAAAAATTTATAAATGAAATATATATAAATTTTAAAATCGCATATCTCATAAATTATTATTATCCTTATTATTTTTTAAACAAAAGGAAAAATGATTGTGAAATTATTTACGAATGTGATTGGAATCAATTTATACCAATCTATGTAAAGCCAATTCCCATTTATTTGTTGTTAATTTCTTGTAGAATATAGGTCTTACAAATAAATTTACCATCGGATAATATAACGGTCGATTGGTTCAATTAAAAGAACGAGATTTTTTTAATTATTTATAATATTTATTATATTATTATAACCATTAATTAATAGTATTTATTCTTATTTATAACTTTTTATAGTAGAAACATAATAATTATTTTCCATCTTTAAAATAACTTTTTTTCTTGCTTTCAATTTTTATTTCTATCCTAATAATTTTGCAATTTTGCATACCAAATAGGTACCAATCCATAACACAATTCATTGACATGGTGACATGTTTATAAACTCTCGGTTCATATTGTCTCATATATATATCTATATAAATTAATTTGATATTCTTTTCTATTATTCAGTTAAACGAACAAATAATATTCCTTTGAAGGAAAGTGTTACAATATAGGTTTTTTTTTTTTTAAATTATATAAGATTCTTTATATATTATTAAAATTTTTAATTAAAATATAATAAGTGTATGATTTTTAAATATGATTATAGTTTTTTAATTAAATTATATATTTATTATAATATTAATAAAAAATTATATGCTTTATCATATTTTAATTAAGAAACTTAATAATAAAAATATAAAAAATATATTTAAATATAATCTTTTTTCAATCAATTATTGAAATATGAAACACCTAATGCCAATACTATCCGGAGGCAAGCATGGTAATATTTGAACCAAGGAGCAATTCTTACATACATTAGGTGCGACACGTCATTTATACACTCAACGGTTAATATTTATTCTGCACGTAGATTCCACTTATACTTCGCATGGACTCCACCTGTACAAATCTATTTTTGGCCCTTGATTTTTTTAGGTGCACCATACTCCAGGTGCACCTAAAAAATTTTTGGAGTCTAGTAGTTCTTCATTTTCCACAATTTTACCGTTTTTGACATCTATTTTTTATTTTTGTTAATTTGATTTCGGCAAGAATTTAAATTTATATGTTTCAGTCTTGAAAACGACTTTAGTACATAGTATATGACATATATTTGTTCAACTGTGCATAATTGAAAATGTTTTAAGTCTTCTAAATTTTGAAAAATGAATTTGAAAAAGGGCATGATTAAAGAGTAATATATCTTTTTAATTTTAAAAAGATTTGATGATTTTGCATCAATGTTTATATCAATCTTGTAATTTAACTCACCAAGAAATTTTATTTTTCAAAAACTAGTTTACAATTAAAAACAACTTAATCGAGTTACTATTTAGTGATTAGTATTTTCAAATATTGTAAATAATCTTTTGTAAGATTAATTAAATAAGCCCGATTTACGTCTTTTAAAATCAAAGTAGGCAGTAGTTTATTCTAAATAAAAAAATTGAAATTGACACCACCTTTGAGATTGCATTCCCTATATCTGTAAGTGTGGATATGGGATGGGTTCTATGATCTAATTTATTCAACCCTAATAAAAATATATGATTAAACTAAAATTTGTTAGTCTGGTCCTCTAGTTGAACCAAGTTGGCCAGGCTATTCCTTATAGGGCTTCCTTTTTTGGGCCTAAATTATAGGACTTGACTTGAGCCTAAAGTGCATCATGTAAGTTAACTCAAACAGTGTCATTTTTCGTTACCATATGGATAAAACTAATTAAGATGAAAGTATTTAGTTAAATTATTCTTAAATATTGAAAGACAAGTTGATTTAACTAAAATCAAAAGGATCAAATTAAAATTTTTTATAATATCAAATAAACAAAAAATATATTCAAGTCTATAGCTTTTTTTTCTATAATGTGAAAATCTGAACCTAAAATGTTATTTATAGTCCTCTTTACTCAACTCAAGGGAGCCAAACCTACTATATAATTTAAGAACTAACTTGAACTCAGTGTAACCATATTTACCGCAACGCATAATTACTTATGATGGTATAAAATTATAGGATTACACTGAAATATACTTTTTTTATAACTTTATTATCAAATTTTTTAATAAAAGCCTAATATGTGTAAAACGAACTTTAAAAAATTCAATCATTTAATATTGAGTTATAAAAATTATATACTTGCCTATAAAAATTATATATACATTATATTTTAATTGAATAACTTGATTATAAAGATATAAAAAATTATATATAATTTTTTTTTTCAAAATTATATAACTAGTATTGTACCTTATTTGGTATGCGGTGGATCCGATAGGGACCTTGCTGCTTTGTGCTTGTCTTCTGCATTTTCTCTCGCAATATTCTCTATAAGACTCCTCATCTTCATGATCAAAACCATATTGTGGTATTGTGGAACAAAGAGGAAGAGAAAGAGTATTCTCCATGGTGAATTTTACGTCAACCATGGCCAATATCGCCAAAATTACTAACGCCATGAAAGCTAGATTTTTGTTTTCCATGCCAAGTAATTATCTTCTTCTATTTAACTTAGCATGTGTTTGATATATTAAGCTTTATATTTGGCATTTATTATTGTTGTTGTTGGTGGTGATCTTATTAATATCTAGTTATTTTGTTTAATAAAAAAATTTGCATACTGAAAAAAGATAGCACGATGAGAAGAACACTAAATTAATGGAGTGATAATTAAGAAAAGGAGACAACTTTTCATGAAACTAATGGCTACGGGGCTATAAATTTTTTATTTGAATTAGTTTTGAAATGATGCTGGCCAAGGCTGATTATTAATTTTTGTTTTTAACAAATAAAATAATGAAAGAAATAATCTGTGTCTCATACACCTCGTCTAATTGTAGCATCAAACATAACATCTCAATTAGATGTGTTTGCCTGTGCTGTGCATCTCCGGAGTTCCACCAATGGATTTGCAAAGTTTTTTTTTTAATTATATAAAAACTAAAAAAAAAAAAGAAATAGGCACAGAGCTCAAAAAAAAAAGGTGAACCGATACTATTCCGAAATTAATAAATAGTACCAGTTTCTTCTAATATATATATATATATATATATATATAGTGGTAGAATTACAAAACGTGCAATGTAATTTATCTCACGGCCAGTTCTTTCAACAGCACAAGAATTCCCTAGTGCATAGTAGGCAACTTTTTTTTTTTGTTTTAAAAAAAACTTATTAGTACGGCTCTTCTATAGGGACAAATCTACGAAGCACACAATTTGAAATCCCTTTAACATGTGCAACATATTAGGTCAGTTAGAAAGAATGTTGAATTGTGAAAAAATTTTATGGACACAAAAAATAAGATAATTATGATGAATTTATGGAAACAAAATATTAAATATTTGCATACAGTTGTTTGAAAATATCATATCAATAATCGTATTTCAAAGATTAAGAATTCACAAGGAAGGTGAGCACACAATTATGATGAGACTGAAAAGCTGACACCTGATTATTTCACTGATATTTATAGACAAGATAATATTTTATCGGTGGAGCATATTAGCTAGCAATTGGAGAATCTTAACATTCCACAGTTGACTGTAGTGCTTTTACTATAGATTATAAAACCTGCTGTTTTTCAAACTAAGCCAGCCAGAATTTCTAAAATTCCCTCACCTTTCGCTTTCAAGGGCTTCCAACCAATTGGGCTTTGCAATGGTATTTTGTAGATTATTACTAAAGTTCTGGTTGACAGATCCTGCAAGATTCTGTTCTCATTTCTCAATTTCAAAATGTTTTCTCTTTAAGTTAGATTGATTTCTGACAATATTTTCCTAGCTTCTAAATTAATGATTGAAGGAAAGAAGTCGGGTTTGGGGGTATTTATTTGTAATAGATAGATTTTCTCAATTTTTTTTTTCCATGCGATATGACCATAGTCATAAGTTGGACTTTGATCTTGTTTCACAACAAAGATACCAAATTCAAGAAGAGAAAGGGAGAAGTTTTTTTTTTTTTTTGAGACATTTCTTTTATCTGTCAAAAAACAAGTCAAGTGTAACAATTAGTGTAAAATTCAAAATTTTAAAAAGATTTTGAATATTAATTAATTAATCCTCTTTAAATTACATTAATTAAAATGTAATGAATTTTATATTCATAATGCTAAGAAATGGAAGACCAGATGGTGTGCTTTCAAGATCCATATGCAAAATACATATTACAAAATCTTAAGGAATGTTTTGGAAGGCAGTAATGAAGCAGATGTACTTTCCTTCACATTGGGTGCAACTGGTTATGCAATGTGCCGCTACATTTACATATACCTTGCTTCTGAATGGTCAGAAAATCCAGCAGTTCATTCTAGAAAGAGGATACTGCGTCAAGGAGATATGTTATCTCCCTATCTTTTCTTACTCTAATTCAAATATACTCTCTTGTATGTTGGTTAAACTGGAATAGGATAAAGTAATTCAAGCATCAGGTTTGCTTGTCGTGGACTTTGTGTTTTCCATTTCGATACTATTTTGTTCTTCAAAGTGATACCTGAAGCTTGCCATGCAAATTGGCAGACTCTTGAAACATATGCTCATCTAGCGGGATAGCAAATTAATGGAGCAAAGTCAGAGATTATATTTAGTCCAAGAAGGCCCAGAAATTTCAAACGCATAATGGCTTCTATTTTGGGGCTACGACATAAAGCTCATCTGGGTAAATATTTTGGCGTCGAAATATGGAATTATCGCAACAAGGCAGGAGTTTTTAAGAAGCCAGTTGACAAAGTGAGACTTACTGATGGTTAGAAAGCCAGAACTTGTCAAATTGGTTCCACAGGCTTCATCAGTGTATCAGAAGTCAGTTGTTGCTATACCAAAGAAATTCGCTTCTCAGATAGATGCAATCACCACAAGTTTTTCCTCGGAATATCATGGCGATTGTTTAATCTAAAGGAATCTAAGAAAGGGTGAATTAAATTGAGTTATTAAAATTCACTTAATTTTTAGAATGAAAACTTTGGCTTCCAAAAAAAAGTTTGTCACGAAGGAATTAGGTTGATGAAAAACACACAGTAGTAGTGATTTTGAAATAACACGGATTCATGAATTTTAAATTCTTATTGAAATTTGAAAATTTAGTGAGTTTCTTAAAAATAAATTTACTTTGAAAAATTTAGTGGCTTTGCAAAACCAGTGAGTCAATCAGTTCTTTTTGTATGCAAGTAAATTCAAGAAGATAAAAGAGTAGAGTTCAAGAAAATATCACATTACAAAATTTATAATGGTTTAGAAGAAGACAGTCCTACATCCACTTACAAGCATAAAGCAAGAGAATTTCACATCGAAGGTAATCTCTCAATTTTCAACCTAGGCAACCTCTTCATTAAGGCTCAACCATTTAGTTTTTACCACCTATTCAACAAAATAACCATGAGAGTTCAACTATCAAGCTTTTATGCCTATACAAATAAGTAACTTTAAGGGCTTAGCTTTCTTAGCTTTCATGCCTAATCTAGGTAACCTTTACAAATGCAGTTTAACATATTTGCTTTTACACCTTTCATCGACCTAAGTTTTTGACAAAGTTTCTAAATACTCAATTAGATTAAATATAGGAGGCAGATACAAAAATCAAAACAAGGCTCAAAAAGAGCTCCAACATAAATAACTATAGTACAACTCCATTGTGAGGAATGAAATCAATGCAAGTTTACTTTAGCACATAATAATAGGTGAATAAGGAAGAAACTATGTAAAAATTCATTTACAGCCGATAGACTTCATCTTCATTGCTCTTCCTTAAATACCTAATGAGAGGAAAAGTGGCTATTACTCACAAGCCTTCCTTTCTTTTAGATGGAGATCTTTATAACAGCTAGGAAGTCCATCTTTAATGCATAGCTAGCTCCAACATTCTCCAGTAATCATATTTTCAAGTACTGATGAGTGGTGGTTGCTTCTTTCTTCATTGCATACTCAACATTTCTATCAACTTCTAGCAACATTCAACAAGACTCATTCTCCCTTCTTCATTGTGGAGAGTGAATGAGGCATAGTGTGGAGAGAGGGAAATGCCATTGTGATAGTGAATATAATTGAAGAAGTCTCTTTGTATCTTTCTTATTTTACAAGTCTAAAAATTATGATGTGTAGAGGTTAATATCTTAAATCTAGTATTTCAAAATATTGATTGTTTTTTATCTGTCACTCATTTCTTTTTTTTTTTTGATATATCTTCCTTTTCTTTGTAATTTCAACTCTACTTGCCAAGATGTGAGGAAGATGTTTTGACACACACTTTGTACTTTGGCTTTGACTAGTGGGCATTACTTTTTGAACAATGGCACTTTTTTGTAGGTAAAAAAAAAAAAGTGAAAAAGTCATGAATCCCCTTAATGTTTTATGATCATATGAGCCAGGCTACTAAGGATAATCATGGGTCAGGCCAGGTCAAGTATTCGCCTAATTTGATGTTTACCGTAATTTTGCACTAGGTTTCATTTTTTAAGTTCAGTGCTTAGGTTTGGTTTAGCTTAACTTGGTTTGGTTTAGTAGCAACTAAATCAAGCTAGTCTTTTAGGTTGGCCAACTTTTTTTTAATTTTTGGTTAAAATTATAAATTAACCCTTGAAAACAATAATTTTTTTTATATAAGTCCTTAAAAAATTACATTTTTTTCCTTAAAAAAATTTCATATAAATCCTTAAATTTTTTTTTAAAAAAATTAATAGCACTGAGCCAAATTGGTCAACATGATCAGCCAATGTTTAACTTAGCCAAATCACATGCCTTGCCCTAGTTAACTCTTTATTTCTTTAGGCCTTGACTTAACCTGATCCAATGTGATAAGGCAAAATTGAATTGGCCATGCCACTGTGCATTATGATCACCCCTACAAGTCGCAATACTCTAATGAATTAGAAGACCTGAGCCAATTGTATTACCAACACTTGCCATTATGCCTTTTGGACAGATAATATATTATATAAATTTGTGTTTTGGCCTAATAAAGATTCAGATCCAATTTAGAATATTAAACACTTTAGGCTAACAAGTATGTGATCTAGCTTGTATAGAACTTTTTTGGCGTAGTTTGATAGAAATGATGATTTTGGCCTAAATTAAAATACATTATGAATTTTCAAAGTCTTTTCCATTAAACTCTTTTTTCCATCTTTGACATAATTAAAATATATGTACACCTTTGATTCAACATAAATAAACTCGCTATGCATTTTGTTAATGAGTAGCGATTATGACTTCCAAAAAATCATGGAGGTCTAGGCCTTTATTCAATAAAGAAAGTTAAGTAAGCAAGTGTGGAGAATTATGGAGCTCACAATCACCTTACAATAGATGGATTACTTTCACGTTTTGCAAGGTAACATTAAAAATGGGTTTTTTTGTATAACCATACAACCACATTGAGTATAAAAAAGTGTTTTAGCAAATTTCCATCCCATATTAGATAATTCATGGTGGTGCATTGGGCTTGGTAATTGGGTTTGTATAAATGTTAAAATTTAATGGCTCATTATTCTCGTTCACTTTTCTTTGAGTATTACAATAAATTGATTGAGGAAGGAATCAGATGGTGGATCAGGATCTAGATAAAATCCATCAATTTTATAATCTAGATATCTTTACTAACATTCAAGCGACACCTATTTCCAAATGCAACAATCCATTTAGTTCCTTTGTTTCGATGGATCACTTTATGGAAGCTTAATGTCCTTTGACACCTCTTTGTCCTTTCATGGAGATTGAGAAATAACATCATTTTTAGATTCCTCTAATATGTGGTTTTTGTGAAATTATAATGAGGATGTAGATAACCTTTTCTTTACATTGCATGTTTGCCAAGCCATTTGGTTTGGGTCAGATTTGGGTTAACATACTGAAAAATTTATTGGAATAACAAGTTTTCTAAAGCTCCGTATTGGTGGGAGAAAAAAAAAGGGGATGTAATAATAATCACTTTTAAAAGAGATGAATATATATGATAAGCAAAAAATGTAAATAATTAAAACTATTGCATACATAAAAGTAGAGCAGGCAAAAGTGAAGCGAGTTAACTGAAAGTAGAGCAACCTCTAGGAGACAAATTGGAGTTTTTTCTAAAAGATAAATAGAGTTAACTTGACAATAGCAAATAAAAGAGAGAGTTAAAGGAGAGAAATATTATTAAATTTATCATGGTTCAGCTATTAGATTATGTCCAATCCCTTTAAATTATGAGGAATTTTCATTAATTAATCTTCAAATTATAATCAACATAGTTTTACACATGCTTACCATTAACACAATATTTATTAATTTTCTTTAAACTAATATAATATTTGGATTTTATACAAGTTCATCCAAAACTTTTTTCTTTAAGGATTTTCACTAAACTCACTCCAAACTCACTTTATAGAAAAATATGAGAATAAATTTAGAACCATTATCAAGAAAGGGATTACAATTATCTCACTCTTTTTTTAAAATTCTCTAAAGTTAGATAAAACCAAAAACTAAACTTAGATAAGATTAAAAAAATAATGGAGGACTATAGTATAATTTTGGCATTTCTTTTTGTGCTTCAATCCATATGTTCTTTTGTTCATTTTCTTTCACTTATATAGAAGTTTTAAAATGAACCTGTTGGAAAACAACTTCTAAAGTAGCTATTGAACGAGAGAGAAATTCAACATTAGGAAATATAGTCAACTATAAAGACTAGTGTGTGCAATTCTATGGCTTACAAACCTACATCTTTTGTCTCTTTCTTGTTTCCTTGCTTTTTGTTTTTGTATCTAACGTTTTGAATTTTTCCTTCTTAGTTTTAGGTCTCTAGCAGCAAGAACAATGGAGTTCTAAACACCCTTAAAATGCAACATATTTGACTTGTGAAAAGAATATTAAGTTAGGATATTATAAAAACACTTTGTTATAGGATAGTTGTAACACACTTTTTTAATATTTTAATAACTATTATAATAAAATACTATATTAAAAGCATTTTTTTTAATTCATCATACCATCTTTTTGAAAAGAAGTATTATATAAATTTTGCTTTTAAGGTTCACTTAATGCAATTAATGAAGACAAGATAAAAAGAGAAAAAGCTACTTTTGCAGCATATTAGGGCCCGTTTGATTCTGTTTTTGTTTTATTATATTTAAAATAAATATTTTTTAGAACAAGTTTTGAGAACAAAAAAATTAAAAAATTCATTTGAATCATTATTTTGAAAAGTAATTATTTTTTATTTTTTTTTCTGATTCCACAGAACAAAGGTTACAAAACATCTAAAATATGTTTTGATTTTTTTGTTTCCGAAAACAAAATTTTATTTTTTTGTTTTACAAAACACTTCATTGAAAACACATTATCAAATAAGTTTTTTTATTTTTTTGTTCTTAAAACAAAAAACTGTTCTGAAAACAGTTTACCAAATAGGCCCTTAGACTTTTGACTTCTATAAAACTTCAATAAAGAGTATTAAAATAGGATACTATATTTTATAAGCAAATTGTTATTTTTTGTTTTGGTTTAGTAGTGTTGTGTTTTTTTAATAATATTTCATAGATATTTCTTTTATTATAAAGTGTGTAAATTAATAAAACCCAATAAAATAAAGTAAAATAATATAAAACTTAATCAATTGATTTAGATAGATATCTCAATCAAAATATTATTAACAAAATGCTCCATTTTAATTTATTTTATTTTTTAATAATTATTATTACCCAATAAAAATAAATTAAATGACTTTTATGCAATAAGGCAATATACAATATATAAGTATATTTAATTTAATGATTTTATAAATTTGAATTAAGAATTTTGTTATTATCAAAATAATATACCACAACTTTAGGGCTGGCACATAAACTTGCTATAAATAGACTTACTTAGTAGTGGTTTAGGTATTATAACAAGTTAAGCTTTAGAATTAACAGGAGAGTGTAATCCGGATCTCAGGTAATTGTGATTAAAATAATATTTATAATTTTATCTATGTAAAAATTGTAAAATTTTTATTTTAATAGAGATTTTTTTTTTGAAATCATGAATGAAAATTTATTTAAGAAACCAAATCATGAATGAAAATGTTAACTCTTAAGTTAAGAAATGTTCAAATTACATAGCAAAAGAGAGAGTAATTTTTTTTTTTGTATTTTTCCGCAAAGGACAAGTATAACTGCTTATTCGAGATCTGTGGAAGGGAGGTGAGAAAAGGAAAATGAAAAGGAAAGTTGAGAAAAATTATAATTTTATTTCTATAATTATTATTCAATTATTATTTAATATTTTTAATAATAATTATTCAATTATTAAAAGTAAGAGTATTATAGATATTTCTTATATACAAAATCAACTTTTTACTTTTTATTTCCATCCCAATTTTCTATGTACCAAATAGACTTTAAAGTATTAGAAGGAGGTAGTGAGAAAAGCAAAGTGACTGAGATTAAATCCATGTGTATTAGAGACTCGTAATATTTATTTTTAAAAGAGGTATTATTTAAATCAAGGTTATCACTTTTTATCATGTTTAAAAGTTGATATTTTGCCATGAAGATTTATAATAACACAATATACTTGGTTATGAGTTCATTAATTTGATTTTTATTGACTTCTAAATTACCAAATAATAATTTAGAAATTTGTAAGATTTAAAGTGTTCCTTTTATCAACCATTACTTATATATATACAGTTTATTTCTCATTTTGAAGAGCTAAACTTTTCCAAGTATATACAAAAATATGGAAATAGGTAATAACCTTTTATTTTTTCAGATATCTGATTTAATTGGTTTTGCAATTACAGATATTTGTGTTTGGCACAAAAAGAGTTATTGAAAATGATATCTCACTCAATTTTTATACTCTTACTTTCTTACATTTGCATATACAACCATATTTGAATTTAACATCCATAATTTAAGAAATAACTTAAACTCGGACGTAACTATATGATTAAGGTGTACTTACATGTTCGATTTTTAATATTCATTGTTTGGTTTGTAAAAAGGTAGGAATACAAATAGATATAAAAAGGAAAAAATAATTTAGTAGATAAAAAATAATTATTATATTATATTTTAAAAAATTTATAAAAAGTAAATATTATTAAATAATATAATAAATATTTTTTAAAATTTTCCCTTTCCCTTCTCTTTTTCCACCTCCTACCAAATATATGCTTCTAAATTTTATAATCTTGATGTGAAAGAATTGCGACTGATCAAATCAGATTGGGAGATTATTCTTTTTTTTTTTCTTTTTTTTTTGGAGAAATGAGCTATACATTTGTTTTGGAGTTAATTTTAAAATAATGTCAAATTTAGACTAAATTTAGCTGTAGTTACTTTTTTAAATTAAAATATAGTAAATATATAATTTAATTAAAAAATTATATACTTATTGAAAAGAAATTATACACTGATTATATTTTAATTAAAAAATTAATAATAAATAAATAAATAAATGAATATATACATATATGTGTGTGCAATTTTATTAGATGTCTCTTACGGTATGTTTGGATGGGGAGAAAATCATATGGAAGAGAAAATTAGAAGATAAAACAAGAGAGAAAATAAATTTTCTTTTATTTGGATCAAAGATAAAATTAGGAGGAAGAGAAAAGTCAAGGAGAAAATAATAGTGGGTTCTATTGAAAAATTTTCTTTTTAAATATAGAAAGATTTTGAAGAAAAAATGCAGTTTAACATATTCCAATTGCAATTTGGTTGAAAATTTTCAATTATATTTCAGTTGAAAATTGGAAATATAATTTTAAAATTATTAATTTAACCAAATTTTTTAATATTTTAATTAATTAATGTTATAATTATTTATATAGAATTTTATTATAAAACTACTTAATAATAAATATATTTTATAAAATAATAATTTATTTTCAAATATTAAAATTAATAAATTATATATATATATATATATATATATATATAAACTTCTAATTACAATATAATCAAAAGTGTGTGACCAAATAGTCGAGACCTCCTCCAACTACCATTTAGCCGGAATGGCTGATGAGGCAATGCATTAGCCATTATATATATGATGTATTATCACAAACGTGGCAATCATCATATATATATATATATATATATATAGTATTATTTAATATATAATATTTATATATTAATATGTATGATATAGTAATATATTAATATATTAATATATTTAAAAAATATTTATTATATTATCTATATTATATTTAAATTAATTAATATATATTAAAATAATATTTATAAAAATTTAAAATAAATAATCATATTTACTGTATTATAATAATTTATAAATTAATTTTTATTTATTATTTTGCTAAATTTGTTAAAAATAATTAAAATGTAATTTTTATAAATTTATTTTTTTAAAATTTATTATTATTTATTTTATATATATATATATATATATATGTATAAATTTAAAATAATTAATTTATATGTAAAATATAATTTTTTTAAAAAAATCTCATTTAATGATAAAATTATTAATATTGTGCAATAACAAATTTATTATTTTATAAATTAATAATTTTTTTTTTATTTTTTCTCTTTTCATTTAAACATACGAATATATATATATATATATATATTTCTTTTCTTTTACTTTTTTTTTTTTTACTTTTCTCCTTTTTCACTTTTTTCCTCCTTTGTCCAAACATAATATTAAGAAACAACATAATGCCAGCGAGGTGCCATTTGACCCAAATACAATTTTAACGCTGATTATCATTTGTCATTCATTTCTATTGTCATCAAATTAATTAAATAATCTAAGTGATTCTTTTTGTTTGTTTTCAACTAAACAAATTTGCATTTGTGAGGACGAGAAACAGGAGACAAAAACCCAGAGGCAAACATGGCTTTTACGAACATATATTCTAAAAACTATTGCAAAAAAGACAACAGTAAACTTTATTAGTATTACAACTAAAAAAAATTGGTACTGTCATTTCAAAGATTTTTTGTTGGGACGAACATCTTATTGACATAGAACTCAATTTGTATAGTGACCGTAATTTGGGCCTTGTCAGTCTTGTCATGCTCGCCTGGATTTTCCAAAGGGGGCTTAATTTAATACCTTTCTTGAATTTGTTTTTTTGGAAGGTATGCCATTATGCTCAGTACTAACAGACACAACAAAAAGTATGAAAAATATAGGTATGTTTGATATTTTGTTTACAGAATAATTTTTTATTTTTAAGAATAAAAAAATAAAAAATTTTATTTGATAATATATTTTTAATGGAGTATTTTATAAAATAAAATTATATTTTTTAAAACAGAAAAATTAAAACAATTTTTTAAATGTTTTGTAACTTTTGTTTTGTATAATAAAAAAAATAAAAGATAATATTTTTTGAAATAATGATTTAAACAGATTTTTCAATTTTTTTAATTTTTAAAATTTATTCTAAAAAATATTTATTTTAAAAATATTAAAATCAAAATAAAATCAAATAGGCCCTGTAACACTATAATTTATATAGTGTGAATAATTTAACACTATAATTTAAAGCATGGTTCTCAAAATTGGACCGGACCAGTCGGTTCGATCGGGAACCTGTCCTTGGTCCAGTTCGGTTGAGTTAAAAAACTGGCCAATCAAAAAATCGGTTAAGAACCGGTGAAAACCGGTTTGAACCGGTCTGAATCAATTTTTTTTTTAATTTTTTTCTTATATAATAGAATAATTTATCTTAAATAAATTTGACAAATTAAAAATAAAAGATAATAAAAAAGATGAAGGAGTTGAAATATGATTTTTTTTAAACAAAGAAAGAGAATATAAGAGAAATAAAATGTGCATAATTAATTATTTTTTATATTTACTTTCTATTATGTTCAATTTCCTAATGACATTTTTTCCAAATATCAAGGTATTTAGCTAAAATTATTATTTATTATTTTATCTTTTAATAATAAGTAGAATCTTAACATAATTTAGAAATTTTAAAAATTTAATATTAAATATTCTTAACTTTTAATCATAGATAATTTTTATTTTAAATTAAACATTAATTTTTTGTAATATTTTAAGAAATATTAAATTAGTAATCAAATATTTAAAATTTACTAATATTTATTTGTTATATTAAAATTTTAATACATAAAATTTTTTTAAATAATATATTTAATTATTATCGATTCGACCACGGTTCGATCAATGAACTTTAAATAAGTACTTCTATCAATTTAATAACCGATTTAATTTTAAAAACATTGATTTAAAATAAAACTTTTTTGTCTCGTTTGTAATGTTTTGTTGTCCCAAAAAAGAAAATCGTAATAACACAATTGCACGACAGATCCGGTCATGGGCTGCGTCATAAGTTTGATTTTTGTCAGTTTTTAAGAGTCTGGATGTTAAACTCCACAAATATTTATCTAAAATAATGCTCGAAATCTGATAGGTTAGGTACAATCCGATCAGAAAAGATTCTCTAAAATTTCTTGTAAATATTTCGTAAAATTAAAAACTTCTAAAGATTACTTTTTTAAAATGTTAACTTTACAATTTATATTTATTTCTCTTCAATTTTATAAAAAAAAAAATAGAAGATGTTAATGTCAATTCAACACTGGCTAAGCACGGCAGTCTTTTCGAAGATGAAACAGTTGAAGATCATGTGTCCTATTTCAAATGTTTGAAACCAATGGCAAAGTTAGTTATGGTAGTTTCATTTGAAAATCACTGTCATGTGATAACACCTCATAGTGGTTTCAATTTCAATTTTATTCTTTTACCGTCTCATACAAGTTATTAGATAATTTGTTGACATTATCCAATTCAGTTATCATAAGGAAAAAAAAAAAGAATTTTTTTTAAAGTTAGAATCAATCTACAATTTTCTTTTTGGTTCTATCAAAGAGGTATAAAACCTTAAAAATAAGAGGAAAAAAAAAATGAAAGAGATAAGAATCAGATACTGTTATGCCAAGTTTCATTGACGCATAACTTCGAAAGATACTACTTGGGTCAAAATTTTTGTCAATCTACATATTATTTTAGTGAGATATCTTTGTATTAACTTCTTATATATATATATATATATATATATATAACTTAATATGACTACTTTTATAAATTAAATTCTTTTTTGTCAGATTAAACTTAACTTTTAACATCATTGTCCTTGTCACCATTATTACATAGCATTTTTCTTCACCTCTTTGTCCCCCTTCTTGTTTTCCCTCAATTCATTGCGAAACTAACGTTAGAAATAGAAACGGCAAGTAAAGTCTACTCCAAATTAATAAGAAATCAGAACGTATTATATTGTAATTAGAGAATCAATGACTTTTCCAACGCCTAGATGGAAAAAGCAGCATAAACAATATGCCTTGATCCCTAATAGAACATCGTAGTCTATTTTTTTTTTCTTTTTATTTCTCTATCTCTCTCTCTCTTTTTGTTTTGTTTTATGAATAATTGATATTCACAAAACCTAATAAACTATGAATCTTGCTTATTGTATCCTTAATGAGAACACTGAGGGAAGAGTTTTCCTCTGTTGATATATCTAACATTGTCGCATGAAGCTATGGCTCCTCCACGTCCTTCAGCTTCTAAGATCACATCTTGAACGTAGATGTTACTGCAAGGGACTGTTCTGCTGCAATCAAATTTGATAGCCACTTCTGAGGCACTTGTTCCTCTGATGTTTTGGTACAGCACATCGCTCAGTTGTACAGCTGATCCCTGCCATTTTCATTAAAAAAATTTTGAAGAAATATTTAAACAAAAGAAAAAGGAAAAAGAAGAAGAAGAAAGGTTATTCTCTTTGAAGGTCATGGCTGTTGAAATTTTTACCTGCTGATGGCATGGTGCTCCTTGATCACAGTAGTTTTGGTCTATGATGATGGGGTTGGTTACATTTTTCATTGCTATATTCATAAACTTGATGTTTCTTGCATATCCAGAGCCCCCCTGTTTTCAGGTGGAATAAAAATATTAGGGATCAAAATATACTTTTTTTTTTGTTTAACACATGCCAAATACTTATATGACACCATACTTCAAATTTGGTTATACTGCGATATTAGTATTTGTTTCACATTTTTGTATTTGCGTTAATATCTATGTCTCTTAAATTCTATCATAACAATTTCTTCTTTTGTAATAACTGAGCCAAAAATATTAAAAATAGATACTATTTTTTTAACTACTAGAAGAAACTCCTATGGGTTTGAAACAAATATAAATGCTTTTTACATGAACTTATAATTATAACAAAAATGAACAAACAAAATTGGCTAGTCCTAAGCAGGTAAGAGGGATAGATAGAGGAAGGTTGAACTAGACATTTTTTGCGTCCTTTTCTTTAATAGAATATTGTTGACTTGTGATGAAGAAGGTTAGGAATTGGTGGATTGTGTTGTGTGTACACTTAACAAAAGTTGGTTAGTTAAAGTGTTGGAGGTCAGCATTGGCCTTTGGATCAGTTGGAAGTAATAACTAATTGGATCAAAGTTCTCAAAGTTAGTGATCAATAACTAACAAAGTGGAAATTTGTAATTGCACTCATTCCCCTATATTTCAGTTCTTGTATCACTAGTCAACTTCTGACGCAATTTCTTAAATATGTCAAAAATTAATTAATAAAATATATATTAAAAATAAATAATTTTTTGCTATAGAACACACATACAATACAAAATTTTTGAAATCTTCATATATTTTATACCAGAATATCTGATAGATAAATTCTTAAGTATTTCAAAAAAAAATTAAAATACCCATAAGTCCTTTTGAAATATGAAAGGAGCGTTTGACATTAGGCAAAGCCAAAAATTAATTGAAGTGGGTTAAGCACAATTTCTCTTCAATTTCTAATTGTTGTTTGACTTTTTTTTTTGGGTGTGTGGAAATGTATCAAATGTTGTAAAGTGCCCAAAAGCCTTAAAAGTCAACGTCTGAAGACCAACTCTTACCTGCCAAGTCTTAATTCTCACCCCATTCGTTGTTCCTATCAAGGTGGCTCTGTTCACTGCCACATTGGACACTTCAGCTTCTGAGTCATCAGCTCCTAAGCTTCCAATACTGCACAATAACATTATTTACAAACAATTTAACCAATTAATGTGTTATTATATATATATATATATATCCAGAGATGGTTTTTGCTTAAACAAAAACCTGATTCCGTGTCCTGGTCCACAAGTTATGTCTGTAGCTCTAACATTTTTAGATCCACTTACTATTGAAATGCAATCATCACCTTCAACAAATAAAAAGAACAGTTAATAATTAATTATGGTAGAAAGTAATAATATTTTTATATGTTTTTTTTGGCTGTAATCCTCTTGGGTTATTTTTTTTCCCTATGAAAAAGATACTCTTGGATTTTACCTGTACCAATGATACTGTTGCTTATGAGAATATTTTGTGTCTCTGTCACATGAATCCCATCAGTATTGGGGCTGTTTCCTGGTGCTCTGACTGTGAGACTTGAAACTCTAACATTGAAACATTTCTGGAAAGTCACATGCATTTGCTGTGAATTTTTGAACTTCAGGTTTTCCACTATCAAATTGTTGCATTCATTGAAAGTTACAGCCTAGGAAATCAAATTTTCCAGGAAAATTATGTCAGCGTGGAATGGAAAACAGATTACTCTGCATCTTATAAAATATATTCTGTGAAACTCTATCATACGAAGAAGATATACTTACAGTTGGCGCCTCTTCGCATGGCTGTGAAGCAATAGGAGGAGAGGAACGAAACAAAAGTTAGCATTCAAAATTATAAAGGGTAAAATTATAAATTGGAGTTTGATCCAATAGAGATTAATTTCAAATCACTTACAAGGTTTTTGTTGATTTTGCAAGAATTCTGCCACCATTTCTTTCCATTTCCATCGAAAGTGCCTGTGCCACCACCATCAACTCTGAAATTTGTGATGCCATTAAACTGAATCCAGTGTTTTCTATCTTCTTCATATGCAGACATGTCAGGCCATGCTGTGATTGTTCCATACACCTAACATAATGAAGCAGGAAAATCAGAACATTCACAATGAAGGCGATTAATAGAAACTGAAAATATATATGTGGGTTCGACCCTGAATCCGGCACGAATGACCTATCTTTGACCAGACCGAGTGTACAAACTGATCCAAACACACTTGACTGCGATATTGTATGGTAACTCACCATAAAAGCAGTATTTGGCTGGCATGGACCTGAAAATGTTACAGGCTTGAGATGATACACCTTCTTCTCAGGCACAACAAGAACAGCCCCTTTAGAACAAGCTTCATTCCAAGCTTTCTGGAAGGCCTAAATGGGAAGAACAAAAAGAGAATGAAAAGAGAACTTGAGAATAGATCAAGTGTTCGATATATAAAAGAATGCCTCTTATTGTTAATATTCTATTTCTACCTCAGAATCATCTTTTCCATCAGTGGCTTTGGCTCCATAGTCATCAACACTGAGTGTTGCTTGAGACCTAGAAGCCTTAGTGGCTCTGTAAGCCCTTGTCATGAGGCCAAAATGTTCATGTTTTGGAGCATTAAGTGCGTCATCTATGTAAGAGCCAAGACAAAAGCCTAATGAAAGTGTGATGAGGAAAAGGAAGAGAATTGGCATTTGTGGAGACATTTTGATGTTTCACTTTTTTAGAAAAAGAACAAAACGAAATGAATGAAGTACAAAAGTGTTAAGGATGGGAAAGAGATTTGTGAGTAAGTGTCCAAATGGAGAGCTATATATTTATAGGGAAGTTATGGCTACTTTTCTAGAGATAGAGAGAGAATGGATTTTGGACCTGGAACAAATGGGTGCTTGGAGAATGTTTTTCAAGGAGACTGAGACGAAACCATTACTAATTCGGTTTTATTATTATTTTATTATTTTAAATTTTAATTTAACTGAATGGAAATGAATTTGAGGTTAGTTATTTTCCGGTGCATAGTGCTTGTTTACCAACTATGCAGCATGTGTGGGATAAGCTTTTTTGGGTTCATGGATGCATGGCTTGAGTGAAAGACCAGATTTTGTACCATAATACATGTGTACAATGCATATCAAATCAGAACCAAACTTGTCCTCAAAATCTAGTTCGATTACCCATTTGGGTCTAGATATGAGGATGAAAATTAAGTCTGAGTCTAGATTTCAGAATTTTTAAGGATCTGGATCTACATTTGAGTTTAAGTCGGAGACTTAGAGATACCCCAAAAAAAAAAAAGATGTAAATTGAATTTGTTATCAGCTATGACATGGGTCTAGGATCATTCCTATATATGATAAATAAATAAATAAATATATATATATAGGCACAGACACACAAAAATTTACTTTTCAAATATTAGGTTTCAATTTTATTGGACAAAAAATGAAAGGGTATAAATTTATCTAAATAAGCCAAAATTGGTCAACGTGGGATTTGATGATATATGTAAATGCGGCGTTTATGGAGCGCTTCTTTCTAATATTGGAACTGCTCAAATTGTTGTGTGCCGCAATTTGCTTCTCCTATAACTTGATTCTTTTTTTTCCGAGCATTATGTTGTTGGGTTAAAGATCTGAAATGGTTAAAGTAAAGATCGATTAACAATCTTTTAAATTAAGTATATATGATTTAATTAATAATAGTTTTATAAAGTAATTTAATTTCTATTCTATCATATTTCTAAGAATTTCTATTAATAAATGTTTGTGTTTTATAGCATCTTGGTTTCACAATTGGTACAAAATATGAAATAAAAAATTTAAATAAATTTTTTTAAAAAAAATTGACATGAGTCTGTCAAGCATCCAGTCTAGAATGTCTAGACCGGGTTATATATATAATTCATGTTTTGATCATTTGATACATAAAAAAGTTAAAAATAAAAATAAATAATATTAAATAATAATTAAAAAAAAAATAAACGTTATCTAAAATTTTCTGATTCTCTCTTATTTTTCTTAATGATACCAAACGTGTTTGTGAAAAGTTTCCCAGAGAAAATTGCAATCAGAAGCGGGTTTCTTCAGGGCTCGTTTGGTATGAGGGGTTAGGTTTTGATGGAATGGGAATGGGAAATGGAATGGGAATGGAAAGGAATCTTGTATCCCATAGTTATGTTTGGTATGATGGAAAAAAAAATAGGAATATTTTTATTTTTTTTATATTTAGTTAGATAAAAATGACATAAAAATAAAATAAGAAGAGAATTAAAAAATTAAAATATTTTTAATAATTATAAAATATAATAAAATATTTTATTTTTAATTATCAATAATAATAAAAAATAATAAAATAACATGTTAATTTAAAATTTTATTTTTAATTTACTTTTAATAGAAAAAAAAAATATTTGGAGAAGAATAAAATAATTTTAACTTTTTTTCTCCTACTCAGTAAAGCTTTTCCCTACTCAGTAAAGTTCTCTCCCACGGAAAAACAAAGGAATGAACTCTCCCATGTTAGTGGGAATGTTGTCTCCCAGAAAAGAGGTCTCCCGCCTACCAAACAGGCATTTTCTTCATTCCCACTCCCTTTCTCTTTCCATCACTCAACTCTCCCGCAAACCAAACGAGCCCTCAATGTTGACAAATATGGAATTGGCAGTTATCCACTGAGAGTTACAAGGAACAACCGCCTCCTCTTCCAGTCTTTGTATTTTTGGGCCTTCATTTGACTTCTTAAATGCAATGATTAAGCTGGATTTGAGAAGTCTAATTTTATTCTGAATAACATCCTCAAACCATATATATTTTCTTGAAGAAATTATGTTTTTCTTAAAAGAGATTTTTAAATTACATAATTTTTCTTTCTATTTTAAAAATTTATAATCTTTTCTTTTGAAATAAAAAATACACTACAATAATCATCCCTACATCAGAAAAAGAGATACAATTACGCTTATTTTGATCAAAATATACTTTTACATTTATTATTTATATATGATATAGTGATTATTAAATATGCATTTGATAAATATAAAAATAATTAATTTTTTTAAATTAACAATAAATTAAATTTAAATTTTAAAAATATATTTTCTAATAAATTATATTTTTAATAAAATAAATTAGTATTATTTTTGAGGAGTTTTTTTGTTATTTTTACCTTTAGGGGGTTTTGTAATATTTTTATGATAGCGAAAAGAGTTATGTAATTTAATTATCTCTTGAAATAAAGAAGACTAATTTATTGAGTAATTTTTTTGGGTACTCTTTCTTATAATGTACGAATTGTGGACAAGTACTCGAAAATATTCAAATTGTTCATAATCATAAATGGAAAATAACCCACTTCTCTCACCTAAGAAGAAAAATCAAAAGTTAGAATAAGTAAAAGATATCTATAATTCCTTTTTCGTACAATGACGTTATACAGGTTTTAGCAAATATGTAATTAGTACCGCTTGAGAAGATAGTGAGCTACAAACAAAACAAAGACCACTAAGTCCATTTTTTAAGCTTGAAAACTATGCTGACTAAAGAATGGCCAAGCCATTTTCTTCAGATGTTGCCAGTATTTGTGGAAAGTAGCTGATAAATGAAGCTCCTTTTCATCATCATAATTATCACTCAAATAGAAATAATAATAATAAAAAATAACCCACCGTTTGTAATTTCTTAAAATCAAAATTCATATGCAGGACAATATTTTTTTACCTAACTTGCCTACATCTTCTAAAAAATATTTCTTAGAAAGTTTAGTTTGTTCATGATTTTCTGTTGTTACTTCATACTTCTAACTGACCACAGAATTACTTTGCATCACTATAAAGAATTTTAAGGCATATAATACATGAACAAAATGAGACAGTAAGGCTAAAAACAAATAAAGTCTGTAATTTCAAGGTCTGAGGCTTGTCTTCATGCAGATTTCTAATTTTTGGATGAAGAAACTAATTCTTGGGAATTCCAAAAGATGAGAAACACAAGGGGCGGAACTACGTGTTTGAGGGAGGGCACATGAGCTTTCTCAATTTGTACGTGTATAACGTTAAATTTTGATATTATACCACACGCTTTTTTTTAATATGAATCTTTTTTTCCTACATATGCTGCTATTTTCTTCTTACTTGTTTTCCTCTTTTCTCATTTTCCCTCATTTTTCCCTTTTTTTTTTCTTTCAAATTATTTTTAATTTCGGTCAGACTTTATATGGTACTTCATATCTCTCCTCCCATGTTGCCCCTCTTACACAATATTTCTTCTGTGTGTCTTTGATAAATTTTTTTAAAAATAATAAATCTATAATAATTGAGTAAAACATAACCAAATTCAAATGTCAATATGTTATTTTGTTAAATTACTTATATTCATATTTATAATTAATTTAGTCTTCTAAATCTTCTTAATTCTAAATGTGGGTTAGATTTTTTTATATGGTATTGTATAGCTGCAAAAAATAATAGGCTTCTCAAGGATTTTTTATTTTGGGGCCAAAATTAGGATCAAAGTAAAAGGAAGTGTATTACTCCAATTACAATAATACATGAAGAAAATTAGAAAGTAAGGCTAAAAAGCAAAGAAACGAAAAAAAAAAAAAATCCATTGTTTGGGAAAATCAGAAACCACCCTAGTGTTCGGTTTGAAGGAGGCTGTCAATTAATGTGTGAGATAACTGATCAAACTTGACTAACAACGAGGTTCAACTAGATGATTTTTCAAGTGAATCGGGTGCTGATTGTAAGGTTGGACCAGTCCATGTTACTTTTCTTCATTGAAATGGTAAAATTTGCAACGAGCAAATTTGAAGCAAGGGCTTGGAGGATGTGTGCCAATGCCTCTTCTCATAGGGCAAAATCAAACCTTAAACCATGAAAAAGTTTCTCGAGCCTTTTTCCAATAATCCATCTTGTGCTGCCATAGTAGTAGAAGTAAAGATTTAATATAATATCAAGAAAAATAGAGATAAAATTTATATAAAAGTTCTACTAAAATTATAATAAATATATTTTCAATAAATTAATTAAACCAGTTTGACTATAGTTTGATTATGGTCTAACAATTAAATTGTAAATTACTCCCTTCTCCAATTTAATAATCGATTTAGTTTTTAAAATACCAATAAAATTCATAACTTCAAGGTCTTAGATTTGTGTTCATGCAAATTTTTAATTTGTGGATGAAGAAACTAATTCTATTGGAAATTCCACAAGCAGCATCATGATGAAATAGTTTTAGAAAAGGAGCCATCTTCGTTAATTTTGCAGCAAATTAAGATTAGAATAGATAGATCCACTTTAAAAAAAAATACTTTTGACATGCTGTATATTAGGAAAATTGCAATTGGAACATCCCAAATTGAAGAACTTAAAATTTAAAATTATTCTGAAAAAATCAATGATAAAAATTAAAATTATATAAATAATAATAATTTAAGACTTCAAATTAAAATTTTTCATTATTAAATCCTTCAAATAATTTCAAAAGTTAACATTCATCAATATAAATATTTTTTAATTTATAGTTGTTGTCTATAATTTTCTCCCATACATATGCCAACAAGTTGTTCTAAAACGATTAATTCAAGAGAAACAAATTTTTTATCCTCGTCAACAGATAAGACTTTGACAGATACGTTAATACCGAAAAAGGCTTGTGACACGTGGGTGTAATAGTAGCATATAAATAGTACATATTAATCATCGCCTTGACACATGCTAATCAACTAACGTAATGCATGCATATGTTTTTTGTTTTTACTATTTTCTTTTTCCAGAATCCCATGATATGTTTTGTTGTCTCAGTTCAGCCATATGACATAAGGTTCAATGACTCTGGCAATTGTGAGAGAAAAGGGATAAGGGAGTGCGAGGGGCTGTGTTTGGTAGAGTAAGTCAGGGAAGTTAGCAATGATTTAGGTTTTGAAGAAGAAGCAGAGATGCGTTTCTAAAAAGGAAGGTTTGCATGTGGTCATTAATGCTTTTGAGGGTGAAAAAAAAAATATAAAGTAAAAAAGTGACATAGCTATTATACCTAAAAACTTGCCGTGATGTACTTTGAGAGCTTATTGCAAGAAACAAAAGCACAGGCATGGGGCTTTGGCTTTGCTTTTTAATTTCAGTGTCTCTCACATGAAGGCCTTAACCTCAAAAAACGACCATTATATTGTTGGTCATGTTTTGAACCACTAACTTCATCTAATCTTAATATTTTTTTCAAAAGATAACTTTATTTTTCACACCTGCCCTTCTCATTAGTTCCTACGTTAGGTTGGTTCGGTTTCAAATTTGGTGCCGATTAAGAACCAACCCAATTCTAACCCAGATGCGTCTGTGTGTGTATATATATATATATAACACTAAGAAAAGAACTAACATTTTTGTTAAATAATCCAGAAATTTGATTTGATATTAAAAGTATAAGTGAAACAGGAAGAAGAGAGGTGAAAATTAAGAAGGAGAAGGGGTCTGGATGATAGAAGCGTTCTTCCATTTTCTTTTGTTGATAAAAAGTTTGAGAATGAAAAATCTATTAAAAAATAAGTATTATATTTTTTTTAGATACATATAACATGTAATTTTTAAAACTTATTTTTAAATATTTGAAAATTTATTTTTTTAAACAAATTTCTATGACTAAATATAGTATGAGGAATCATGAATAGTGGTCATGTAACTAGACCACAGGATGAGCTGCAAGAAAACCGGAAAAAAACAGTTGACAAAAAGTTTGACTTAATAATCTTCATGATACGCCTATTGGTTGGTTGACGCAAGTCACAAATGCAAAATGTAATCATTTGTACATTGACGTGAATAATGCTTTCTTCTTTTAAATAAAAGATGAATTTGACAATAGCTGAATAACTACCAAATTGTATTTGTCTTTTTGAGGAAATTATACTTTTGATTTCTATAATTTTATTTAATTTTAATTTAATCTTTCTAATTTAAAAAATTGTTATTGGATTCTTATAATTTATAAATTTTTTAATTTAGTTCCTATTGTTAAAATTCTGTTAGTATTCCATTAAATTTTATTGATGTAACTAATTATGTATTATTTTAATACTCTAATTATATATGATTTATGTTAATAAAAGAAGTGAAAATTTAGATAACAAAGTAAGTTTAACTCATATAAATGGCAAAATATTAACAAAAATATAATGATAAAGACTAAATTAAAAATTATTTAAATTATAAGGATTTAATTAATTATAAATTTTTAAATTAAAACAATTAGATTAATTGAATGAAATTATAGGGATCAAAAGTATAATTTTTCCTTTCTTTTTTAATGTTAAATTAAAACAACCCATAATATTCTATTTTATTTGATGAGCAGTGCATTTTTTAAAAATTTTTAAAAGAGAAATTAAGAGACATGTAAGTCTTTTCAAACAACAAATTAACATTAACAAGAAAAGAATCAAATTCAAGGCATATTGATTGATGCAATTTGATCTTGTCAATTCATCACTTATTGTCCATTATTTTTTTTAAATGAGGTTTTGACAAGTGTAAAATATTGATTTTGAAAGTTAAGACTTTCGATTACTAGGTCAAAAAGATTATGGAACTTAGATAATTGATGGAGATAAATTTCATCAATAAAAATTTTTGATAAATTAATTTGTATTGCTAACAATGTCAACAGCATATTGAATGGTAAAGCATTTAAAGATTTTTTTTTTTTTGCTTTTCAATAATAATATACTTTTTCTTAATAAAGAGAGTTTTTTTAATCAATGAAATTGTATTTCCAAAGACAAAGGACGAAGTCAAGTATCAAACCCAACTTCTCAGCCCATAACTAAGCCTAGGCTTAGTTGATCATAGATCAAACAAATGGTCTCATAAAATGCATGGCAGGTTTAAATTATATGGGCTTAAAGTTTGAGAAAGAGAAGTCAACAAGTGTTGGCAAGACTATTTGCAAATTAACTCATCTTACTCTTATAAGCCCAGGGTGTGTTGCCACTTCTGCATAATATCTAAAAGGAGTTTCACCCAAAACAAATTCTCACACTGAAGTGCGAAAAATAATAACAAAATGGGAACCCCTAATTCTTTGACTGTTTATATACATAATGTTCCCGCAAACTTGAATTCACGCAACTGTTAAGCGGACTTTCGTTAGAAAGTTCAACAATTTGTTGTCTGAGCCTCCTTCTTTTCACCAGCTGTTAACTCAGGTTATATTCTCCTTATCAACATTAGCATATAGAGAATATTGGAAATAACAGTGCAGTCATTTTATTAATGTTAAAATCCACCATAGCATATTGAACAAATGTATATCTGTACAGAGTCTCCATATTTGGCTTTGCATCCATCTTACACCAATCCTTACAGCAATCTATTGCTTTCGGATCCAATGGTGCATCACGTTCTCTTGCCTCTGTCCTCAACTACCCTCCCTTGATATTATTCCCTGCATAACACAATAAGTCAAAATCACAAGAAGTTCCCCCCACCCCTCCAAAAAGAAAAAAAAAAAGAAAATTATAAGCACAAAAATTAATTAAATACTTATGAATTAGATAGTCCAATATTTTGGAAATACAAAATATTATTCGCATTTGTTTTCTTTAATCACCTTTGATGAATTAAATTGGTAGGTCCGATTGTATGGGAAGCTTTATACTAGTCTTGGGGAATATAGTAATTAACTTTATTTTTTTTAAAAAAATAATTGGTTATCATTTTTGGATAAGCATTATGTAATTTGACCAACAATAGAAGGCAGGCATTAAGTTCTTCAATCCTGGAAATCCGTAATCATATTGGCATTTAGGTCAATTTTTTAAGCATCAATGACCAAAAAAAGGAGAAAGTTAATTAATAAATGGTAATATTGGGACTTTTGTATATGTCACATGTATAGACATGTGGTGGTCTAGATTTAATCTACACAGTATCAAGTTCACCTATGTTCCAATTGACCATTAAGACAGAACAAACAAATAAAATAGCTATATAAGTAATAATAAATAATGAAGAAACTATAAATACGTGAACACCAGTCTATGACAGTTGAACCTTGACTTGAAGTCATCACAACAATCTTGGGCAAGACGTCAGAAGAAGAGGAACTCTAACCATAGATCTGGCTGGAGTATGCAACAGGTAGCATATTTACTGGTAGATTATTGACCTCCTATATGTGTGTGTGTATATATATATTATATACAGAGGACCAGTTACATGTATGGAACTAAAACTACAAGCAACCCTATAAAAGTTAAAGATGTAGGCCTAGGATTAACACCCCAAGAGTTTGAAATTGACACACAAGTTATAGCAGATGGTGGCATATAGAGAACACATGTTAGTCCATCTCATATCAATTATATTAATCACCTTTGTAGCTTGTACTAGAAAAGGTGTAATATGAAATGCACAAAATAAAAGGGTCTAGACAGTACTAAAATCTAAATTATATTATTCAATGTGTAAGTGATGGCAAATCTGTGACCCTTCCAATGGGCCAAACTGCCAAAGCAAAACTATAATCCACTAAAGCTTGATCATAAATAGCTTACATAGCAAGCACCACCTAACACTGAGACCATCTCTTTAAAGATTTCATGAATTCCAAAATAGCGGAGTGTGAACAAAATTGCTTATATGCTGAAACCCTTACATGTTGAAGCAAAACCGATGACTAAACTGATGAGTAAAACTCGGTCTTTAAAAGTTGATAGATATTAGTCACTGCTATTATAAGGAAACTGAAGATTAAGAAATATATTTGAATTAAGCTACTACTGTGGTCTGCAGAGAAGATTATTATATTGCCAAATAAATGAATGAAATCACCATAAATGTAAGAAAAAAAAATCCCTACTAAAATTAAGTGCAACTACATTTGGATTCTTTTCCACGACATATACTTTTAGCTTCGTCCCAGTTTCTTAAGCTGCCTACAAATGAAGATGATAAAAGTCATAGGAATGAAAAGGATAAACCCAGTGTACAATTACCAGGATTTTAGTTTAAAGTAAACAACATATCCAAAAATTCATGACATAGAAAGTACAAGAACACACTTGTAATGATGCCCGAACAAGAGGCTCTAGTTTGGTCAATCAATTTACTAATTGCTCAGCTGTTCTCCACACATTGTCATTGAGATGTTCTCCTGCTCCAATAGATAGAAAAACCACAACTGCAAATGAAAACCGGAGAAAGAAAAATCAATGGGTCATCTAGGAACCCAATGAGAGTAAGAAGTCCAATTTTTCTTGTTACTTTAATAACTATTAACATGTTTTACATATCTATTAACTATTATATATATATATATATATATAAAGAAACTTCTTTTTGGATATTTATGGATGTGACAGTTTTTCTCCTCTTTTTTTTTGCTATTCATTATTGTTTGTAGGGCTCTAGATTTTTTTTAATTTCTCATTTTATTTTATTTTTTAATATATATATTTTTGGTTTCTCCATGGAGCCCACTCATTCTAGTTTATTAGAGTGGATCTTCTAAAGTTCACCACTTTCTGAAGTGGTAAAGTTCAGGGAAAAGGGGGAGTGAGCTTTAATCCTTTTTGGATAAAAAGAAAAATTTCCCTCTCTTTCTTAACTTCACATTCCTAATTTACTTTGAAAAAAGAACCATCACCTACAAACAATTGATTATTCCAACCAACGCTAATGACTCTATCCTATTTAATTAGAATAATATATTAAAATTTGCAATTATTGACTCAATTGTTTAAACTTTATTCAATTAAACACATATAATGTAGAGATGTGGTCATAGATCTCTACATTGCATATGAGGAGTGAGAAAGACCGTCATCAAAGACACAGGAAACATATGTAGAGAGGTGCATGACAATAGGAAATAAATCAAATTGATGGAAAACATAGCTTGAAATCTACAAATGTGAACTTGAAAGATATATAAGTATGCACATGATTGTAAAAGGAAATGGATGCTAGAATCTTATACCAGGAGAAGCGAGAGACTTTGGAAGAAACCCTAATCATAGCCTCAATATTAGACCCTTGGAGCTTCTCATTCCTCTGATGTCTCCTCCACAAAACCAAAGTAAATTAGTCCATTTAATTTTTCAAATCACAAGCTAGCATCAGCTTCCCAAACACCTCTAGAAAACACTTAAATCTAGAAAAATCTTAGATATAAAATTACTCATAGGCTAATGAAATACGAACCATGTCCATCCATGTCAAACAAGTTGAATGTTACAACCTAAATTTCTGGTCGTGAAAGGCATATAGATTAAGCTCCCTTAGCCCAGTTTAGCCTAATATGTTTAAGAAATGTAACCACTTAACCAATATAAAGACAAAGTCAAACTAAATTTTTTATGTCAAAATAAAAAAATACTAATCTTATTTCACAATTAAAATCATTTGGTAGTTGCCACAAATCCGACGACACCTCCCTTAAAAAATAGATGTTTCCCAATTTGAGCAATCATCCACAATCTAATATCCATCACTTCTCAAAATAAAACAAAGAAAGACAATGAAAGGAAACATAAATATCTTCAAAAGACTATGGCCATTATAAGGCTTAAATGATTTTATGTTATCTAACCTAACACTTAATAGTCACGACGTCACAGAGACCTATATCATTATCATCATTTAGTAAGGGACCTAACCAGTGTGTATACGAGGATACACTAATCCCAGAATACTTTACTTAACTACTTGCTGATCTAAAAAAAAAAAATTATAAGGAGCGGAGTAAGTTTACAATTAACTCAATGAACACATAAATAACAAAGTACATAAAAGAAAAAATAAGTGCATTTTAGTATTTCGTAATCAAGTAACATTAATAAAATAAAATAAAAACATCAATTCATGATATTCAAAAATAAATATATAACTAAATAAATATTTTCATTCAACTAATAGCCAACTTTATAAAATATAACTTTTAAAGATAAATAGTTAAAAAATCATTGGACGGATATTGTATGAGAAGGTATATTATGTTACTTCTCAAAGTGCTATTGTATTTTACTTATTTCTCATTTTATTACTATTACACTTTTCACATTTAAGTGCCACTGTATTTTTCTCATTTTATATTTAGTGTCACCATGCTTTTCATATCTTAGTGTCATCATTTTTTTTATTTTATAATTTTATAGCGCCATTGTGCTTTTGTTATATCTCATAGCGTCTTTACACTTTTCATTATATTTCAATTTAATTAAGTACATTCAAGCTATTATCCTCACTTATGGCTATAGGATTTCCATTATATCTCATTTATTACCTTTTTAAATATATAGTATAGATTAATAATATGATATAATGAAACATAGATGATCCATCTTTAAAAGTATTGTTAAAGGAAAAAATTGTTTTCTTAAGCATTACATTAAGCATCCCAACTACTAAATGCGGGATTTTAGGTTTTCAATTTTCATAAATCATATATTAAACATCCTATATTACTTAATGTGAGATTCAAGTTTTCATAGTGATGTCAAAGAGGAAGAAATAATCTCGTTAAATGTCACAACAAGTATAAATAATTTAAAAGAATTATTACAAAAATCCAAATTTAATTAAAGAAGTGATTTAAAAATATATTAAACTAAGAAAAAAATAACTTTAATTTATATAAATAAATTTCATTATGAAAATAAAAATACTTTGGTAGAAATATAAAACAACAAAATAATAATTTACCATTCTCATTACTGTACTAAGAAAAATATCATTATTTTTTAAAATAATGCAAATAAATATTAAATCATGGACAAATAAATAATAAAAATAATTCAATGATATATATAATTACTAAGTTAGAAACAAATCAACTTAAAAAAATTATATAAAAAATTAAAATAAGATAGTTTATATATGTATAAAATAAATAAATGAGAAAATCATAGTTTTTATATATATAATAAATAAATGAGAAAATCAAAATAAAAATTCATAATATTTTAAAAAATAATATATCAAAAGGAAGAAAAGAAAAGGAGTTAGGGTTTTCTATAATTAGGTTTAGACTAAGATATAATAAATATTATTTTTAGGTCTAAGAAGTATGATCAAGTTCCTTTAAAAATTTATAAGAGAGGTAAGACCAAAGTAGCATGAGTTCATTATGTCTATTGACATAAGTCCCTTGTAAAATCTAATTGATGAGAAAATGGTGATGTCTAAGGGGATCAACGATAGTAAGTATCTTGGAAAACTAATTTATATGTACTTTAGTATGAGAGACATCTTCTGGTGTAAAGCAATTTGGTGCTAGAGACACTTTGGTGTAGTAACCTAGCTTAAGGTTGCAGGATAAAGGTTATGTTAGCTCAGAGACATACTAAGTGTGAGTCAAGTTACCAAAGCAAGCAAGTAAAGCAAGTTAA
This sequence comes from Erythrophleum ivorense, assembly GCA_026724425.1. Taxonomy (NCBI): domain Eukaryota; kingdom Viridiplantae; phylum Streptophyta; class Magnoliopsida; order Fabales; family Fabaceae; genus Erythrophleum; species Erythrophleum ivorense. Next base: position 18,322,127 of record JAIUCV010000017.1, read on the forward strand.
GAAGAGTAGATGCAAGGAAAGCTAAAAGGAGGGTAGAAGTTGATATCTAATGATAGTATAGTTAAACAATAAGTAAATGCTTTAAGAGCACTACAGTTATAGGGAAAAAGAGAAAAAGAATGCCCTATAAGTCCCATTAGACATAGACAGTTTCAAAAAAGTTCCAGCAGAACATAGGAGGCATCTAACTTTAGCCTTAGAGATTTTGAGTAATAGTTGCCAGACATAATGAATATGAGTTTTATTTCATAGAAACAATATTCTTAGGCCCAAAATCTCCCTGAGGTGGATCATAATAGATCCTAACATAGTATAGTAGGTTACAGTAGACCCTAGTAAGGCTCAAAGAAAGTTGTAATTATAGTAGTTCTCTTGGAAAATGATGGTCTAAGATAGTTTTTATAAATTAGTTCAGTTTTAAAGATTAATACAGTTTTAGACAGCTTTTAGTTTTAGAGATAAGAGGTTTCCTAAGTTTGGAAGACTATTACAAAAGAGTCATCAAGGCTTTTTTCAGATAGCCAAGCCATTGATTAGACTCCCCTGACAGATGAGTGCAATGTGAGGGATAAGGAAAGCAACAGAGTAGTTTCTTAAGGGTTACAATTAGATGATCTACTACCTTATATTAACCATACTTGACCTAAGAGAAAAAGACTTTTATTCATGTCAGTGATATTTTCTAAAAAAAAGTCTAGGTATATTCCTTTGTAACAAGGTGAGTGATAGTCTATGCCTTTAGTAGTTAAGGCTAGATGAGGAAAAGAATCCTACACAAAATCTAGAGCTAGTTTTAGTAGCATTACTCTTAAGAATTAAAAATACAGAAACCACAAAAGCTCTTAATGGTAAGGATTGGTATAGTACAGAGACTCAGATAGAAAATTAGTTTTAGAAAAGGACCTAAAGGACATATTCAAGGTATGAGCAATAAAAGAAGATAGGAATTGTAGGTCACTCCAATAGGCTAAGCAATTGATGACTATTACAATCCCAGTATCTAAGGGTGTTTTTCTAAGGCCTTGCATGGGAGAAGGTAAGAGTCTAGTTAATATGAGATGTGTTAAGTGAGAAAGTTTACAAGCTAAGCAATTGGACTAAACTTTCTAGTAGATCCAAGGAATTAGTAAAGGGCACTTAACAACTAATAGCAATTAGAAAAAAGATAAATAAATAAGAAAAAAGGCCATGAAAGTTAGAGGTAAGAGACCATGTATTCTATAAGGAGTCTTCAATCACTAGCAATAATAGGTCCATTAAAAAAAAGAACTTAATCCTAAGTGACCTAGTCTTAGACCGATCATATATAAGTTAACCTTTACTTCTAATATAGGCATGAACCCAAGGATTTATCTTATGTTTAGTAAGAGGAAAATGACATGCAGATCCCTTGCATGTCAAAGATTATAAGAATGAGAATAAACGAATAGTTTAAGTTGCTACAACACCAGAGAGAATAATAAGTTACTAAGTATAGTAGTTCAGCAGGTGTAAATGGTCCAAAAGAGGTCCTATCTCTAAGGTGAGTAACCTAAGAGATGGAATGATAGGTTGAGAAAGAAGTAATATCCCCTAAACTATATAAATTTTGAGGACAAAATTTTTATCTATGGGAGGTGAAATGCAACATTTGATATTCTTAGACTAGGTTAAACCCTAAGATTGGAGTTAAGACTAAGTCATAAAGGGCTAAAATCCTAATTAGAATGAGAGAGAAGGGTCATATATGGTTTAAAGTATGAAAAATGTTATTGAAGTGGCTTGCAGTATAGTGAGGGCAAAATAGTAATCTTAAGGAACGATGAGGCATTTGACATGTTAATGAAAGAAAACTTAAAAATAATATAAGGTAAGGTAAAACAAGGTTAGAATATTAATCAGGACATTAAGAAATGAGATTATGAATTTACTTATAGTGCAAAAATGATGCTGGAGTGGCTAAACGAAGTAAAATTAAGCTCATTAGGGTGTTCGGAGATTCTGAAAACCATAGGAATGCTTAAAATTGGTTAAAACTCTTTTGATATGCAAAATGAGATAACTAGTGTTTTAACCATAAACGAAGCTTTTTTTCACTATTTTAAGCTATTTAAATCCAAAAAATGATGTTTTTATGTAAAAGACGTTCAAAATTGTATAAGGAGTAGTTAGATCTTAAAAAGTCTCAAAAACGAGCATAAATAGAGAGAATAAGTAATTAGGGGCAAAATAGTCATCATGAAAAATTATAAAAGGCTTACAAAAGAAGTGTCATACCTAGCTTTTACTAACTTATTTATGCAATATATATAAATAGTATCAAAATTCATATCCACACCTAAGCCTTTTAACACCAAAATTGTGCCATTTATAGGTCATTTTGAGGTATAGAGGTCTAAACTTGATTCTTACCTTTCTTTAACTCATTTTATCATATATAAGTTTGTTCATACTCAATTCATGGTGCATAACTCATGGAACCCCTTAAATAACTATAGAACCTGAAATGACAGTATAGGTGCCAAAATCTACACAAATTTTGAAAATTCATAACTTGGGCTATACAATTCCAAATCATGCAAATTAGGTATTTGTAGAAAACTCAATATGTGAACTATGTGTTATAAAAATTTCAAGTGAAATTGAGCCTATTTGCCTAGTTAAATGTAATGGAACAATAACATAGGTCATAGTTAGAGGCATGTAGCATACCTAAACTTTGAAATTGCATATCTTGAGCCACACTACTTTAAATTAGGTGCTCTTAGTGGCTACAAAAAGCTTGAGATGAGACCTAATTATTGTAAAATTTCAAGGGTATTTGAACTCATTTAACTCACAAAAGACATTGCATATCAGTGGCTACTATAGTATTCAAACATAATCAGACCCTTAACTTAAAAAATTCATAATTCCCTCTATACAACTATTTTTTATGCAAACTTGATGGTTCTATAAAGCTTATAATGTTAGCTATATGCATGTAAAATTTCATAAGTATTTAATTTTATTTGACTCCTAAAGGATATGAAATTCCAAAGTTATTCAGTGTGAATAGTGATAGGACCTAATTGAAATTTCTATCTAATTTAAAAAATTTGTAAAATATTCCAAAGCTATTTAGACCTAAACTTTGAAATTGCATATCTTGAGTTATACAACTCCAAATTAAGTTCTCTTAGTGGCTACAAAAAGCTTGAGATGAGTCCTAATGTGTTGTAAAATTTCAAGGGCATCTAAACTCATTTGACCCACAAAAGACATTGCATATCTGTGGTTGTTACAATACTTGGAAACAATCAAACCCCAACTTCAAAAATTTATAACTCCCTCTATACAACTCTTTTTTATCCAAACTTAGTGGTCCTAGAAAGCTTATAATGTTAGCTATAAGCGTGTAAATTTTTATGAGCATTGGACTTCATTTAGCCCCTGAAGGACATGAAATTCTAAAGTTGTTTAGTTTGAACAATGACAAGGCCTAATTGAAATTTCTGTCCAATTTCAAAAATATGTTAAATATTCTATACAACTCTAAAAATCATGGCTTTTAACTTAATAAAAAGCTCTATTAGGGGTTTAAATGAATGCCACATCTTTGATTCAAATTAGATCATTTAGGACACTTTTGACATAAGAGTTGTTTATGAAAATTTTAAGAACAACTTTAGCTCCAATTTGGATCATTTGGGATCTAATTGATTTTTTTATACTTTGAGCACATTTCTTTCATCCTAAATGACATTTCTAATCATTCCATAGCATGCCAACATAATTGAATCAAGATTTGACCAAATACCCAAGATTACATGCATCCATCATGTCATCTCATACATCAAACTCTACCATAATACATGTATATTGCCATAAATAGACATAGATTCTATTCTTTAACTTTTACACATGGTTTCATTAAAAGACATGACATATTATCATCATATACATCATAGGCTTATCACAGTACTTGTAAAGCATCATATACATACATATAACATAATCTATTACAATATAATGGCTAATACAATAATTTTCTAGTATTTAAGCTCTCTCTTGATCTTGGCTTTGACTTGGTGAACTTGAAATGATTAGTGAGAGTATAGAGGGTGAGATTCAGAAGAATCTTAGTACCTAATCTCAACCAATTCCATACATATAAGAATACCATGAGTATATGCCATGATGTGGAGCAAGAATGTTATGTTTATGTTTCATATGAATCAAATGTATCATAAAACATGAAAACTCATTCATACATAAGCCATGGCATCGTCATAAAATCTATTAGGCTCAACTATTCTTAACCCGAAGTAGAGGAAGAGCTACTATACTCAATTCCATGCCTTAGGGGAGTTAGGAGCCATCTCATTACCTTTCATATACATATAATACTCATATAGTTCATATGGAAAATATAATGAAACATTCCTTATGAAAACATCAAGCACTGACACACACAAGCATTTCAACTTATTCAAACACTTAAATATATGCAAGAAAGGGAGATAAATGTACTAAGTGATTCTAGAAACTTGAATGTACTACTAACCTACTTGTTGGCTTCCCTTTTCCTTACTTTCTTTGGCTTGGCACTCATACTTAGGAGTGTTTGAACTAGATGGACCTACATATAACAATTTCAAGACAAGTTAATCCCATAAGACTCATTTTAAGCTTCATTATCTTTCTTAAACCTCATTAGAGTTTAATATGTTACATAAGGCTAATTTTAGGTCCATAATGAAGCTACTCTTGGTTCTTGCTTTTCCAACCCTAAACTATTGCCTTTTACAAGTCTTATAACTCTCAAAAGACTCATTTAGATCATTACATACTTGGTTAGAAAGTTTTAGAACTAACTTGCTTCATTAGCCTCATTTAACCCTTAAAATTTTAACTTTCATTCTAGGGCTTTTAAATTCAAACCAATAGTTTCATAATTATTTATTTGTCATATCTAAGTCCCTAAACTCATTAAACTCAAAGAAACACTCCCTAGGTACCTTATCTCTCACTTGGCCTAATCTTTAATCATAAAAGGAGCCATATAGAGTTTTATCGGTTCTTTCTTAGGTTTTGACACATAGCCATGTTCCTTGACTTCCCTTCTATCTAATCATAGTTTAATATGGCTTAAAATGCCTTATAATAGTTCTAAAACTTCTTAAGTGCAATGGAAACCCTAACTTCCTTATCTTGAATTCTAAAGCTTTTCAATTGATTCCAATTGCATAATCTAATTCCTCATTGCCTAAAAACTCTTAATTCTATCAATTTTTAGCCAAATTCACTTCCCCTCTCTAGTTTCTCTTTATAGACCTAATATGGAAGTTATTGGAATTCCAAGAAGAACAAATCTTTCTATTGCATGACATGCTCATTTGAAAGCTTACTAAATGGTGATTTTCTTACTCTATTTGGTTCCTCCAAACCTCTACCTTTTCTTATGAGGTCAGCCACCAAAATTATCCTTTCATGAAATTGAAACCACCATTAAAAAGAGCACGAAGAGTAGAGTAAGGTTACTAATTATCATAACATGAGATTTTGCATGTATGCTTACCTATTTAGCTTTTTTTTTTCTTCTCCCTTTTTTCCCATTTTTCAAGCCATTTCCATTCCATTTAGCATTGGTTCAGGTCGGTGGAGATGAAGAAGAAATGGCTGCTGTAACGTCCAATTTTTTGTGAAAATACCGTAACGAGTCAGTTTGAAAAGTAAGTCACCTTAGATGAATGATTTAAGGCCAAATAAAATTTAGATAAAATTTTAAATAATGAAAAATTAGGATTTGAGTCTTGAGTTGCCTAGAAATTAGGGTCAGAGTGGTTCAAAAAATTTGTTGAAAGTCTAGTGGCATTTTTGTAAATATAGGTATTTATTGGAAAACTCAAAGGAAGGCTTTTCAAAATAGAAAATTTGAGCTTTTTGGGGTTCTCAGAGGCCCTAAAAATGATGGGAAGCTCTTGAACAGGTAAAACTCATTCAGTGTACGCTTTTGAACGTCGGTTGACCTGAACTTTGACTATTTCATTTGGGGAAGTTTTAAATCTAAATTGAGTGATTCTAAAGCTAAAAAGAAAAGACGGTTCTAAAAAAGGAGCTAAAATGAAAATGCCACACATATAAGACATAAATGTCATTTTTTGGAACAATTTCTTCTCCATGCTTCTTATATAAGGGGCATCCCACTCTTTCCTTAAGCTAACTAACTCTTTTTCTACTCAAGACCAAGGGAGAGCTCTGTTAAGAAGCACACACAAGGAGAGCTAAGAAAGAGGAGAAAGAAGCAAGGAAATAGGTAAGAAAATAGGAGAATTTCATGGTTTTTCCTTATTTAATGTTGTTATCCTTATCTCAAGCTATTTTCCTATGGCTTTAGTCATTCATTTGGTTCTGTTTTTGCCTTGGTTCAGAGGGGAAAGTTTAGAAATTCAAAGAGGGGGCTAAGCTAAAGGAAGAAGCTCTTGAAGTAAGCTTAGAATTAAGGTAAATTATCTACCTTTTTTGCTTTCTTTTTCCTTGCTTTATGAGTGTGTGTTTCGGTCAAAAACAAAATAGCATAGGGGGAGAAAGTTGTGACTTATAGGAAGTGAGAAACCATTGATTTAAAGTGTGGGAACTTGAGAAATACAAAGAAAGTGAAAGAAAAACTATGGAATTTCAAGAGAGAACAACTAGGGATTTATGAATACTTTGTAAATTCTATTTTGATTCATGAATTTCGTAGTATATGTGGGTGTTTATTTGAATTCCTAAGACTCATAGGAAGATTCCCAAGTGTCTCTCCCTTCAAGGAAAAATTAGAAACCCCATGAACCCCAAATGCTCTTTATGTCTCAGCCTAAAGGAGTTGAGAAACCTAGTGAGTGTTTTAATTTGTTCTAAGCTTGGTTTGGGACTATATGTGATGGAAGAAGGTAGAAAGAACCCTTAAGAAAAATTTAGAAGCCATTGATTGGGAGATGGGGCAATAGCTTCTATAATGTAGCCTTAAAAAGCAACTTGTATCTAGACTCTTAGAAATGAGTTTGTGATGACTTTAAAGAGTTTAAATGGAACCAAGAGGCCTAGATATGAGAAGAAAATGAAGCCAAGAACTTGAATCATGGTAGTTGCTTCATTAGGCCATTAATGGAGTTATATGAAACTAATAGACCAAGTATGCTTCTTAAGTGTGTGTCTAATGCTTTGGCTTATTCTAAGAGAGTCTATCTACTTACAAGTGTGTGGCTTTGGGGGAAGAGAAATAACTAAGTAAAAGACTTGTTTAAGTACCAAGGTAGCTCTTTACTCTATTCTTGGATATGTAATGTCATTGTATGCTTGTATATGCCAATGTATTATGAGACATGCCATTTAATGTTGCTTTATTGCATTAGTACCAATATGTTTCTTGAATGATGTTTTGGTTGTGAAAATTGCTTTTAAGGGTGAGGTGGCGCCAAAAGTCCCTTGATCTGGGTGAAGTGAAGGCAAAAATCTTTAAGCATAGGTGAGACAAGGTCAAAAGTCTCATGGATAGATGAAGCTAAGTGAAAAGTCCCTAGGTCAAAGGTGAGGCTAATCCAAAAGTCCAAAAATGGGGTGAGCCTAGACTAAGAGTCCCTAGAACTTATGTTTAGCCTTGATATGATCTCATGGCATGTAAATGATGTTTTGAATGATTCTTAGTTGTCTTGAATGCCAACTTGTGTACTTTGACATGATATATGCCTTGATTTCTTACTTGAATGAGTGTATGAGCTTGATGAATCTCACCCCCTTCCCTCTTCCATCTCCACATATCTAGGTGGTGCCCAAAGAGAGAAAAGTGGAACCCAAGGAGCTTGATGGGCTATATTTTAACAACCATGTAGCTTTTATTGTATTTAAACATTAAAGTGGATATGTATATATTATTTTTGAGATGTAAATGCTTGAGCAAATGTAAAAGTATGTAAGAATAGTGTATGAACCAAAGTGGTAGCCTAATTGATGAGAAAATGCAATTTGATTACTTGGTAGCCTAGTATGGAATGTGTATTCTTACAAGTGGCATAGTGAAATTATACTGTATAGTAGTTTAGACCATTTGAGAAGCTCATACATGCTGTATTTGTGCTTTTAAACTTGCCCAAATTGTGGTAGAAGCAATGGGAGACTATTTGGACCAAATTGGACCCTTATATGATGCTAAAATGACCATATGTGTGAGTTTTAGCAAAATTTGTCCAAATGACCTCTTCTTGGTCTAAAATTTGGCATGCATATAGACCTTGTCTATAGATTTTTGAAAAGCTAAATCGCATATTATTTGGAGTGTTATAGAATTTTTGGTAAATTTTTAAAGTTGGTAAAATTTGACAAAATTGGTGTTGTCACTGTGTAAATGGTTAAAATTTTCATCTTTGTCATTTGTGGGGCAAGTAGTGTCCAATGGCTATGAAATTTTACAAGAAGAAACTAGACATTCATAGTGACCTATACCAACTAGAATCACCTTAATTAAAGGTCTATAGAGGGAGAACCAATTTTTTAAAGTTCTAGATCAGTATTAAGGATGCAGTCAGACCTCAGTTACTGTTCTATTAGTTTTCAGAGAAACTAGACATTCATAGTGACCTATACCAACTAGAAGCACCTCAATTGAGGTCTGTAGAGGGAGAACTAATTTTTTGAAGTTCTAGATCAATATTAAGGACGGAGTCAAACCTCAGTTACTATTCTATTAATTTTTTAGGTTTAAAGGCTTCTGAATTAGTTTGAAATTATTTTTTTCCCTCTAGTAACATTTGTAACTTTCCAAATTAGTATAATTTTCTAGAATTAGATTTTTGTGGAATTAGTTATAAATTTTTGAAGTTTATATCAGTAACCTGTATTTGAAATGTTAGGTAGTTTGACCTATGTCACTTTTCTGTTGTCAAACGTAGTCCAAATGATGTTATTATGGCTTGGAGTTATTTTTAGTATAAAGTTAACATCCAGAACTTTCCAGAAAGCTATGAGTTGTTGGATTTCAATTTTTTTTTTTAAATTTAGTTATGATTTTTCAAAGTTTGCACCAGAAATGTGTCAACTAAACCAGAAACTAACATGTATATTTTCTAGTTTTTGCCTCCAAATATGTGGTTCATGGAATGTTTTATGATGTATATGAGTTATATTGATGCATTTTAAATAGAAGATCATATGGATGGGTTTACATGGCTCACGTGGCATGAAATAAAAATTTTAGGCCCTATGCAAGTAATAAAATGCAATATTTTTATTTCTCTTTCGTTGGAATTGTGTATACTCTTATGGGATTAAACTTTAATATGAAGGTATAGAGTTAATAAATTATGACATCACATTTATTGGTATCAGAGAAAAATTTTAGACACTTTTGCTCTGTGTTTGGCTTTTGAATTGCATTATTGGTTATGTTAAAGTGTGAATTACCATGGAAATAATGGAATGCACATGCATATGTGCTTGGAATACAATTGTATACTAATGATGGTGGTTCTTTTCAGATAAGATGGTTGAAACTAGATGGGGCAAGGGCAGGGGCAGGGGCAGAGGTAGGCCACCCAGAGCTCAAAAGGTTGAGCCTGAGGACCATTTGCGCACCATCATGAAGAGATTAGATAGATAACAAGCCTTGATACAGCAATAACAAGAGATGCTAGAGTAACAGAGACAGGTTGCCCAGCATCAGTATGATATGATCATGCAACTAGAGGATGCCCTAACTAGGCAAGTAGAGATGAGGAGAGAAGCCCTTATACCTCAACCATATACGTTTGCATTCCACCTGTACCTCCTCAGGAGCCATTTCAGACTCCGCCATTTATTTAGAAATTGTTGAATCAATTTAAAAAGAATAGTCCACCTTTATTTGATTGGGAGTTGGATGCAGATAAGGCAGAGGCCTGGGTTATGAAGTTGGAGAAAATATTTTCCGTGATTGATTGTACCACAGAGCAGAAAGTTCAGCTCGTTACATTTATGTTACAAAAAGAAGCCGATAGGTGGTGGCATAGCATGAAACCCCTAATGCAGACTAAGAATATTCAGATTAACTGGGAAAACTTCTTGGTGGAGTTTTATGAAAAATACTTTCCCAATTTGGTGAGAAAAAAGAAAGAGATAAAATTTATGGGCTTAAGGCAGACTGATGAGATGAAGGTGGATAAATATGTGGCCAAATTCATAGAGTTGTCTCAATATTCCTCCTACCTCCAGAGGTATGATGATGAACCTTGGAGATATGAGCAGTTTAAGATGGGGTTGAAGCCCTTGATTAGCGATAAAGTTACTTCACAATGGATTAGAAAGTTTAATACCCTTGTAGAGGTCAGTAAGGTGATTAAAAATAACTTGCGAACTATCATGCTTGCTGCAACCTTAGCTAGTCAGAAGGGGACTCCAAAACTAAAGGGACTGAGACCTGAGGAAGGCTCTAGCACGGCACCCAGCAGCAAAAGGAAAGGTAAAGTGCCATGGAATAGAAAGCCATAGAAAGGCAAGAAGATGCAGACTCCTTGGACCCAGTCATTTACCCCGCAGTCTTTAGTGACATGCTTCAAGTGTAGGAAGTCAGGGCAAATTGCTAGGAATGGCCCCCAGATAGATACAGCACCTCCACCCAAGCCGCATATTCAGCAGGAGGCCAATGTGTCCCCTAGTTTGATCCGAGGTACATTTATAATGAATGGCTTTCCAGTAGTTGCTATATTTGATTTGGGTGCTAGTCACTCGTTTATATCCTATGATTGTGTGAGGCGATTGAGTCTGTCTATTAATACTTTACCATTTGACTTATCTGTCACTATATCCATTGGAGGCCACATTGTAATGTCCCATACTTACTTGAATGTCACCGTTTAGTTTAATCATTGCCATACTATTATTGATTTGATTTGTATATCCTTCTATGACATTGATTTTATTATTGGTATGAATTGGATGGCCACGAATAATGCGGTACTTGATTGTGAACATTGAACCATTTCCTTACCTGTTTGTGAGACCATACCTAGGGTAGGAGTTAAGTTATCCTTTATAACTATTGCCTAGGCTGAGAGATGCTTAGAACATGGATGTTAAGGGTTTATAATTTTTTTCTCTATTTAGGCTGAGATAGAGGAAGGGATAGAAGATATCCCAATTGTTAGGGAATTTCCAGAGGTTTTCCTTAAATATTTTAACTTTAGTGGTGTAACCCTTGAGAGAGAGATAGAGTTCCCTATAGACATAGTGCCTGGGGCTAGGCCAGTATCCAAGGCTCCTTACAAGATGGCTCTCACTGAGCTTGATAAGTTACAAAAGAAAATAGAAGTGTTGTTAGAGAAAAGGTTCATACGCCCTAGTGTTTTACCTTAGGGAGCTATGGTATTATTTGTGAAGAAGAAAGATGGTATCTTAAGATTGTGTATGGATTATAAAGAGTTGAATAAGGTTACCATCAAGAATAAATATCTTCTCCCTAGAATAAATAATTTGTTAGATCAGTTAGTTGAGGCATCTGTGTTTTCTAAGATAGATCTTAGATCTGGGTACCACCAATTGAGAGTGAGAACTGAAGATGTCTTAAAGACAGCCTTTAGAACAAGATATTAGCACTATGAATTCCTTGTGATGTCATTCGGCCTGATAAATGTGCTTGCTGTGTTCATGGATTATATGAATAGGGTATTCAGACTATATCTAAATCAATTTATGGTAGTCTTTATTGATGATATCCTAGTGTACTCTAGATCTTTTAAGGAGCACAAAAGGCATATAAGACTAGTCCTAGAGGCCTTAAAAGATAAGAGGTTATATGCCAAATTTAGTAAATGTGAGTTTTGGTTAACTGAGATAAAATTCTTAGGTCATGTGATATCTTGAGAAGGGGTTGCGGTAGATCCTCATAAAGTAAAAGTTGTGTTACAATGGGATAAATCTAGGACCATCACCGAGGTTAAGAGTTTCTTAGGTTTGGTAGGGTATTATAGACAGTTTATTTAAAGCTTTTCTCAAATAGTCTTACCACTGACGAGGCTGACTAGGAAAGAGACACCCTTCGTGTAAGATGATAGATGTGAGAGGAGTTTCTAGGAGCTGAAACTCTGTTTGACCACTGCCCTTGTATTGATTATCCCTAATCTTAATGAACCATTTGTGGTTTATAGTGATGCATTGAGGAAAGGGTTAGGTTGTGTATTGATATAACAGGGTAGAGTAGTGGCATATGCCTCTAGGCAGTTGAGGCCTCATGAGAAGAATTATCTCACACATGATTTGGAGTTAGTCGTGATAGTGTTTGCCTCTTAAAATCTAGAGACATTACCTGTATGGTGCTACCTTAGAAATTTATAATGACCACAAGAGTCTGAAATATCTGTTTCATTAGAAGGAACTAAACATGAGACAAAGGAGATAGATGAAATTCCTGAAGAATTATGATTACACTTTAAAGTATCATCTGGGCAAGGCCAATGTGGTGGCTAATGCCCCAAGTAGGAAGGTCTATCTATACAGCCCATATGATGATTAGGGAATAAGAACTCTTAAAGAAATTTAGAAACATGAACCTCTTCTTGTTAGGTGGTATCGGGTAGATTATATCTGAATGAAACCCAAATTGAGAATGAATTGAGAACCTAATCATGGATACCCAGAGAGAGGATTTCCTAAGATAGGTTAGGAGTGAGATATCCCAGGGTAAGACTTTAGATTTTAGGGTATTTGAGGATGGTATGATAGTGTACCAGAATAAAAGTTGCGTGCCTAACCAGAATGAATTGAGGGAAAGAATTTTAGAAAAGACATATAAAAGTAAGTATACTATCCATCCAGGTGCCACCAAGATGTATTAAGATTTGAAAATTTTTTTGATGGCCAGAAATGAAAATGATGTAACTGATTATGTGGCTAGATGCCCAGTGTGTTAGAGGGTAAAGATATAACATCAAAGACTAGTTGGGTTGCCACAACTCTTAGATATCCTCGAGTGGGATAGTATAGCTATGAATTTTATTATGGGTTACCCAGAATATCCTCTGGACACAATGTTATCTAGATAATTATGGATAGACTAACAAAGTCCGTACACTTTTTAGCTATCAGAGCTACCCACATACTATATAAATTAGTCCAATTGTATATAAGAGAGATAGTACTATTTCACAGAGTACTCAATAGCATAGTATCGGATAAAGACCCCAGGTTCAGATCGAACTTCTGGAGGTTACTACAGCATGCCTTAGGGACTAGGTTACAGTTCAGTACTGCTTATCACCCCCAAATAGATGATCAGACTGAGAGGACTATCTAGACCTTAGAAAACATACTAAGGGCGTGTGTATTAGATATGAGGGGTAATTAGGATGCATTTTGTAACAACCAGAAAAAAGAAAAGAAAAGAAAAGAGAAAAGAAAAGGGAAAGAAAAGAAAAGTTGACAATTTTCGAAGTTTGCTAATTATAGCGAATGTACCTGTTCGCTATAGCCTAGCTATAGTGCCTTCTCGCTATAGCGAAAATGCTTTTAGCTATAGCGAGTGCAGGCATCCCATATAAAAACCAGGGAGTTACTCACCATAGCGTACGCTATAGCGAAGGCAGAGGTCTGGGACTAACACGAACTCGCCGTAGCGAGGGTTATGGCTCGCTATAGCGAGGATTAGTCCGAAAAAGTGTAAAAGAGAGATTTTGACTTTTTAAAGCTTCCAAACTCTTCTTTTCTCTATAAACCGACCTAAGCTTCGCCTAAGAGAGAGAAAAGGGCTGTGGAGAGAGAGAGAGACCTAGAGAAGGAAGGAGAACAAGCAAAGAGGTAAGCAATCTTGAGATTTCCATAGCTTTTCTCCTTAGCATGTTATTTTTCTCCCCTTTGCCCTCTCTTTCTATGGTTTAGTAGTTGATTTGGGTTTGGTTCAGAGGAAAGAAAGTGGAAAACCACTCTTGAGGAAGGGTAGAGCTTATGTGGCTTCATTTCTTCTTCTTTGCTTTCCTTTTTGAGAGCTTGAGAGAGGAAGGAGAGTGAGTGAAATTCTAGAGAGAGAATCCCTAGCTTCTTACATGAGTAGTAGGGGTTTGCTTCGATGAAAAGCCCCTTTAGTTTTATAAGTACTTATTTGAGTTATGAGAGAATAATCCCATGCTCTTTGTTGTGCTTAGACTCAAAGGAAGTAACTCCATCTAGTTGTGAGTGTGAAATCAAGAAGGGAGAAGAGAAATTAAAAGGGAAGACTTGTATTAGCCGATAAGGTAGCTCTCTACTCTTTCTTGTTGCATTCTTGGGTGTGTAATAGTCATTTTATGCTTGTATATGTGCTTGTATGGTGAGATATGCCATTAATGTTGCCTTGATGCATTGGTACCAATATGCTTATGATATGAATTGTGGAAATTGCTCGGGTGAGGTGGTGCCGAAAGTCCCTTGAGATGGGTGAGGTGGAGTCAAAAGTCCCTAAACCAAGGGTGAGGCCAATCCAAAAGTCCCAAAGCTCGGGTGAGGCTAGACCAAAAGTCCCTAGAGCCTAATCTTGGCATTGATATGTTATTCATGGTGTGAAACACATATATTGTGACATTGTGACTTGTTTGCATACTTTGACTGGTTTATATATCTTGATTGCTTCTTGAATGAGTATGAGCTATTGAGATTCCCCGAATCTCACCCCCTTCCCTCTCCCATCTTAACATCTTAGGTGGAGCTCAAGGAGAAGCAAGTGCACATCATGGAGCTTAGTTGAATATGATTAGGAAGTGGTGTAGTTCTTCTAGTTCTTTTGATGTAAAAAGGTGCCAAAATGAATATGCACCTATCATTTTTGAGTTGTAAATATGTGAGCACATGTAAACATATGTATAAATGATGTATGAACTGTGTAAAGAGCCAAAGTAATGAGAATGTAGAATTTGGCCTTTTTGTGGCTTACATGTGACAGTGAATTTTGTTCTATAGCATAGTGATTTTGAAATGTATGATGACTTGGATAATTTGTGCTATTCATATATGCTATGTTTGTACTTTCAAACTTGCCCAAGAGATGCTAGAGCATGTAGGAGGCCATTTGGACCCATTATGAACTATTGTGGGTGCCAAAACTGCCAATTTTGTGAGCTCTGTCAAAGTATGACTGGATGGGCTCTTCTTGATATGAAATTTGGCATGCCTCTAGAGTCTATTGAGAGCTTCTTGAGAAGTTAAAGTGGGTAATATTTGGAGGTCTAGGAAATATCTGGTGAATTGTTGAAGTTTGGAAATTTTAATGGTTTGGTCATGGTACTGTACATCAAGTTCGAAAATGAATCCATGTCATTCATAGACCAAATGGTGTCCAATTGTCATGAAATTTTATGATCATAAACTAGATATCCACAGTGACCTATACCAACTGGAAGCACCTCAATTGGAGGTCTGTAGAGAGAAACGACTTGCTGAAGTTCTGTATCAGCATCAGGGAAGCTTTCTAACCTTCGTTACTATTCCATTTGGACTTATTTTTCTCTTCTAGTTAACATATGTAGCTTTCCAAATTGGTATAGTTTGCCCAAATTGGATGTTTTTGGAATTAATTACAAATTTTCAAATTTCATGACAGTAAGCTGCACCAATATCAGGGACAGCCGGACATCTGACTCTTTTTCGATGTCAATGATGGTCCAAATGCTGAGATTATGGTTGGGAGTTATTTTTAGTATGAAGTTAACATTCAAATATTTCCAGAGAGCTATGATTTGCTTGATTTCCATTTTTCTAGAATTAGTTATGATTTTCCAAAGTTAGAGCCAAAAATCTGACTTTTGGGCTCATTTGAGAAATTGCATTTTCTTGGTTTTTGACTTCATACCCCTGGTTTATGAGTTGTTTGAGGCTATGTACAAGTCTTATAAATGGTAATTGAGTAGAGGATGTGAATGATGGGTTCATGGGACCCACGAGACAAAATATGACTGGTTAAACCCCGACTTTAAGTAGTAAAATACCACGGTTTCAGTCATTTTCCTGGGAAATCATATGGAATAAAGCCTAGAGGGAGATCAATTGGAGATAAGTTATTATGGTGTTACACATTTTTACCATTAGCCAATTTTACATATAATAACAGTTACCACTCCAGTATCTAGATGGCCTCTTATAAGGCTTTATATGGGAGAAAGTGTAGATCCCCTCTATGTTAGGTTGATTTAGGAGAGAGGAGCCTGGTAAGACTTGAAATTATGGACCAGACCACTAAGCAAATAGAATTGACTAGTAAGAAACTCCTCACGGTCCAAAGTAGGTAGAAAAGCTATGCTAATAAGAGAAGGAGGCCGTTAGAGTTTGAGATAGATACCACATATTTATTCGAGTGTCTCCAGTGATTGGGGTAGGTCAATCTATAAGGGTAAAAAAGCTCAGTCCTAAGTATATCGGTCTATTTGAAATTCTTGAGAAAATTAGACCCATGGCTTACTATGTAGCTCTACCTCCAAACCTAGCCTAAGTCCATAATGTTTTTCACATCTCTAAATTAAAAAGGTACTTACCAGATCCTTTACATGTCATAGAATATGAGCATATTCAATTCCAGGAAAACCTTGTCTATGTACTAACACTAGAGAGAATTGTGGATGCAAAGCTAAAATACCTGAGAAGTAAGAACATTCCTCTAATGAAAGTGGTCTGGAGGGGTTTGATATTTGAAGAGGCAACCTGGGAATTGGAGGATGAGATGAGATAGAAATATCTAAAGCTATTCCCTTGAGGTATGTATCTATGCATTTATGCATTTAAATTTTGAGGACGAAATTTATTTAGGGGGAAGAAATGTAATGTCTAGTATTTTGTGAAACTACCATAATGAGTCAGTTTGAAAAATAAGTCCACTGAGATAAATGATTTAAGGCCAAATAAAATTTGGATAAAATTTTAAATAATAAAAAAATGAGGATTTGAGTCTTAAGTTGTCCAGAAACTGAGGCCAAAGTGGTTAAAAAAATTTGTCGAAAGTCTAATGACATTTTTATAAATATGAGCACTTTTTGGAAAACTCTTTTTAAATGGAAAATTTAAGTTTTTTTGGATTCTCAAAGGCCTTAAAACCATAGGAAGCTCTGGGACAATTAAAACCTTTTTGGTGTATGTTTTTGAATATCAGTTGACCTAAATTTTGACTATTTCATTCGAGAAGGTTTAAAGTCCAAATTGAGTAATTTCAAAAGTATTTTATAAGGTTGAGGATATGCATTTTATGATGGAAAAGACAATTCTACAAAAGAGCTAAAATGAAGCTAAAACAAAAATGCCACGCACACAGGACATAAATGTCATTTTTTAGAATAGTTTTTTCTCCATTCTTCTTTTATAAGAGGAATCCCACTCTTTCCTTAAGCTAATCGGTTCTTTTTCTACTCAAGACCAGGGGAGAGATCTATTAAGAAGCACACACAAGGAGAGCCAAGAAAGAGGAGAAAGAAGCAAGGAAAAAGGTAAGAAAATGGGAGAATTTCATGATTTTTTTTCTTCTTTAATGTTGTTCTCCTCTTCTCAAGTTGTCTTCCTGTGGTTTTGGTCATTCATTTGGTTTTATTTTGGCCTTGGTTCAGAGGGGAAAGTTTAGAAATTCAAAAAGGGGGCTAAGTGTAATATCAGGTTCTCTGAAAACGAGAGAAAATGCCTAAAACGTAATGTATGATTTCTCCATAAATGTACAAAATTCACTAGATACAAAAGGAAGTCCCCCAAAATGAAATAGTTAAGGTCCTAAAAAATTTGGGAAGCATTCAAGACTCCTAAAAATGAGAATCCTAAGCTTAGACGGAAAGAAAATAGAGCTAGAATGAAGAAATAAATTAGAACAAAAGGCTGACGAAACGTAAGGGTATTGTCATCATTTTGAGCAAATTCTAGAATTCACATAGTAGGGCTTTCTAAATGAAAGTTTTGAATTCTTTGAGATTCTCAGAGGCACTAAGAACCATGGGAAGCCTTGGGACAGTTAAAATCTCTCCGGTGGAAGTTTTCCAACGTCGGTTGACCTGAACTTTAATAATAGATTTGTTTGGGAAGGTTTTAGCTTCGATTTGGGTGATTCTAAAGGCATTTTACTAAATTTAGGACCTAAATTTCATAATGGAAAATACGGTTATAAAAAGAGATAAAAACGAGTTAGAAACGAAAATACCAAGAACAAAGGGTAAAATTGAAATTTTTAAGAAAGTGGAAGCTTCTTGAACACTCTTTAAGTTTCTTATTTCTTTTCCCCCTTCATTTACACTACCTATTCTGCCCAAAAACCAAAAAAAAAACACCAGCTCTCTTAAGCGCACCATGGAGGAGAAAGGAGGAGAAAAAGCAAGAAAAAAGTAAGAAACTTCATGGATTTTCATGCTTCATCTTCTTCCAAATTTGTTCTTCCCTTCTTAAGCTTTCTTTATTATGGTTTTTTGAAGTTTATAGATCTGTTTTAAGGGAAGAACAGAGGAAAAATTTCGGATTTAAAGAGAGTAGGCCAAGGAAAGTAAAAAACAAGCAAGAAAAGCCATGGAAACAAGGTAAAATTTCCATTCTATGGTAGCTATTCCTTCTCTCTTCTTCTCCCTATTTCGCCTCATATATGTAGCTATAAGAGGGCTAGAATTTTGGGCAGAACCAAAAGTGAATTCTATGAATTTAAAGGAGGAGAGTAAGAATATACAAAGAAATTCAAGAAAAAGCCATTGATTTTCAAAGTGGCAAACCTAGGGTTTCATGGCTTCCCTTGAAAATATGATTTGATGTAATTATTTCTAAGCCTAAATGAATGTTTAAATGAGTTTCTAAGATTCCTAAAAGTCTCCCCATATGCATCTTGCATTAAGAAAATAAAGTAAACATCCATAGAGGCTAAATACTATATAGTCTCAGCCTAAAGGAGATGAGACACCTAGGAAGAGTTTTAAATTTTTTTAAACTCATTTTTTAGTCATATATGATGAATGAAAATGAGGGAAAACCTTGAGAAAAATTTAAGAGACCTAAAGAATGAATTGATGTCTTAGGTTCCATAATATGGTTTAAAGAAGTAACACTTAGTTGGACTCATTGAATTGATTGTGTGATGACTCCAAGAGGTTTAAATGGAGTCAAGACATAAATGAATGGAGAGAATGGAGCCAAGATGATATTTTCCTAAAGTTACTTCATTAAGTGCATTATGGAACCATAAAAGAGCCTAATGAGTCACTTAGCTTTTCTAGTGAATATATGGTCTTAAATTTTAATTCAAAAGTATAATTGGTTTCCATATGATGTGTTTAGGCTAAAAGAAATAATCTCCATCTCCTTGGGTGTGTGAGGTTAAGGATGAGCTAAGAACCCTTAAAGTTAGTTAAGACAAAGTAAAGAGTCTCCCAAAAGTGGGGTTGACTCCCAAGAGTAAGGTTGAGTCAAAAATCTCTTAAAGAAATGGGTGAGGCAAGTCTAAAATCTACAAGTAAATGAGTGAGGCTAATTCATTTACTTAGCAAGCTTATGGATGCCTTGTATGACTTACTCACATGCAAAGATTGCTTCTTAAATATTCATGTTATTTAATATGCTCATGCATGTATTTATAAGACATGGCTTGCATACTTTATGTGTGGTGGAAAGGGGATATGTGTTATTGGGATTCTTTGAATCTCATTCCCTCCTCTCCAATGTTCTAACATTCTAAGTGGACTAAGAGAATAAGGAAATGGGAGCCAATTACTTGAAAGATGAGAGTGTGACATCAAAGTGTATAGATTTTGTTACTTTAAGGCCATATGAGTGCTAAATATTGTAATCCATTATTGTATATGTCCTATGATATTATGAACATATATAATTATGCTAATATATAATGTATAAATGAGATTTAAGGTTATATGTATGGAAATGTGCGTCTTGGACATAAAATGGCAAGACTAGCATTAAAATATATGTAATAATGGAAGTGGAGAGGTCAAATTGAGATGCATAAGGTTTGGAACCACTTGGGCAGTTCATACAAGTCATATTCATGCTTTTAAACTTGCCTAAAAGGTGCCCAATATCAAGGGAAGTCATTTGGACAAATATGGTATCTTGTGTGGAGCAAATTTGACCATATTGGAAACCTATATCACTTTTTACCCAAATGAGCTTTTCTTAGTATGAGATTTGGCATGCATATAGAGCTTATTAAGAGTTTTTTGGAAAGATAAGGTGAAATTTTTTTGAAAGTCTATGAAATATTTGATGAATTTTTAAAGTTAGAAATTTTTTTGAAATTGGTTTAGTGTACTGTTCATTTTGGTTTGAATTTAAATTCTATCACTCATGGGTCAAATGATATCCAATTGCCACGAAATTTTATAGGGTGAAACTAGACATTCTTAGTGACTTGTGCCAATTAAAAGCAACTTATTTGGATGTCTAGAGAGAGATATATGAATTTTTAAAGTTTTTATCTAGTGTTAGGCATCCAATCAGACCTAAGTTATTGTTTGATTAGCTTTTGAGCTTTGTATGTGCCTAGACTGGCCTGAAATTATTTTTTTTCTCTATCTAATATCTGTAGCTTTCTAAATTGGTATCATTTTTATAGATTGGATTTTTGTAAAACTAATTGGATATTTTTGAAGTTTATAGCAGAAACCTATATCCGTACCAGTTGCTAGCCAGACTTCTGTACCCTTTCGAATGTCAAACATCTTTTGTGTGATTTTTCATGATCTGGAATTATTTTTAGCATAAAGTAAACATCTGTATCTTTCTAGAATAGTAAAGAATATATGAATTTAATTTTTTTAAAATTAGTTATGATTTTTTAAAATTTGTGACAGAAAATAAGCAATTCTGGCCAAGGCTACATCATGAAAATTTATGTGTCTATTGCATTTGCACTAGTTCTAGGCTACTTTTGATGATGGATTTAAGTTGTATCTATGTAATTACATAAGAAAATGTGATACATGAGTCCATATGGCCCATGGGACTTCGAAAGAAAAATTTATACATAGCACAACATAAGAAAATTTAATATTTTAATGCCATTTTTCTTGCTTCCCTATATAGTGCTTGGCATGAGACTTAAAATTAGCATGAGGCAAAACTATAAGTCTTTGGTGTTATATTTATTGGTATCAGAGCAAAGTTCTAGGCTTTCTTAGAGTGGATTCGGCCTGAGGAGGTAGCAATAGGGCTATGCAAAGGCTTGTATAGATATGTAAAGTCTTGTATGAGACATTTTGGGTGTGTAAAAATAGTTTGTGGCTATGTTCATGACAAGTAAGTTGTAAAATAGTCTTGGAGTAGATAGTGAACATCGGGATTGATTGGCCTCTAGAATAGTTTGAGCAAAGCTAAGTAATCCAACAGCTAGAGCTCTATGAGATATGATAACTAACCGGGATCAGTGGCAAGCCCTAGGTATGAATGATGAGAAATGATCTTGTTGATATGAAGAGACTTGCTAGAGTGAGTATGTGAGGCCTAATTCTCCCTGGTAGTCATACTTAGACCATTCCGAGACGTCTCGCGTAATGTAGAGACAAGTAACAATGCAAGGTAGCATGAGATGAGACTGCAGCTGCACAGGACTAGTTCAGAGGGGAGGTGAGAAAAAGAGTACCTCCTAGCCACAATGTAACACCATATATTTCTAACTCATTTCATGATATTCACATGCTATATATCATCAATTCCATGAAAGAGTAAGAAAAAAGGATTAAAAATAATACATTTCTTTGCGTTACGTCGTGTTTAAAAATTTCATTCGATGTTACGTGGACCATATGAGCTCATACAACACTTTTCCACATTTAACTACATGAATACAACTTATTTGAATCATCAAAAGTGGCTTACATCTCAAGGACCTCGAAGGAATGCATGAAATATACATATAATATTTCGGCCAAATTTGTCCTCATTTCTATCATAACTTTGAAAAATCATAACTAATTTTAAAAAAATTAAAATAATGCATTCTTGGATATTTTGGAAAGTTACACATGTATACTTTATGTTAAAAATATGTCCAAACTATAACATCTAACACAAAGGACGTTTGACATGCAAAAAAGTCCAGATGTTAGACTATCCACTGGTGCTGTCACAGAATTCTACAGCAAACTTTAAAAATATCCAATTAATTTCAAAAAAATCCAATCTATGCAAGTGATACCAATCTAGAAAGTTGTAGATGTTAATTAGAGGGAAAAAACAACTCCAGACTGGTTTAGGCACGCCCAAATTGCAAAATTTAATCAAATAATAACTGAAGTAGGGTGGAGTTCTCAACACTGGATAGATTTTTTGAAAATTCATATCTTCCTCTTTAGACATGCAAATAAGGTGGTTCTAGTTGCCACAAGTCATTGAGAATGTCTCATTTCTCTGTATAAAATTTCATGGCCATTGGACATCATTTGGGTCTTGTGTGACAAATTTCATTTTCGGATATGAGTGAATAGTGATATGACCAAAATCAAAAAAATTTGTCAACTTTGAAAATTCATCAAATTTTTTGTATACCTCCAAAAATTATGTTCTTTAGCTTCTCAAAAAGCTCTCAATAAAATATAATTGCATGCCAAATCTCAGATTAAGAAGAACTTATTTGGATAAAAAGTGATATAGAATTTCATTATGGTCAATTTTGGTCCATTTAGGATACCAAAATGTCCAAATGGCTTTCCTTGGGGTTTGGCACCTCTTGGGCAAGTTTAAAAGTATAATTAGGACTTGTGTAGGCTGTCCAATTGGTCCCAACCCTCATGCATCTCATTTTGGCCAACTCATCCATATATATGTACAATTCCATAAACTCATTTAAGAAGCTGCATTGTCCATACATAATCAATTTTACATTCTAATGGTCACATATTATATTCTTCCATTTAAACATAACATATTATCATAATTACATATGTTTATAACATCATAATACATATACATCCATTAATTACATTAATTGCCTTTTGCATGGCCTTAAAGTAACAAAATTCAAGCATTTTCATGTCATCCTCTCATCTTCAAGGTGGTTGGCTTCCATTACCTTACTCTCTTCGTCCACCTAGCATGTTAGAATATTAGAAAGGAGAAAATAAGATTCAAAGAATCCTAATAGCTCATCTCCCATTCAATCATACATAATAAATGCATGTATGATCATGTTGACATGTGCAAACATTCAAGAGGCATTTTCATCATTTAAGAAAGTCACATAGCATACAAAGGCTTGCCAAGCAAGTGGATTGGCCTCACCTAATTTCTTGTGAATGTTGGGCTTGCCTCACCTATTCTTTAAGAGATTCTTAGACTCAACTATATTCTTGGGGGTCCATTTTACTTTTGGGAGACTCTTTATTTCGTCTCAAACAATCTTAAGAGTTCTTGGCTCGTCCTCACTATGGCTAAGGGTTCTTGGCCTCATCACACTCAAGCAAAGCCTAACAAATATCATAACATCATTTAGAAACATAATATGTTATCATGAAACCATGGCATATGAAATCATGCTAGCATACTTTTCATGGCTTCAAAATACACATACACATATTCTAAGAAAAGTTAAGCACATATCTATGCATGAGAGAAGGTGGAGAGAGCTATTTTGGAAACAATTACAAACTTTTTCCCTTGAATTTCTCTTCCTTGCTTTGGCCACACACACACACACACACAAAGTGTGGGAAAAATTTCTCTTGGCCTAGACACAATTTATGGAATCCAATTAGATTCATGGACTCAATTCTAAGGCCATAAAATTTGCTTAGACACTAGTTTAGTCTATAACCTCATTATGGTTCCATAATTGTATCTAATGAAGCAACACCCCTCAAATAAATTCTAAGCTCCATTCTTTTTTTTCAAATATGATTCTTGACTTCTTTTAAGCCTCTTGGAGTTATCACACAATCAAAACTAATAGCCTAACTATATGTTGCTTCTTTAGGTCATAATATGGAACATAAATCACCAACTCATTCTCTAAGCTTCTTAAATTTTTTCTAAGGCTTTCTCTCATATTTATTCATCATATATGACTCAAAATAGGTTTAGAAAAATTTAAAACTCTCTCTAGCTACCCTTAACCTCCTTAGGCCGAGACCATGAAGCTTAATGGCCTTCATGGACTTTGCTTGATTTTCTTGAAGGAGGAAATACATGAGGAGACTTTTAGAGATCTTAGGAACTCATTTAAACTCTTATTTAAGCATAAAAATTATTGTACAAAGTCAGATTTTACAAGGTGCAATTGAAACCTTAGAAATTGCATCTTGAAATCTAATGGCTTTTAGTCAATTCCCTTTTTATATTCTTAATCTCTACACCCTTTTTCCTTGGATTGACCCTTGGTTCTACCTAAAAATCAAATCCTCTTAGGGTTTCTTAAGTTAGGCGAAATAGAGAAGGAGGGGAACCAAAGGTAGCAACCATGAGAGGAGAAATTACCTTATTTTTTTACTTTTTTTCACTTGAATCTTGTTTTCTCCAAACTCTTCTCTTCAAATCCAAAATTTTTTTCTAAGTTTCTCCCTTAAAATAGATTTGTAAACTTCATTTTAATCAAAGGAAACAAAGGAGAATGGAGAAGAGGAGGTTTGGATGGAAGAAAGCATGAAAAACTATTAAGAAACTATACCTTAAAAGCTTAAATTTCTTCTCCTCTTCTTCTTCTCTTGGTGCGCCACTCTCCTAGGGTTTTTCCTTTGATTTTGGGCAAAACAATCTGAAGCTACGTAAGTGTGAAAGTGAGGTGGCACCTATTTATAAGGGGAGGAAGAAACACTTTTCAAAAATTTTTATTTTTTCCTTCGTTCTTGGCATTTTTATTTCTCCTTCTTTTTAGCTCTTTTGTGAGAACCTTCTTTTTCATTATAAAATTTAGGTTCCCAATTTAGTAAAATGCCTTTGGAATCACTCAAATCAGAGCTAAAACCTTCTCGAACGAATCCGTCAAAATTCAAGTTCATCGACATTGAAAAACATCCACTGAAGGAGATTTAACTGTCTTGAGGCTTCCTATGATTTTCAGGGTCTCTGAGAACCCCGAAAAACTCAAAACTTTCATTTAAAAAGCCCTTCTGTGCAAATTCTAAAATTTACTCAAAATTACAAAAATGTCATTACATTTCGTGAGATTTTTGTCAAAATTTGTTTCTTCATTGTAGCTCCATTTTTCCTTTCGTCTAAGGCTAAGATTCTCATTTTTAGGAGTCTAGAATGTTACTCAAATTTTTTGAGATCTTAACTAATTCATTTCGGGGGACTTGCTTTGAAAACGTATATGTTTTTGTCATTTAATGAAAATCGAACATTACCCACAACACCCAAGTGTCTAGATGAGTTTTAGAACCCAAAAGATTAATTTCCTTAAGCCAGAAGTTTGAGTTATAAGGTACACCCCATAGAGCCCTGACAGCTTGAAGGTAACTTGTAGTTAAAGGTGAAGTTCTAATTCATGATGAAGCAAGCCAATCAGAGGCCATTAGCCGCAACCAATTATTCTATGAAGCAGCGAGGTAATCCAAAGAATTTCTCGCCACAACCAATACTTAGATAGGAGATTAGGGTGAACCCGAGGCTAATTAGTCGTGACAAATGGCAGTATGAATGCCCTGTTGGTCATATTCAAGCCAACTTAAGGAATGAGTTGATAAGTAAAGAAAGATAATAGTAAATGGTCATGGAAGATTAATAAGTAGTATGTGATTAGTAGGCCTAGTAGATGAGATTGAGAAAGAACTCAACGTTAAAAAGTGTTAGACACAAGAATAATAAGGTTATTGAGAACCACCTTTAAGGCATTGACTCTAACCTAGAGTGTTACCCTGTGAGACACTAAATGACAGAATGTTAATATAGCCTTAAAATTTACGTAAGGCTACAGGTCTGATGAGATAGGCAGCTCAAACTAAGTATAAGCTGAAGCCTACAGGAAGTGACCAGTAGTATCATCCAGGTGAGATGAGTAAAAAGAGAAATAGATTTGATAGGAAGCTTAGTGAAAGTTCTCCCTGGATCGGGAAAGGAAAAATGAGACATCCTGAATTGGGGAGACCACTCAGTAGTGGTTAGTAAATTTTCCTAGGTAGACCAACTGAGTCGTAAAATATAGTAATAAGGAAAGCAAGGAAAAACTCAGAAACTAGTCATAAAAGAGATGCCTTCACTTTAAAAATGACTAAATACATAGACTAAGATAAGAAAGGTAAATAGATAGGGGTCTGATAATTAGTTAGATGAGCTCCCTAATATAAGAATGATATGGGGTTGAGGCACGTGAGTGATTAGAGTACCCAGTAGAGCATAAGTTTCTAGTAAAGTAGAACCCAGACATTGAGTGTATGTGTCCTGGATTGGGTTAGTAGAACCCTAAAATTAGTATACTGTGCTCTTGGGGATGAGGCTAAAAAGGCTAAACAGAAAAAAAGTCTAGCTCTGATTCAAACGTAAAAATGAGTTAAGATAAATAGTTAGTGCCTTAGTGCCTTCAGGGAAGCTTAAGGGAGCTAGAGACCGCCTAAGAAAGTGACCTTTACATTATACAGAGAAAGAGTGTAAGTAGAGAGTGTCACATAGTAAAATTCTTAGAATTTCATGAAATAAAATTTTTTTTACCGAGGGATGGTCTAGTTAAAAAGCAAAGCAAGAGTATGAGAAATAGTAGACCCCTTTGATGTTATAGAAAGTGAATAAGTAGAAGAACTCCAGGAAAATGTAGGTGTTCTTGAGTGTAAAAAACTCAAATTGATAACAGAAACATCCAGTAATACCACATCCTTTTTCCAAAGTAAAAAAATAAGAAAGGTAAGAGAGGGAGAAGATATAACAGTGTTCAAATTGAGGACATAATAGATTAAGAACAAATATCTAGTTGATGTGCTTGAATACTTGAGGGAGCACACTTGTCCTTGGCATAGTGTCTTTTTTACATAATAGTGCTCGAAGTAAAGAATAGTCGGGTAATGTAAAGTGATCTCGAGATAAAGTAGAAGAAGTGTCATGTTTTCCCCTAGTATCTTATGAAAATAGGGTAGATAAAGAAAAGTAAAAGAGGAATACTTTAGATTATTGAGAAACTTGTAATATACAGGCGATAGTGGCTTTAAGCCTAGTCATGAGGCACCCAGGTATTAGTATTTAATGTTATGATTTGCTTGCAATAAGAGTTATATGATATTGGGTCTGGCCAAAATAGTAGTAACGTAACTTGAGTCAAAAAGTTTTTTAGTTAGTTAGATAACGAGATGAGTTAGAAATGAGAGGTAAAGGGATTCTAGGAATATTAGAATAGTAAGAAAAACATGCAGAAAGGAATCCCCAGTAAAGAATGTTCAGATTCAGATATCATGAATTCAGTATACATAATCTGAATCCCTAAACGAAATGAACACGGACCAGTGTATAGCCTCCCTCCTGCCAGAGACGTTAACCACACTTAGTGTGTGAGATACCTTAGTGCCAAGGCACTTAAAGTAAAGTATAAGCATAGTCAAAAATTGCAGGATATGAAAGGAAAAAATAGTTAAGTACAACTAGAGTAAGAAGAGAAAGTCCAAGTAAAAAAGGGCTGAAGTGAGAATCCGAGGATCTTATGAGCAGTGATGAACAAAAATTAAGATGCTCCTGAGTATCAGTATGACAAGATCCTAGAGAGTTAGATGACACAGAATCCACTTCACAAGAAAAGCACAATGTACTTCTGAGTTTAGCCTCAATTATTATGAGCGATGGTTACTGGACTTAGTAAGTATGTGTTTTACGGTCAGATACAATAATTTTAGGCTTTGACGTCTCCTATAGATGGATTGCAGTAAATCCTAGGAGATCACAATGGGTTGCAGTAGACCCTAGCTAGGCTCCAAAAGGTCGCAGTAGACCCAGGGGTCATAATAGACCTCGCAAAGTTATAGAGAGCCTCAATCATAGCATATTAGCCCTCTAGTGAGATGATAGTCTAGATAGCTTTTATAGAGTAGTTAGTCTCAGATATCAGTACAGTTTTAGTAGCTTTTATCTCAAAGACTAGAGATCTTTTGAATCTAATAGACCATTGCCATAGAGATATGGAGGGGTCATAGTTGACCCCACAGAGTTACAGAGAGCCCTAGTCATAGCATGATAGCCCTCTGGTGAGATGATAGCCTGAGATAGCTTTTACAAAGCAGTTAGTCTCAGAGATTAGTATGGTTTCAATAGCTTTTATTTCAAAGACTAGATATCTCCTAAGTCTGATAGACCGTTGCCATAGAGATATGAAGGTTTGAGAGATGAGCATAGTATATGGGATAAGGAAAGCAAGACATTAGCTTTCTAGAGTTAGAGCCATATAAACCACTATCCAATAGATATTAGCCCTGACCAAGGGATAAAGAGATCCCTATATGCTAGACTTTGTATTTAAAAAGAGGTTAAGTGTAGTTTTTATATGAAGTAAATGGTATAGTATGTCTCTAGTGATCGAAATTGTGAGAATAGCTAGCATCCCACCAGAATTTAGCAGTAGTCAGTGATAGTAGCTCTTCGATGCCAGTATAGGGAATATAAGTTAGGCCTGCCAGTGTAGAGATGAGGGACTATAAAATGCCCACTTCCAAGTGAGCAAAGAGAGTAAGAAAAAATCTTGGCCTAAAGAGATAAACGCAATAGTAAATAGAGAGATTGAGATCATTAAAAGTGAAAAACTCCTCAAAGGAGTTGTAATCCCAGTAAGCAATTGAGATATGAGGCCTGTGATAGAAAGAAATGTGAATTATAATCATGAAATGAGCTAGTAAGAAAGAACGCAGAGATGAACAATGGACAGTACATGTAAATAAGTAAACAGACAGACAGAAACCTCCGATGGCTATAATGATCAGAAAAGAAAATGAGACTTTATGAGAAGCTATTGGGAGAGAATAAGGGAGACTGGATACAAAATGAGTTGCCCCCTGAGATGTGTAAATAAGTCCACTGAAAGAAATGTTAATCCCTGCTAACGGGTTAAGACTAACCTAATATGATTAGTAAGCTCTCCCAAGATAGGCCTCCAGGGTTAGAAATTTCTTTTTCTTATGAGAAGAACTACTTAGTACTCTATAATAATAGAGCCTTCATCAAAGGCTAATAATGAAAAATTCCCTGGCTAAGAAAAAAGTCAAACGAGTGAAATTACTGAAAAAGCATGTAAAGCCAGAAAGAAGGAAAAGAAAAGAGCAGTTAGTTAGAAAAAAAAATAGTAAGAGGAAAGCATACCCTAAATTTTGAGGACAAAATTTATTTAAGGGGGGAGAAATATAATATCTGATTCTCTAAAAATGAGAGAAAATATAAGAAACGTAATGTATAGCTTCTCTGTAAACGTATGAAATTCACCTGATACAAAAGGAAATCCCCCGAAATGAAGTAGTTAAGGTCTTAAAAAAATTGGAAAGCATTCTAGACTCCTAAAAATGAGAATCTCAGACTTAAAAGGAAAGAAAAATGGAGCTAGAATGAAGAAACGAATTCAAACGAAAGGCTAACAAAACGTAAGGGCATTTTTTATCATTTTGAGTAAATTTTAAAATTCACATAAGAGGGCTTTTTAATTGAAATTTTTGAGTTATCCAGGGTTTTTAGAGGCCTTGAGTACCATAGGAAGCCCTAAGACAATTAAAACCCCTCCGGTGGACATTTTGCAACGTCAGTTGACCCAAACTTTAACATATTCGTTCGAAAAGGTTTTAGCTCTGATTTGAGTGATTCCAAAAGTATTTTACTAAATTGAGGACCTAAATTTCAAAGTAGAAAAGATGATTCTTATACAGAAGCTAAACTGAGTTAGAAAAGAAAATGCAAAAAACGAAGGGCAAAATTATAATTTTTAAGAAAGTGGAAGCTTCTTGAACGCTCTTTAAGTTTCTTGTTTCTTCTCTTCCTTCATTTGCATGACCTATTCTACCTAAAAACCAGAGAAAATACCAGCTTTCTTAGGTGCACCATGGAGGAGAAGAAAGGAGGAGAAAAAGAAAGAAAAAGGTAAGGAATTTCATGGATTTTTATACTCCTTTTTCTTCCAAACTTGCTCCTCTCCTCTTAAAATTTCTTTCCTATGATTTTATTTAAGTTTATGGATCTATTTTAAGGGAAGAACAAAGGAAAAAATTTGGATTTGAAGAGAGGAGGCCAAGGAAAGTGAGAAATAAGTAAGAAAAGCCATAAAGATAAGGTAAAATCTCAATCCTATAATAGCTATTCCTTCCCCCTTCTTCTCCCTATTTCACCTCATATATATATATCTATAAGAGGGCTTAAATTTTTGGCAAAACCAAGGATGAATTCTGTGAATTTAAAGGAGGAGAGTAAGAATATGCAAAGAAATTCAAGAAAAGGCCATTGATTTTCAAGGTGGCAAATCTAGGGTTTCATGGGTTCCTTTGGAAATTTGATTTGATATAATTATTCTTAAGCCTAAATGAATGTTTAAATGAGTTCTTAAGATCCATAGAAATCTCCCAATATGCATCATTCATCAAGAAAACAAAGCAAACATCTATAGAGGCCAAATGCTACGTAGTCTCAGCCTAAAAGGGATGGGACACCTAGGGAGAGTTTTAAATTTTTTCAAACCTATTTTTGAGTCATATATGATGAATGAAAATAAGAGAAAACCTTAAAAAAATTTAAGAGGCCTAGAGAATAAATTGATATCTTAAGTTCCATAATATGGCTTAAAGAAACAACACTTAGCTAGGCTCCTTGAATTGATTGTGTGATGACTCTAAGAGGTTTCAATGGAATCAAGAATCATAAATAAATGAAGAGAATGGAGCCAAGATAATATTTTCCTAAGGTTGCTTCATTAAGTGCATTATGGAACCATAAAAGAGCCTTATGAGTCACCTAACTTTTCTAGTGAATATATGACCTTAGAATTTAATTCAAAAGTAAAATTACCTTTCATATGATGTGTCTAAGCTAAGAGAAATGATCTCCATCTCCTTGGATGTGTGAGGTCAAGGGAGATGCTCAAGGCTCAAGAAAAAATTGTGTGAATGCAAGCAAGGTAGCTCTCTCCACTTTTCTCTTATGTATGAATGTATGCTTGACTTGTCTTTGAATGTGTGTTTTAAGCTATGAAAAGTGTTCTACCATGAACTCTATTCCATGATACCATGATGATGCATTATGTTTTCAAATGATATTTGTTATATTTGTTTTGGTTTGCTTGAGTTTGGAGAAGCCAAGAACCCTTAAAGTTGGTTGAGACAAAGTAAAGCGTCTCCTAAGAGTGAGGTTGACTCCCAAGAATAAGGTTGAATCAAAAACCTCTTAAAGAAATGGGTGAGACAAGTCCAAAATCCACAAGTAAATGGGTGAGGCTAATTTACTTACTTAGCAAGCCTATGGATGCCTTGTATGACTTACTCACATGCCAAGATTGCTTCTTGAATATTTATGTTATTTAATATGCTCATGCATGCATTTATAAGACATGGCTTACATACTTTATGTGTGGTGGAAATGGGAGATGGGCTATTGGGATTCTTTAAATATCATTCTTTCCTCTCCAATATTCTAACATGTTAGGTGGACCAAGAGAACAAGGAAATGGGAGTCAACTACTTGAGAGATGAGAGTGTGGCATCAAAGTGTATAGATTTTGTTACTTTAAGGCCATATGAGTGGCAAATGTTGTAATCTATTGTTGTATATATCCTATGATATTATGAACATGTATAATTATACTAATGTATCATGTATAAATGAGATTTAAGGTTATATGTATGGAAATGTGCATCTTGGACATGAAATGACAAAACTAGCATTATGAAAATGTATGTAATAATGGAAGTGGAGAGGTCAAATTGAGATGCATGAGGTTTGGAACCACTTGGGTAGTTTATACAAGTCATATTCATACTTTTAAACTTGTCTCAAGAGGTGCCAAACATCAAGGGTAGTCATTTGGACATATTTGGTATCTTATATAGAGCAAATTTAACTATATTGAAAACCTATACCACTTTTTGTCCAAATAAGCTCTTCTTGGTAAAAGATTTGGCATGTATCTAGACCTTGTTAAGAGCCTTTTGAGAAGCTGAAGTGCAGAATTTTTGGAGGTCTATGGAATATTTAATAAATTTTCAAAATTAAATTATTTTAAAAATTGGTTTAATGTACTGTTTATTCTGGTCTGAATTTAAATTCTGTCACTCATGGGGCAAATGATATCCAATTATAACAAAATTTTACAAGGAGAAACTAGACATTTCTAATGAGTTGTGCCAACTAGAAGCACCTCATTTAGATGTCTAGAAAGGGAGATATGAATTTTTGAAATTTCTGTCTAATGTCAATCAAGTGTCTAGTCAGACCTATGTTACTATTTAAGTGGTTTTCGAGGTCTGGACAAGCCTAAACTATTCTGAAGTTATTTTTTCCTTCTATCTAATATCTGTAACTTTCCAAATTAGATCATTTGCATGGATTGGACTTTTGTGGAATTAACTAGACATTTTTGAAGTTTCTAGTAAAAACCTATATCAGTACCAGTAGCTAGCCAGACCTCTACACTCTTTTGGATGTCAAACATCTTCTGTATAATGTTTCATGACCTAAAATTATTTTTATCATAAAGTAGACATATGTATATTTTTAGAATGGTAAAGAATGCATGATTTTGATTTTTCTAAAATTAGTTATGATTTTTCAAAATTTGTGACAGAAAATGAGAAATTCTGGCGGAGGCTATATCATGAAAATTTATATGTCTTTTGCATTTGCACGAGTTGTAGGCCATTTTTGGTGATGAATTTGAATTGTATCTATGTAATTAAATAATAAAATATGATACATGAGTCCATATGGCTCATGTGACTTTGAAAGAAAAATATATACATAGCGCAATGCAATAAAATTTAATATTTTAATGCCATTTTTCTTGCTTCCCTATGTAATGCTTGGCATGAGACTTAAAATTTGCATGAGGTAAAGTTAGAAATCTATGGTGTTATACTAAGGCAAAAGAAAAAGCTCTTAAAGGAAGCTTAAAATCAAGGTAATTTATCTACCTTTGTTGCTTTCTTCTTCCTTGCTTTAAGTTAGGTATGCATTGGTTATTTATTTTATATACTTAATGTGATATTTTAGGCATGTGGAGATGGCTAGAATGGTCTTTGGGCAGAAAGACCAAGAAGCATGAATTAAGCAAGTAAAGACCAAGTAAAAGAGACAAATGAAGAGTTAGACCAAACAAGAGGCAAAATAAGAAGTTTAGCATGAACTCTCCATCTCCCAAGTAGTATTTCTCCTTTCTTTGTATGCATACTTATTGCCTTGAGTGTTTAAATATTTATGTGCTATGACATGTCATATGAAGTGTGTTTGCATGTTTGAGCTATTTTGATGTAACATGCTTTATTGAGTATATATTATAGTATTGATGATGCCCAAAGAGGGAATTGAACATAATAGCTCTTTCCTAAGTGAAGCTCAGTTAATTTATGTTTTGAGAGTCATGGCCATTGATTGATTAAGCAAGTATGTATATGTTAGCCTTAGTATTTTATGAATTATGTTGTATGTGCATATATGTATTCCTTATACTTGAATGACTTGATGTATGCATTGAATGTGGAATATGCTACTGAGATTTTTCCCAAAATCAAATCTCACCCTATTTCTTTTCCCATTAACCAGTGTTAGGAGGAAGATCAAGCAAAGGAAAGGAAAGAACTAGCCCATAATGAATACAGTTAAAGTTGGATGTGTGCTAGCAACACACCCCTTAGTTCTTACTTTTAAATGTATACATTTTGGCATAATCTATGTTGTATTAATTAGTGTAATTTTAGCAAGTGATGTAAACTTAATTATTATCTGCTTATTACTTTATAATATTGAATCATGTGTGCCTAAGTTAGTTTATTAGATGTTTGTCAAGTTAAAATAAGCTATTAGGTGTTATATGTTGTTAATAATACTTGCATTTTTCATGACCATGTGTAATTGCTGTAATATGACTTTTTAAAGGTTTGGATGGTTAAGAACTTAAGGGTTCTAGATTTTTTTCCAAAAATCAATAAAATTTATTAGTAATAAAATTAATGGTTTACATTGGTAAAAGGATTTACTAATAACGTGCCATATGGTTTTGGCTAAAAAAGGTATCATGTAAAGTTTTAAAGAAGTTTTTGAATTTTTTTAAAGATCTGTATTTGCTATTATGAGTAAGTGGACTCATAAATGAAACCACAAAAGGAATAATAGGTTAAGGTATTACAAAAAACATATACCTGTGTCAACCACAAAAGGAATAATAGGTTAAGGGGTTACAAAGAACATATACTTGTGTCTTATCAAAATTCAAGCACCCTTACTTAAGTCCCATTGAAGCTTTTGCAACCCTACCTAAGGATTCTGTTGAATTCAATAACACATACCTAAGTTTTGTCAAAGTTCAAGTGCAACTATACATACCTGAGTTTTATTAAAGTTTAAGTGCATTTACTTGAGTTTTATCAAAGTTCAAGCACATATATCTAAGTCCTGTTTAAGTTTAATAGCATGTACATGAGTCCTATCAAAGTAAAGCTTAAGCTATGTTACTTGATTCTTGTCAACTTTTAAACACATACACTCGTTAAAGTGCCTTTACTTGAAAGTCCTTTTAAGTTCAGAAACATATACATACATATTTTTTATCAAAGTTCAACAACATGTACCTATGTCCTATGAAAATTGAAGCACCCTTACCTGAGTCTCATCAGAGCTCTTACCATCTTACTTGAGTCTTATTTAAGTTTAAGTACCCATAAGTGCATATCAAAGTTTAGATATACTTGAGTCTTGTTGAAGTTAAAGTGCACTTTTCAAAACTCAAATGCATTTATATGAGTTCTCGTAAGTTCAAAAACAAGGCAAATTAGCCACAAGGGACACCTTAAAGAAATTTTCATAAAGTGAAATGCTATAAAAATGACTTAAAAATATATAATAGGGTATTGTAAGTGGCATAGTGGTCTTGCTATCATAATTCACTAAGATTTAGCTCTTGTCACTTTGATTTGTGAAGTACAATCTAAAGCATGTTTGTCAAAGTACATTTCAGCAAACTGATAGTCTTGCAAAGAACAAATACATACCTATTTTCTATCAAAGTTCAAGAACATGTACCTAAATCCTGTCGAAGTTTAAGTGCCCATGTGTAAGTCCTATCGATGCTCTAGCAACCTCACCTAAGTCCTATTAAAGTTTAAGTACCTATACTTGCATATCAAAGTTTATATATACTTACTTGAGTCTTGTTAGAGTTAAGTTGCAGTTAAGAGTAGTTGTAGATGAGCTACAAGAGATGGCTTAAAGAAATTCCCATAAAGCAATGGGCAGAGTGCAATAAAAATGACTTAAATACGCGATAAGGTATTGTAAGTGACAGAGTGGCCTTGCTATCACAATTCACTAAGATTCAATTCTTATCACTCCAATTTGTAAACTACAAATCGATTAATGCATGTTTGTCAAGAGAGCAATAAATGAGTTACAAGGATGCCTTAAAGAAATTCCTATAAAGCAATAGGCAGAATGTTATAAAAATGACTTAAATACATGATAAGGTATTGTAAGTTTAGGAACATGTACCTGAGTCCCATTGAAGTTCAAATGCCTATGCGTAAGTCCTATCGATGCATTAGCAACCTCACTTGAGTCTTGTTGAAGTTCAAAATACCTATATATTGGCATATCAAAATTTAAATATACTTACCTGAGTTTTATTAATGTTAAGGTGCAGTCAAGACTAGCAATAGATGAGTTACAAGGGATGCCATAAAGAAATTCCCACAAAGCAATAGGAAGAATGTTTTAAAAATGATTTAAATATGTGATAAGGTATTGTAAGTTCAAGAGCATGTACTTGAGTCTTGTCAAAGTTCAAGTCCTATCAATGCTCTAGCAAACTCACTGAAGTCCTGTTGAAGTTTAAGTAACTATACTTGCATATCAAAGTTTAGATATACTTACCTGAGTCTTGTTAAAGTTAAGGTGCAGTCAAGAGGCTATAGATGAGCTGCAAGAGATGCCTTAAAGAAATTCTCATAAAGCAATGGGCAGAGTGCTATAAAAATGACTTAAATGCGTGATAAGGTATTGTAAGTGACAGAGTGGCCTTCCTATCATAATTCACTAAGATTCAATTCTTATCACTCCAATATTTGTGAACTGCACATTGATTAATGCTATCACAATTCACTAAGATTCAATTCTTATCACTCCAACATTTGTCAAAAGAGCAATAGATAAGCTGGAAGGGATGCCTTAAAGAAATTCCCATAAAGCAATGGGCAGAGTGCTATAAAAATGACTTAAATATGTGATAGTAAGTGACAGAGTGGCCTTACTATCACAATTCATTAAGATTCAATTCTTATCACTCCAATATTTGTGAACTGCACATTGATTAATGCATGTTTGTCAAGAGAGCAACAGATGAGCTAGAAGGGATTCCTTAAAGAAATTCCCATAAAGCAATGGGTAGAATGCTATAAAAATGACTTAAATTCGCAATAAGGTATTGCAAGTTCAGGAACATGTACCTGAGTCCCGTTGAAGTTCAAGTGCCTATGAGTAAGCAACCTTACTTGAGTCTTGTTAAAGTTTAAATACCTATATACTAGCATATCAAAATTTAAATATACTTGCCTGAGTTTTGTTGATGTTAAGGTGCAGTCAAGACTAGCAATAGATGAGCTATAAGGGATGCCGTAAAGAAATTCCCAAAAAGAAATGGGTGTAATGTTATAAAAATGATTTAAATACATGATAACGTAGCATGTACTTGAGTCCTATCAAAGTTCAAGTGCCCATGTGTAAGTCCTATCGATGTTCTATATGTTCTAGCAACCTCACCTAAGTCCTGTTGAAGTTTAAGTACCTATACTTGCATATCAAAGTTTATATATACTTACCTGAGTCTTGTTAAAGTTAAGTTGCAGTCAAGAGTAGCAGTAGATGAGCTTTAAGAGATGGCTTAAAGAAATTCCCATAAAACAATGGGCAAGTGCTATAAAAATGACTTAAATACGCGATAAGGTATTGTAAGTGACAGAGTGACCTTGCTATCACAATTCACTAAGATTCAATTCATATCACTCCAATTTGTGAATTGCACATCGATTAATGCATGTTTGTTAAGAGAGATAGATGAGCTGGAAGGGATGCCTTAAAGAAATTCCCATAAAGCAATTGGCAGAATGCTATAAAAATGACTTAAATACGCGATAAGGTATTGTAAGTTCAGGAACATGTACCTGAGTCCCGTTGAAGTTCAAGTGCCAATGCGTAAGTCCTATCGATGCTTTAGCAGCATCACTTGAGTCTTGTTGAAGTTGAAATACCTATATACTGCATATCAAAATTTAAATATACTTACCTGAGTTTTGTTGATGTTAAGGTGCAGTCAAGACTAGCAGTAGATGAGCTACAAGGGATGCCTTAAAGAAATTCCCATAAAGCAATGGGTAGAATGTTATAAAAATGATTTAAATACATGATAAGGTATTGTAAGTTCAAAAGCATGTACCTGAGTCCTGTCAAAGTTCAAGTCTTGTTGAAGTTTAAAATACCTATATACTGGCATATCAAAATTTAAATATACTTACCAGAGTTTTGTTGATGTTAAGGTGCAGTCAAGACTAGCAATAGATGAGGAACAAGGGATGCCATAAAGAAATTCCCACAAAGCAATGGGAAGAATGTTATAAAAATAATTTAAATACGTGATAAGGTATTGTAAGTTCAAGAGCATGTACTTGAGTCCTGTCAAAGTTCAAGTCCTATCGATGCTTTAGCAAACTCACTGAAGTCATGTTGAAGTTTAAGTAACTATACTTACATATCAGAGTTTAAATATACTTACTTAAGTGTTGTTAAAGTTAAGGTGCATTCAAGAGGCTATAGATGAGCTGCAAGATGCCTTAAAGAAATTCCTATAAAGCAATGGGTAGAGTGCTATAAAAATGACTTAAATACTTGATAAGGTATTGTAAGTGACAGAGTGGCCTTGCTATCACAATTCACTAAGATTTAATTCTTATCACTCCAATATTTGTCAAGAGAGTAATAGATGAATTGGAAGGGATGCCTTAAAAAATTACCATAAAGCAATGGGCAGAGTGCTATAAAAATGACTTAAATACGTGATAGTAAGTGACAAAGTGGTCTTACTATCACAATTCACTAAGATTAAATTCTTATCACTCCAATATTTATGAACTGCACATTGATGAATACATGTTTGTCAAGAGAACAAAAGATGAGCTGGAAGGGATGCCTTAAAGAAATTCCCACAAAGCAAATGGCAGAATGCTATAAAAATGACTAAATACGCGATAAGGTATTGTCAGTTCAGGAACATGTACCTGAGTCCCGTTGAAGTTCAAGTGCCTATGCGTAAGTGCTATCGATGCTTTAGCAACCTCACTTCAGTCTTGTTGAAGTTTAAATACCTATATACTGGCATATCAAAATTTAAATATACTTACTTGAGTTTTGTTGATGTTAAGGTGCAATCAAGACTAGCAGTAGATGAGCTATAAGGGATGTCTTAAAGAAATTCCCATAAAGCAATGGGTAGAATGTTATAAAAATGATTTAAATACATGATAAGGTATTGTAAGTTCATGACCATGTACTTGAGTCCTATCAAAGTTCAAGTGCCCATGTGTAAGTCCTATCGATGCTTTAACAACCTCACCTGAGTCCTGTTGAAGTTTAAGTACCTATATTTGCATATCAAAGTTTAGATATACTTATCTGAGTCTTGTTAAAGTTAAGTTGCAGTCAAGAGTAGCTGTAGATGAGTTGCAAGAGATGCCTTAAAGAAATTCCCATAAAACAATGGGCAAGTGCTATAAAAATGACTTAAATACGCGATAAGGTATTGTAAGTGACAGAGTGACCTTGCTATCACAATTCACTAAGATTCAATTCTTATCATTCTAATTTGTGAACTGCACATCGATTAATGCATATTTGTCAAGAGAGCAATAGATGAGCTAGAAGGGATGCCTTAAAGAAATTCCCATAAAGCAATTGACAGAATGCTATAAAAATGACTTAAATACGCGATAAGGTATTGTAAGTTCAGGAACATGTACCTGAGTCCCGTTAAAGTTCAAGTGCCTATGTGTAAGTTCTATCAATGCTTAGCAACCTCACTTGAGTCTTGTTGAAGTTTAAATACCTATATATTGGCATATCAAAATTTAAATATATTTACCTGAGTCCTAACTGCAGTCAAGACTAGCAGTAGATGAGCTATAAGGGATGCCTTAAAGAAATTCCCATAAAGCAATGGGCAGAGTGTTATAAAAATGATTTAAATAAATGATAAGGTATTATAAGTTCAAGAGCATGTACTTGAGTCCTATCAAAGTTCAAGTGCCCATGTGTAAGTCCTATCGATGCTCTAGCAACCTCACCTGAGACCTGTTGAAGTTTAAGTACCTATATTTGCATATCAAAGTTTAGATATACTTACCTGAGTCTTGTTAAAGTTAAGTTGCAGTCAAGAGTAGCTGTAGATGAGCTACAAGAGATGCCATAAAGAAATTCCCATAAAGTAATGGGCAAGTGCTATAAAAATGACTTAAATACGCGATAAGGTATTGTAAATGACAGAGTGGCCTTGCTATCACAATTCACTAAGATTCAATTCTTATCACTCCAATTTGTGAACTGCACATCGATTAATGCATGTTTGTCAAAAGAGCAATAGATGAGCTGGAAGGGATGCCTTAAAGAAATTCCCATAAAGTAATTGGTAGAATGCTATAAAAATGACTTAAATACGCGATAAGGTATTGTAAGTTCAGGAACATGTACCTGAGTCCCGTTGAAGTTCAAGTGCCAATGCGTAAGTCCTATCAATGCTTTAGCAACATCACTTGAGTCTTGTTGAAGCTGAAATACCTATATACAATGCATATCAAAATTTAAATATACTTACCTGAGTTTTCTTGATGTTAAGGTGTAGTCAAGACTAGCAGTAAATGAGCTACAAAGGATGCCTTAAAGAAATTCCCATAAAGCAATGGGTAGAATGTTATAAAAATGATTGAAATACATGATAAGGTATTGTAAGTTCAAGAGCATGTACCTGAGTCCTATCAAAGTTCAAGTCCTATCGATGCTCTAGCAACATCACTTGAGTCCTGTTGAAGTTTAAGTACCTATACTTGCATATCAAAGTTTATATATACTTACCAGAGTCTTGTTGAAGTTAAGTTGCAATCAAGAGTTGCTGTAGATGAGCTGGAAGAGATGCATTAAAGAAATTCCCATAAAGCAATGGGCAGAGTGCTATAAAAATGACTTAAATACGCGATAAGGTATTGTAAGTGACAGAGTGGCCTTGCAATCACTATTCACTAAGATTCAATTCTTATCACTCCAATTTGTGAACTGCATATCGATTAATGCATATTTGTCAAGAGAGCAATAGATGAGCTGGAAGGGATGCCTTAAAAAAATTCCCATAAAGCAATTGGCAGAATGCTATAAAAATAACTTAAATACGCGATAAAGTATTGTAAGTTCAGGAACATGTACCTGAGTCCCGTTGAAGTTCAAGTGCCTATGCATAAGTCCTATCGATGCTTTAGCAACCTCACTTGAGTCTTGTTGAAGTTTAAATACCTATATACTGGCATATCAAAATTTAAATATACTTACTTGAGTCTTGTTAAAGTTAAGGTGCAGTCAAGAGTAGCTGTAGATGAGTTGCAAGAGATGCCTTAAAGAAATTGCCATAAAGCAATGGGTAGAGTGCTATAAAAATGACTTAAATACGCAATAAGGTATTGTAAGTAACTGAATGGCCTTGCTATCACAATTCATTAAGATTCAATTCTTATCACTCCAATTTGTGAACTGCACATTGATTAATGCATG
This sequence comes from Erythrophleum ivorense, assembly GCA_026724425.1. Taxonomy (NCBI): domain Eukaryota; kingdom Viridiplantae; phylum Streptophyta; class Magnoliopsida; order Fabales; family Fabaceae; genus Erythrophleum; species Erythrophleum ivorense. The sequence continues at coordinate 18,362,957 of JAIUCV010000017.1, forward strand.
TTTGTCAAGAGAGATAGATGAGCTGGAAGGGATGCCTTAAAGAAATTCCCATAAAGCAATTGGCAGAATGCTATAAAAATGACTTGAATACGCGTTAAGGTATTGTAAGTTCAAGAACATGTACCTGAGTCCTGTTGAAGTTCAAGTGCCAATGCATAAGTCCTATCGCTGCTTTAGCAGCATCACTTGAGTCTTGTTGAAGTTGAAATACCTATATACTGGCATATCAAAATTTAAATATACTTACCTGAGTTTTGTTGATGTTAAGGTGCAGTCAAGACTAGCAGTAAATGAGCTACAAGGGATGCCTTAAAGAAATTCCCATAAAGCAATAGGTAGAATGTTATAAAAATAATTTAAATACATGATAAGGTATTGTAAGTTCAAGAGCATGTACCTGAGTCTTATCAAAGTTCAAGTCCTATCGATGCTCTAGCAACATCACCTGAGTCCTGTTGAAGTTTAAGTACCTACACTTGCATATCAAAGTTTATATATACTTACCAGAGTCTTGCTAAAGTTAAGTTGCAATCAAGAGTAGCTGTAGATGAGCTGGAAGAGATGCCTTAAAGAAATTCCCATAAAGCAAATGTGCAGAGTGCTATAAAAATGACTTAAATATGCGATAAAGTATTGTAGGAGACATAGTGGCCTTGCAATCACTATTCACTAGGATTCAATTCTTATCACTCCAATTTGTGAACTACACATCGATTAATGCATATTTGTCAAGAGAGCAATAGATGAGTTGCAAGGGATGCCTTAAAGAAAAATCCCTATAAAGCAATTGGCAGAATGCTATAAAAATGACTTAAATACACGATAAGGTATTGTAAGTTCAGGAACATGTACTTGAGTCCCGTTGAAGTTCAAGTGCCTATGCGTAAGTCTTATCGATGCTTTAGGAACCTCACTTGAGTCTTATTGAAGTTCAAATACATACTAGCATATCAAAATTTAAATATACTTACTTGAGTCTTGTTAAAGTTAAGGTGCAGTCAAGAGTAGCTGTAGATGAGCTGCAAGAGATGCCTTAAAGAAATTCCCATAAAGCAATGGACAGTGCTATAAAAATGACTTAAATACGCGATAAGGTATTGTAAGTAACATAGTGGCCTTGCTATCACAATTCACTAAGATTCAATTCTTATCACTCCAATTTTTGAACTGCACATTGATTAATGCATGTTTGTCAAAGTAAATTTTAGTAAAGTGAGAGGTCAAAATGTAAGGAGATGCATGACTAATCTTGACCACAAAAATGTGTTGCGCGACGAACCTTGTCCCTGAGCATGCTTGCCAAAGTAGTCAAATGTCAAAGTTTCCTAGTTTGCCTATTTTAAAAATATGGCCTAAAAATGTATATTTGTGAAATAAAGAAAACACAAAAATAAAATATACTTTTAAAATTGCCATTAAAGAGTAAAATAAATATTTTATGTTGAACAAAAAAGTTAAGGCTTATATGAATGTAGAATGGAAACAAAAGATTTTTTTTTATCCATATGTTAAAAGAAAATGCAAGATAATAAAGTTAATAACACTTTAAAAGAAAAAAGGATTGTCCATGTAATATGATTTTTGAAAAGTCTCTATAAGTAAAGGATTCATTTGCTAGCGTTTCCAAATTTGCAAATTTCAAGAAAATGTTGCATAGAAGAATGTACATTTGTGATAAAACAAATATTTTTAAAAACTCTTTTATATTGAACAAAAAAGTTAAGGCTCAAATAAAATGTAAATGGAAACAAAAGATTGTTTTCAATAATATATAATAGAAAATACCAAGACTTTTATCATTTTATCCTAAAACCAAACTTTAATACCCATTGTTTTTTTCCAAAAATAAAATTTAAAAGTAATTAAGAGTTATAAGTTTAAAGAGACTACATAGCAATTAAACACATGAAACTTGAAACATATTTTCTCTTAATTAACCATGGGTGATTTTCTATTTACTTGATAAGATCTATTGGGACTTAACCCTAGATTTCATAAGATTGGGTTAATATTTTATTTCATTTATTATTCCAGATTCCTTATCCCGTTAATCCAATTTATTCCTTTCTTCTTTTAGCATTCTCTTTCACAAGATTCTAATGGCATATCAATTCCTATTCCTATCATTCAAATGAAAAATTTAAAATATTTTCTTTAGATTTTTCTTCATTATCATAGCATGACAATGCCTAATCCTTCCTTTATCATTTTCTGCCATGTTAAGACCTATAATACTAAAGCTTTAGATTGGCATAGCTCTTTAATAGGAGTGATCCATACAATAACAATCATTTATGGGGTTTCCTTTGTTAATGGTGCTCTTGTTATCACAAGTTCCAATAAGACTCCCCTTAGTCTTATCACTAGGTACAAACTCAATGGGAGTAATAATTTACAATGGTAGTCAAGTGTGCTCATGTATGTGAAGGGAATTAGAAAGTTTGGCTATCTTATAGGTGACACCCCACTAAGTCAGATTGTCGCAAAATATCCCATTTGGAATGCAAAAAGAAATATGATGTCATGGCCAATCAATTGCATGACAATCGACATTGGTGAAGATTTCCTTCTATACAAAATAGCTAAGGAAATTTGGGATGCCACTTGAGAAACCTATTTAATTAGTGAAAACATAATGGAGTTATTTGAGATAAAAAGTGTTCTTCATGATCTAAGGCAAGGTGACTTGACTATAATTTAGTATTCTCTTCTTCTTAACAAATATTGGCATTAACTTATTCTTTTTGAAACTTAAACTTGGAGTTGCAATGTAGATGCAACAAATTATGAATAAATTGTTGATAAAAGTGCACATGCAAATTTCTATTTGGGCTGAATGATATGTTTGAAGAGGTCTATGTGAGCATCATGAAGATAAAATACATTTCTTCCCTATGAGAAGCAATTTTTATAAGTAAGAAGAGAAGAAAGTAAAAAGAAGCTATCATTGGGTCCTTAATATAACCAAAATAATGTTGAATGCTCATCTTTAGCTGCTCATGTTCCATCAAATAAGACCTATGACAACAAGCAAAAGAAAGTGGGAAAACCTTAATATGACCATTGTCACAAAATAGGTCATACCAAGGAAGTTTGCTAGAAATTGCATGGAAAACTAACTAGTTAGAAGCCAAGGCCAGAGGGAGATGTTTAGGGCCATAATGTGTCAATTGATGTTGCAACCACTATTGAGTCATATTTGTTCAATCATAAGCAACTAGATCTTTTTCAAAAAAAATCCTTGTTACTTAGAACATAGACGCCAATGATAATTTTATGGGTACTATAATTATTACTCAAAATATTATTTAGTAAGGTAATTTCTTATTTACCTTCAGTACACAAATGTTAAATGATCACACATGGGTAATTTGTTATCCATTACAAATGTTAAAAGATAATTGTTGTGTAGCTTATGTTTTGGATAGTGAATGTTTTTTAGGACTTGATACCCAAGAAGACGATTAGCAAAGCTAAGAAAGTGGTTGGACTTTATTACATAGGCATGACTACTCAAAATAAAAGAGGATTCATTACTAGTAGTAATTTTGATTTGTTATTGTGGTATTATAGATTAGATTGCCTAAATATACAATACATGAAGAGAATGTATCTTAACTTGTTTAATAAAAATTCTACCCTCATTCAATGTGAATCTTGCTAACTTGCCAAACACACAAAAACCATGTACCCTTTCATTATGGCTATAAATCTTCTCTCCTTTCCCATTTAATTGATAATTACATTTGGGGACCTTTTAAGTTTAAGGGTTTCTTAGGTGTAAGGTGGTTTATGACCTTTATGGATCATTCAAGGGTTATATGAGTAAACTTAATAAAGGAAATATTTGAGGTCCTAGCTATTTTAAAAAATTTACATAAGTTTATTCAAACTCAATTCCAAACACCCATCAAGGTCTTTAAATCCAATAATAGTAAGGAATATATCAAAATTCACCGTGGTACCTATAATACCTGATTTTCAGAAAATTGAACTGAATCTAATAAAATAAAATAGAATCACCCTAAAGCAATACAAATTAAGATTAATTGAGATTAGAATGAGAATTAGGATATCTCAAAATGTGATTTAAAGCCTAAGGATAGCTCGAAATTGGAGCCAAAATAGCTGAATGAATTTAAGGAATAATGTAGTGACATAATCATAATTTTAGGCAACTTTTAGAAAACTTAAAGGAGGGACCTTTAAATAGGAAAATTAAGTTTTGTGGGATTCTTAGAGGCCTAAAAATTATAAAAACCTTTAGAATAATTAAAACTATTTCAGTATATATTTTAATCATCGATTGACCAAAACTTTGACCTAATAGTTTGGTAAGATTTTAAATATAATTTAGGTGAAACCAAATACATTTTATAAATTAGAGAATCTAAACTTTATGATGGAAATGACAGTTCTTAAAAAGGAATTGAAATGAACTCCAATGGAGAAAACCAAGATGAGGGACTAAATTAGAATTTCAAAAAGTGTCATATTGAAGCCTTTCCTTCTTATTTAGTACGCCCCACTTCTCTCCATCCTCTTAATCTACTTCCATTTGGTAAAAAATAGAACCTCTAAGTGGCGCATCAAAGGAGGAGCAAAGGAGGAAGAAACCAAGGCTTGAAAGTGTAAGATTTAGTTACTTTTTCATGCTTCTTCTTTCACTAAACTTCTTCTCTTCTTTCTCCTCTCTACTTTCACGATTTTTGTGACTTAATTGGTACTATTTTATGGTTGGTTCAATTGAGGGAAGAAAGGAATTGGGAAAATTCTTGGAAGCCTAAGAAAGTGTATCTTGTGAGCTTTGAAACAAGGTAAGTAACCATAGTTGAAATTGCTTTTTCTTGTGTGTACTATTTCGGCCAGAACAAGGGGTCTATGTAGGGAGTTTTATTTTGATCTAAACTTGATAAAAATTAGGGTTTTGAAACCTAAGGAATCATATGGAAGCAATAGGATTTAAAAAGAACTTATAGATAACAAGTTATGAAATTTAAGGTTTTGATTGCACTTAGGGATTTATGAAGCTTTCTAGTGATGATTTAATTAGTGTAAGAGTATGTTTGAGTCCTTAAGATATCTATAAAGCTTTATAAATGGCAAATTCCCTAGAAAAATTAACAAAACTCCATGGGTTCCTATCTTAAGCATAGTCTCAGTCAAGGAGTGGTTCTTGTACTTAGAGAGAGTTTTTCTTAAATCTGATGATAGAAGTGGTCTAACAATGAATAATAAATACTAAAGGAACTATTAGTTTGAATTTAAAAATTATATTTTGAAAGTTATAAGTTTAAGGTTCCTTTAGACATAAAGAAACAACTTGATATTTGACTCCTTGAAATGAATTTGTGATAACTCTAATGAGTTTAAATAAAGTTATAAGACTTAGATTGAGTGAAAAAATGGAGCTAAGATAATCAATTATATGGGTTGCTTCATTATATTCTTGTATGGAACCATATACATGCCATAAGCTAGAAGTAGCTTGTGAAGTATTTATGTAAGTCTAGAGATGGTTCCAATGATGTGTTTGTGTCTTGTTTGATGTGTTTAGACTAAGCTAAGCAAGCCTCCTCCAAGTATGTACGTGAGGTTGAACCAAGAAGTTAGAGAACCAAGAGAGAAATTGTGCTTCTCTACTTAAGGTAGCTTTTTATCCATTCTTGCATGCATTTTATGGTTATTTGCTTGTCATTGATTGCTTTGAATCATGAAACATGCCTATAACTATTGGTTTGATACTTTAGTACCATTATACTTCTTAATTTGCATTTTAAATATGAGATAGCTCTTGATAGGTGACGCTGTGCCAAAAGTCCTTTAAATTAGGTGAGATAAAGCCAAAAGTTCCTAAAATAAGGGTGAGACAAAGCCAAATGTCTCATAGAATGAGTGAGGCTAAGTTAAAAGTCCTTGAAATGGGTGAAGCTAATCCAAAATCCCCATATGATTGGGTGATGTTAGACCAAAAGACCCTATAGCATGTTCTTAACATTATTGGATCTCTATGACTTTGTGAAAATGTTTATGTTTGATACTTGGAAGCATTTGTTACATGCTAGCTTTTTTTGACATGATAACATGTCATAGATGCATTCTTGAAATGGTGAATGAGCTATTGGGATTCTTTGAATCTCACTATCTCCCACTTTATGTCTAACTATGTATAGGTGATGCTCATGGAGCTAAAAATGGAGGCCAAGAAGCTTGAGATATGTTACTTTAACAATATAATAGGATTTTGTATAAATTGATGTCAAAGTATGAATGTAAATGTTATTTATGAGATGTAAACCCTCACTCATATATAAAAGTATGTAAGTATATTGTATGAACCATATTTGAAACCAAATGTATGGAATCAAAGTCTACACGAGTCTAAAAAACTGACCTAGCTATTGTTTCATTGAGATTTCATGCATCAAATGATATTTTCTTAGTCTAAAATTTTTATAATAGTTAGATGATGTCTTGAGCTTTATAGAAAGTCCTAATTTGCATGATTTAAAATTTTCTAAATCAAGTTATGAATTTTTTAAAATTGTGACAAATTATGAAACCATGGGAAAAATAGAATTTTGATGTTATCTTGATGTGTATAACTCAAACCCGAAATTCATGCTTCAATTTGTGATGCAAATTGAAGGCTATCTTGATATGGTAATTATAGTACCTACTTGGTTGAAAATGGAATACATCATCAAAGTTATTGTATTTATATCTTTCAGCAAAATAGAATTGCTAAAAGGAAGAATAGACACCTACCTGATATGGCTAGATCTTTTATGCTTACTATAAATGTTCCTAAAACTCTTTAGCTTCAGCCTACCTTATTAATAGAATGTCTACTAACACTCTTGATTTTCAAGAACCTTATAATACCCTTCTTAAGACTTTTACAGATATCCAAATTATTTCTACCACACCTATTAAAGTCTTTGGCTATACTATCTTTGTGTATCTTTATCATAGTAACAACTTGAACCTATGGCCATTAAATGTATGTTTGTTAGCTATTCTCCTTCTTAAAAAGGTTACAAATGTATTCACCCTCTTTGCATAAATTATTTGTTTTTATGGATGCTATCTTCTTTGAAGATGAACCATATTACCCATAAACATCCATTCAATGAAAGAACATTGATCATTAAAGAGAATGGAGCTTTTATATTGAAGAAAGTCTTTATTCTAATGAACTTGAGCCTAAAAATCCTGCCCCTATAATTGTTCTTATTGAACCCAAGACTAGTAGCACCAATCCTACCATTATCTTGATTAAACTCGAGCCTATTATTACCTCTGAACTTAAACCTAAACATGAAAATTTAACAAGTTAAGAACCTGAAAATAATATCCTTACTTAGCAAAAAAATCTCATTGTCTACTTCAGGAAGAAAAAGTCCCAAGAGGTAAAGGTTAGTCCATCTCCTAACTCTTGCATTCCAAGTCCAAGTATGAGTCTTTAAAATGAGATTGTATGGATGTTTTTATTGTGTTAAGGAAGTGAATTAGAACCTGCACAAAATAATTTACTGGATAATTTGCTACTTATGATAAATTATCACCTACTTATAAAAAATTTATAGCTAAGATGACAAGGTTCCCTAGAATATTTATAAGGCTCTCAAGTAAGATGAATGAAGAAAAATAGTGTAAAATGAGACTAATGCCCTAAAAAAGAATGGCATGTGAGACTTAGTTGAGTTACCTAAAAGAAAAGACCAGTTGGGTGCAAATGACTCTTCAACATCAAGTATAATTTTGATGGAAGCATTAGTCCTCGATTATCAAGAAGAATTTATACAAGTGGCCAAATTCAACTCCACTAAAGTTCTATTGTCTCTTGTAACTAATCTAGATTGGCCCCTTTATCAACTTGATGTCAAAAATATATTCTTTAATAGAGATTTAAAAGAAGAAATATATATCTCTACCTTTTGGCTTTGATGCTCACAATAGTAGTAAGATGTGCAAATTCAAAAAATCTTTCCATAGTATCAAATTGTAACACCTTCATCTCTAACTCTCTAGCATCATGCCTTACATGCTCATATACATATGGGAAGCATAAAAGAGAGATGATACATGCAATTTCGTTCTCGACAGATTTGGCCTCATTTCTGGGTAGAGTTTGGAAATTCATAACTAAATACAAAAAAATTGAAAACATGTTCTCCTGGTCACTCTGGAAAGCTTAAGACGTCTACTTCATACTAAAAGTATGTAGAAGTCTTAAAATCTCATGCATAAAGCGTGTGACATTCGAAAACATCTACTGGTCAGACGGGGTTCTGTTACTGTCACAGTTTATTGATATGAACTTTAAAATGGTCTAACTAATTCCATAAAAATCCAATGCTTGCAAACAATATCACTATAGAAAGATGTGGATGTTAGCTAGAGAAGAAAAATACTTCCAGATCAGTACATCAAGCCAAACTCCAGGAAATTGATGAAATAGTACCTCAGGTCTGGTAAGATGACTGATTCTAGGCTGGAACTTCGAAATTACATATCTTCATCTCTAGACCTCTAAATGAGGTGCTTCCATTTCCTATAATTCACTGTGACTATCTAGTTTCTGCATATAAAATTTCGTAGCCATTGGACTACGTTTGCCCCTCGGATGACACAAACTCCAAACTGACCAAATGAACAGTGTTTCTGAAGGTCCGAATTTCTGATGCCAACTTTGAAAAATCATAGAAAACTCTATAGACCTCCAAATGACTTAATCTTTAGCTTCCCAAAAAGCTTTAAACAATATCTAGTCACATGTCAAATTTCAGAGCAAGAAGAGGTCATTTGGTCAACTTTTGACATCATGTGCAAAGGGCCACTTGCTTGGTTAGAAAGGGGGCTAATGGGGTCCAATATTAGTTCTTCTACCTCTAGGACTCTTTGAGCACATGAGAAAGCATCCATAGGGGCTATCAAACATGACTCAAGTGTCTAACAACCCAGATTGGAGGAACTCACTATCCCACACCCACTTATACACTCATGTGGCCAATGCTAAAATCATGCTTTTCATAACAAAACTTGCTTCTTCATTCAGAATGGGTCTCATTCTCATATATACATGATAAATACATTGGTTTATAAGTATTTAGACTTGCTACATCATATACATCATTACATCATTAGAGTACATCCTCTAGCTTAAATACATGATAGTAACAAAAACTCTTTACACTTTCTTCACCAATCTCCCTAGCTTCAAGTTTGGTGGCTCCCATCTCTTGCCTCACTTGGTCCACCTAGCATGTTTGGATGGTGGAGAGGGGGAGTGAGATTCAAAAAATCTCAATAGCTCATCTCTCATTCAATCACACACACAAAGTATGCAAACAAGTCTCACAATGTATGCATGGCATGTTAGCATATCAAATCATAAGAAAAGCATTTGTAACATTTGAATTGGCCATGCATAAAAGAAAAAGCATTCTCAACATGTGAGTAGGCCATACATAACATATAAAAGCTTGCCAAGTACATGGATTAGCCTCACCCACTCACTTGCGGATTTTAGACTTGCCTCACCCATTCTTAAGAGGTTCTTAGACTCAACCCTTATTCTTTGGGAGTCAATCTCACTTTTGAGAGACTCTTTACTTTGTCTCAACCAACTTGAGGGTTTTTGGCTCATCCTCACCATGGCTATAGGGTTATTGGCTTTTCCATACTCAAGCAAACCCAAGAAATCACATAAAACATCATTAAACACATAAGGCATCATCATGCTAACATACTTCTCATGGCTCAAATCATACATACACACAAGTAAGACAATGTAAGCACACAATTATGCATGAAAGAAGGTGGAGAGAGCTACCTTATTGGCTATTCACAACCTTCTCTTTCAATTTGTCTCCTCTCTTGTTGGTTTCACAACTACTTCTAGATGGGAGTGCTTCTCTTGAGCCTAACCATACAAGAAGCATGGAATTATTTCCTTAATACTTGATTCATAAACTAGGGATCTCTTTCTAGCAACCCTACTAAGCATATCAAGCTAGGGTTCTTTCTCTTACTAGAATTCATTAACTATTCTTTCTCTTCTCTCAAGCTCTCAAACTTTTAAGAAGGAAAGCAAGGAAGAGAGGACTACATGACTTCTAACCTTCCTTAAGAGTGGTTTTCCACTCTCCCTCTTCTGAACCAATCTTAAAATCTACTACTTTAACTACCAAAACCGTGGAAAGAGAGGATAGGGGGAGAAGAGCAACATACTAAGAGAAAAGCCATGGAAATCCTTACCTTGTTCTTCCTTCCTCTTCTAAGCTTCTCTCTCTCTCCTCCGCCCTTTTCTCTATCTTAGAGTGAGCTTGATTCGGTTAGAAGAAGAAAGGAGAGATTGTGAGGCTTTTAAAAAGTCAAATTCTCTTTTTCTCGCTTTTTCAGACTTCCCTTGCTATAGCGAGCCATAACCCTCGCTACGGCGAGCTCGTGTCTGTCCCAGACCTCTGCCTTCTCTATGGCGGTCGCTACGGCGAGCAGCTCCCTAGATTTTGTATGAGATGCTCGCACTTGCTATGGCTAGAAGCATTTTCGCTATAGTGAGAAGGCACTCTCGCTATAGCTAGACCATTTCTCGCTATAGCGAACAGGTACATTCGCTATAGTCGGGCTGTAGCTAGCAGACTTAGAAAATTTTCAACCCATTGAAAATTTTCAGCTTTTTCTCTTCTTCTTTTCTTCTTCTTTCTTTTCTTCTTTTCTTTTCTTTTTCCTGGTTGTTACACAAATAGTCTCCTAAAACATGATTTAACAAACTCACTATAGCTATAAATAGGTAAGATGATGTATAAGGGCAAGTTGATCACATTATTTTTACCAAATTTTCTCTACTAATGGGAAGATATTTGTCCTAATTATATTTGTAGACAATATAATTGTCATAAGAGATTATACAAATAAGATTGAGAACTTGAAGAGAACCTTAGTTGAAAATTTTGATATAAAAGACCTTGATTTATTAAAATATTTTTAAAGAATAGAAGTGGCAAGGTTAACAAACACACTATTTTTCACTAAATTTTCTACTAATTAGAAGATACTTGTCTTAATTGTATATGTAGATGATATGATTGTCATAAGAGATTATGTAGATAAGATTGGGAATTTAAAGAGAGCCTTAGTTGAAAAGTTTGAAATAAAAGACATTGGTCTATTAAAATACTTTTTGGAAATGGAAATGGCATGGTCGAAGAAAGGGATCATTATAGCTCAAAGAAAAGTATAGCCTTGATTTACTTAAGGAGACTAAGATGTTAAGGTACAAACCTATAGACACTCCTATGAAAGCTAACTACAAACTAAAATTTCTTAAGAGAGACCCCTATTTGACATAGAAAGGTATAAAAAACCAAGAGATAAACTCATTTACCTAACTCACTTAAGACCTGATATTAGCTTTCTTGTAAGTGTTATTAGTCAATTTATCAGCAAACCTAACTAAAATTAATATTGAGGTGCCTACAGAATCCCAAAATAAGTTAATATACTCTAAGAAAAAGAATTTTCTTCCAAAAAGGCTTAAAATCATGAAGTTGAAATTTATTGTGATGCTAATTGAGATGGATCTATCATTAATAGCACATCCATCACTACCTACTACACTTATGTTTGGGGACATTTAATAACTTGAATGAGTAAGAAATAGATAACTATTGTTCAGAGCATCGTAAGAGCAAAATACAGGGCTTTTGTTCAAGGTATCTGTGAAGGTTTATAGTTGAAAAGGTTGCTTGATGAATTTAGGTCAAGTGTGAAAAACTTATGATGTTATTGTGTGATAACTTAATTGCTATTAACATAGCCAAAAATCCAATTCAACATGGCAAAACTAAACTTGTGGAAACTGACCACCACTCTATTAAGTAGAAAATGGATTCAAGGCTATTTAAACTTGCTCATACCCTAACAAGATTTCAAATTATTGACATCTAACTAAAGCCTTAACTAGGATTGGGTTTGAAAATTTTAAAGTTAAGCTAGGAATGATCAACAACTAATCAATAAGGTGTTGTGTGATAACCTAACTGCCATTAGTATAGCTAAAAATCCCATTCAACATGATAGAACAAAACTTGTAGAAATTCACCACCACTTTATTAAGTAGAATATAGATTCATGGCTACTTGAACTTGCTCATACCTTAACAAAATTTCAAATAGTTGACATCCTAACTAAATTCTTAACCGAAATTTGGTTTGAAGAACTTAGAGTCAAGTTGTGAATGATCAACATCTAGTCCCTAGTTTAAAGGGAAGTGTTGGTAACTAGTTGTCGGTGATTTGTTATTTTCTTGCATAGATATATTGGTACTTAAGCCCAAATTTCAGAAGATTGCTAATAAATGACCTAACTAATGCTTGATCACAAATACATAAAATAAGAAATAAAATCATAAGCTTAATGGACAAAAAAACACCATGTGAAATACGTGGGATTTGAGAGGAATATGTTGAAATCAAGGAATTCCAATACTTCCCTTAAAGTTAGGAATAACTTAGAGCTAGTATTGTTAGTTTTCTTCTTTGTTAGCATTTAGGGGTTGTTCAAAAAAAATTTCTTCCTTCTTGCCGTTTTTTAATATTTAATTTTTCACTATCTTCTTCTCCATTACACCTTGCTATGGATCCAAACTTTTTTTTTCCATCTTCTTTTTGATCTTTCTTACCTTACCATATTGCAAGTTGTAGTTTGTTTTGTCTTCTCACACCTCTTTATAGTAAGTGCAGTATTTGGCTTCCTTACCTCATTTCATTCTAAGGTGCAGATCTTCTTCTTCACACTAGTTTGTGGCAAGGTGTAATAGTCTTTTTTCTCTTGCTCACCTCACTTTGTTGTAAGGATCTTGATTTTGGGTATTTTTACCTCACTTTGTAGTGAGGGACTTGGTTTTGGGTGTCTTTACATCACTTTTGTGCAATAAGAGTTAGAGTAGTTTTATCTCATTGGTGATTATTAGGATTAGAGTTGTTTTACTCACCTCATGGCTATTTGGGGTGGCAATTTTGTGGATTGAATCGCCTTGTTACACATTTGTCACCCATTGCTTGACCTATTTAGTCATATGAGGCGATCAAGCTGTGAGGGCTCAGATACCATTAAGGTTTTTAGAAAAACAATGATTGAAAATTCTTGTTTTATTCATGATGGAAGGTAAAATTATATAGAGAAGCAAATGGTAATAACCCTACCATTCAACTCTAGAAAAACATAGCAACAATAAAGTCACCATTAAGGCAGCAAAATCCTATTATCTAAAAATGAAAAAAGTTGTTGATGATTCACACTAAATGACTAAATCAAACAACAAATAAAAGATGATAAGACAACAAAGTAAATGTCTAATAATGGAACTAATTGATTACAATCATATAAAATAAAGAGTAAATCATTGACATAAAGGGATAAAATCAACATGTGAAACACATGGGAATGGAACAACATGTTGAAATCAAGGGGTTCTAACAAAAACATATATGTAGCAAGAATTCACTTAACCCATTGAAAGAAAGAAAACAAAGAAGTTACACAACAAATAATAAGGAAGTAAAAAGAAAGATTACTTGTAACACTAATAGCAAAATCTTAAAAGACATGGAATAAATTTAGAATATTATATGAGGTGTTAGTATTGGCTATGCTATTGTTGAAGATGCAAAGAGTAAGTGTTCAGACTTTGTATAAGAGTGTACCTATAGAGTTATTAAAAAAATATATGGATATACAAGTTTATTTATTTATTTATTTTTAGTGAAAGGAAAGGACCAGGGACCTAAAGAAACCAGAAGAGAAACAAGCAAAACACAACTAATTTCTACAAGATACTAAATAGGGTTAAGTAAGCTAAAATAAGGCTCCAAGGATAGTGTTTCCTAAAGAAACAAGAAAAAATAATAATTGAAGTATAACTAAATCCTATAGGATACTAAATAAGGCATAATATAACACTTAAAATCAATGTAAACAAGATATCTAACTCATGCTATGGATGATTGAAAATATGATGACATTATCAAGCCTCAAGCTTTTGTTTGCTAATCAGTCTCCACTTTGATTAACTTCTTTATAAGTAGGCTAAAAAAAAGCTCCTAAGGATAGTGTTTCAAATATTGGATTCTACTTAAGAAGTTTATTTAAATCATGAAGAAAGGATACTTGATGGAAAATACATAATTATACAAATAATGATTATCAAGTCATAAAAATGTTTCAAGCAACAATACTTTACAATTCAAAATCCCTAATAGAGCTATGTATTTAGGTGTTACAAGGCCTCTTGAAAGCTAGTAGCTAAGTCCAGTGTCTTTTGTGTTCATTCTAGCCTTGTGAATATTTTTATAGTGAGTGCTTAAGGTATTTGAGTGAATCTGTGTTAGTGGGAGATTCACTTAGAAGTATTGTGTTGTAAGCTTCTAACCATGGTAGTTAAAGGCGAAAGGCACTTTTAAGGCACTAGACAGGCGGACACCTGAGTGAAAGCTAAAATAAGGCTTGGATTCAAGAGAAAGTATGAAATTTTGAGTGAAACGGGCTAGAATAAAATTTAAAAGAAAGAAACATTTGAAAGAGAGAAGGGCGTAGGAGAAGAGAATACAGTTTGAAAAGAAAAGAATAATGCCAACCCTATCTAAAAAATAAGAAAGGAAGAGAAGTTAATGAATCATGATATACAAAAAGCTAATGCATCTTTTGACTAATACACGAAAACAATACATTGATAAGAGTAATAACAATGCATATAGTTGGATGTAGGCAACAAATTACAACTTGAATAGGTATAACTCGAGAACCTATGATTTTACATTAAAATCAGTGTCACCATAGCTACAGTAATGTATTTCAAATTACACATAGCATAAATCATAATAAGCAATATAATCCAAGCAATAGATACTTTGTTTTAAGTTATAGTTACTTAAGTCACATGTCTTGAGTCTATAAATTGAATGGTAGTTTAATACTATGCAACAAATCTAGTAATTAAAAATTTAAAACTTGCATATACCTTTTTTGCTTCAAACACTTTAAACATAAACCTTTTTTTTTTTTCAATTCTAAACCCTAGAATATATAAATTCAAAACATAATGGCCTTCAACTTAGTTACTTACTAGATTTAGAATGCTGATTTGTTTTTACTATATTTTATAAGGTTCAAAGATAGCAAACTATATGTAAATTTATGAAAATAATCAAAGAAATAATGTTTTGATTTCTTAATTCTTCAAATGGAAGAATATATATATATATATATATATATATAGGAGATCCTAAGCAACAAGTTTGTTGGCGGATCCCATGAATTAAGCAAGCATAAATGGCAAAAATAAAAGCTATAGAAATTCATAAATAAATGCTAGCTAAAATACAACATTACAAGTTTGGACTTTTTTTTTCAAAAATAAACCACATGCTTCAAATAAAACATGTGATTAATTAGGCCATAAGTGGAAAGATCATATTTGAATTTCAAGTCATAAAATGAGAAGATTAGAGTCGAATTTTAGCAATTTGAAAGTGAGGTCATGCAATATCATATCAATTTTAGTTATGAGATAATTTATAACCACTTAATTTACTGGGGTCACCTTCCTCTCTAAGACAAACTTTTAAGAAAAAAAGTATAAACCACCTCATTAACATATACATTAGGGAACTTTATTTTGAGCTTTTTTTTTTTTGCTCTTTTTTTTTTGGGTCTATCTTCATTAGGGAGGATGTCTTATTCTTTTCTCCTTGATCTTAAAAATGTAGCTTTCATGTCTAATAGTTAACAAAAAATGAAAAGACACATTAAGAAGAAATGATTAATTAGAAAAATTAGAAGCTTATGAAAGAGGCATAAAACTAGTTACACAATATCCAAGTCAAGTTCAAAATAAAAAAAAACAAAAAAAAAGAAATTAAAGTGTAAAAACCACTTTAGCAAGAAAAAGAATGTCACATTACAGTTTTAATTTTGAGAAATTGATTATGACATATATATCTTCTGGAAAATAAAATTCAATTATTTTTTATTTTTATAATTTTACTCAATTTTTAATTTATTTTCCATTGTTAAAATTTTGTTTTAAATTGTCTAATGTGATCAATTATGCGTGATCTTGAAATTCTAAATATGTATCGATCAAAGCCAACTCATTGTAGTAGGTTCATCACATGCCCTATATCTATAAGTGAATTAATTTCATTTCACTATCTACTTTGTACCCACTTTTTGACATATATCATGCATATTTAAAATGTCAAAATGACGCATAATTGATTGTGTTAGTAATATTTAATGGCATCATATGTAATTGTGAAGGTATTTAGCTATATTTAATGGCATCATATGTAACTGTGAAGGTATCTAGCTAACATACATTTTCAAAAAGACCTAACTAGCAAACAATTAAGTGCTAACATTTACAATAACTTGATCAATATCAAATGAACAAGTTATGTTGATACCAATCCCTTCCCAAAAAGAAAGAAAAAGAAAGGAAGAGAAGCCAATGAATAATAATATATAAAATCACAAGACCCAGTTATGTTCCTAGTAACACTAGAATATATTTGGTCTGAAATATCAAAGAAATAACTTCATCCCAATGCATCTTGTGACCAATGCAAGAAAACAATACATTGATCAGAGTAATACCACCGCATATAGTTGGACATAGGCAACAAATTACAACTAGAATAGGTATGCCAAGAGAACCCGTGATTCTATATTACCACAGCTACAATAATGTATTTCAAACTATACAACAACAACAACAAAGCCTTTTCCCACTAAGTGGGGTCGGCTACATGGATCAATCGATGCCATAAGCACTTACCGTAAATCATATTTTTAGACAAAATATTTAAATCTAAATCTCTCTTAATAATTTCTCCTATAGTTTTTCTTGGTCTTCCTCTACCTCTAATTATTGGACTATTCTCCATCTCATCTACTCTTCTAACTGGGGCTTCTATAGGTCTCCTCCCAACATGATCAAACCATCCAAGTCTTGATTCTACAATCTTTTCCACAATAGGGGCGACTTCCACTTTCTCTCTAATGTATTCATTTCTAATCCGATCTCGTCTAGTGTGTCCACTCATCCAACGCAACATTCTCATCTTTGCAATATTGAACTTATTCTCTTGTTGACTTTTTATTGCCCAACACTCAGTTCCATACAACATTGCAGGTCTTATAACTATACGATAGAATTTACCCTTAAGTTTGAGTGGTACTCTTCTATCACAAATAACACCCGAAGCACTCCTCCACTTCATCCACCTCGCTTGAATCCTATGTTTTATGTCTTTTTCTATTTCCCCATTATGTTGTATGACGGATCCAAGATATTTAAATTGTGTGACTTGTGGTATAATATATTCTCCAATTTTTACTTCTACGCTAGAAGTGGTATGTCTCTTACTAAACTTACACTTCATATACTCTGTTTTATTTCTACTTAAACGAAATCCATGAGTTTCTAAAGCAATCTCCACCTCTCTAACTTTTCATTCATTTCCACTCTTGATTTCCCAATTAAGACAATATCGTCTGTAAATAACATACACCGTGATACCGGCTCTTGGATATGTTCAGTAAGCACATCCAATACTAAAAAGGGCTCAGAGTTGACCCTTGATGTAAACCAATAGTTATCGAAAAATCTTCTGTACATCCACCTTTAGTTACTACACTAGTTGCAGCCTCACCATACATATCTTGTATTGCTCGAATATAAGTTATACGAACTCTTTTTTTCTCCAAAGCCTTCCATAGAACCTTTCTTGGTACTCTATCATATGCTTTTTCCAAATCGATAAATACCATATGTAAATCTCTTTGATTTTCTCGATATCGCTCCATTAATCTTCGCAATAAATATATTGCTTCCATAGTTGACCTTCCCGGCATAAAACCAAATTGATTCTCCGTAACTTGGGTCTCTTTCCTTAATCGTTGCTCAATTACTCTTTCTCATAATTTCATAGTGTGGCTCATGAGTTTAATTCCTCTATAATTTGTACAATTTTGAATGTCCCCCTTATTCTTATAAATAAGAATTAAAGAACTTTTCCTCCACTCATCTATAAATAACCTAAATCATAACAAGCAATATAATCTGGAGAGAGAGAGAGAGAGAGAGAGAGAGAGAGAGAGAGAAACAAACTACTCTGTTTTAAGCTATAATTACTTGCATTATGTGTCTTGAATCCATAAATTGACACTAGAATATTGATTTTGTGCAGCAAATCTAACAATCAATTTAAAACCTGCATTGACTTTTTGTTTGTCTTAGACACTTCAATTTTCTGATCATAAAAGAATTTTGTGAACACATACTTTTTTTTTTCAAATTCTAACCCTAGAATATATAACTTCAAAACCTGGTAGCCTTCAACTTAGTTACTTTAGTTAGAATGCTAATACTTTTTTTTTTCTATATTTTAAAAGGATTAAAGATAGAAAAGTTGTATATAGATAGACCTTGAAAGTGAAGTCAGGCAATATCATATCAGATTGTATTAGCTATGAAATAATTTATTACCATTTAATTTATTTGGATCACCTTTGTCTTTAGGATAAACTTATGAGAAAAAATATTATCCACTTTATTAACATATGCCTTAAAGAGCTTTATTATGAGCTTTTTTAGCTTTGTTTTTGTGTCTTCATTAGGAAAGATGCCTTATTCTTTTTTCTTTGCACTCACTCTATTCTCTTCTTGAGGAAGCCTCTTTTGTTAAAAAAAGGTTGGAGCTTAAAAGTTGTTAAGTGCAAGATTTTTTTTGTCAAAATTTATATGTACAGTTCGACAATAGGAATTTAGCATTTTTTAGCACTTCAACACCATCCCTTAAACATTATGCAGTTTTCATTTGATGATCTCACTAGATTGCTCAAACAAAAGCAATCTCTGCAAAATATTAATTTCAACTTCATGTCTAATTTTGTTGTTAATCTTAAAAATGAAGCATTCGTGTCTAATGGTAAACAAAAAATAAAAAGGACATGTACCAAGAAGAAATGAGTAGTTAGAAAAACTAAAGCATATGAAAGTGGCCGAAAACTAGTCACAAAATATCCAAGTCAAGCTCAAAATTAGTGGAAGACTTCATTTCAATTTACAAGAAAAGGGGGGAAAATATTTCATCATCAAATACAGTGAATACAATGTGATGATAATAAGATAGGAAAAGAGAATAGAAAGAGAGAAAGTTAATCAGCATTTTAAGCAAAGAATCAAACAAATCACCAATTTTAAATTAGAAGAGAAAAAGTCAACAATGAAGAGGAATATTTGAACTAATAATAGCATTAGTTCCTTTTGGACAAAAAGTCAACAATGAAAAGAAAAAGTCAACAATTAAGAGGAATAATACCTATTTCCCCACTATATTTGACAGCTAAAATCTCTTTTGTCCAAAATTCCCTGAAACAAGTTCCTCCAATGGCTCACAGACTGAAAGAAAATCAGAGAGAAATGAATCAGTAATCTTAAAAGAATAATAAACAAAGACAAGAAGAAGGCTAGCTTAATTTAAGAAACAAATATACACATGCAAAGCATGAATCACATAGAAGAACATCACCCATTTTCTCCAGCCAAATACAGTGAATACAATATGATAATAAATAGGATAAGAAAACAAAAAGAGAGAAACTTAATCTCCATTTTAAGATCTAACAAATCACCAATTTAAAATGAAAAGAAAAAATCAATAATGAAGAGGAATATTTGAACTAATAATAGCATTAATCTCGTTCCAAAATTTAATACCTCTTTCCCCACTGTATTTGACAGCAAAAATCCCTTTTGTTCAAAATTCCCTGAAACAAATTCCTTCAATGGCTCACAGACTGAAAGAGAAACAAACAGAAACAAATAAGTAATCTTAAAAGAAGAACAAACAGAGACAAGAAGAAGGCTAGCTTAATTTAACACACGAATATACATATACAAAGCATGAATCACAAAGAAGAACTCCACCCATTTTCTCCAGCCAATTTGAATGGCTTTGTTCATAGTGTGAAACAGACTCACCGATAAAGAAGCAACTTATATTTATAGGAATCTATGCTCAACATTTTATATAGACACCAATTAATCAGTGACCAGCCAATCCAATATGTCTCACACACACACACACACACACATATTAGAACGCTATAATGATTTCTTATGGTGACTGCTTTATTTTTTCTATTGGGGACATATTTGGTTCCGGATACTCTTAAAATGCTTAATATTAATAAAAACTAGAATGTGCAGTGAAAATAACATCATATTTTTCTTCCAGAAATAATGTAAGAGTAGATTGAATATAGAAAGATTTGCTAGCTAGCATCAAAGATGTAGCAATGAAATTCAAGTTATTATCTAATAAGTCAATTGAAATTGGGTTTCGACAGAAGGAAACAATCCTCCAATTATATATGAACTATTCTTGCATCCAACTAATAGAAGAAGAAACTGTTATCTTTCGTCCAAACAGTAGCAATGTGAATCTATCTTTTTTTATTATTAGGAAACATCATAAAAATTGTCATGGAAGGAAGGGATATCATAAATTTGAAATGAGGTTGTTAATTCTAAATTTCATTTTTCCTAAGCATGTTTTACTCTAGGACACACGGACACTAACATGAATAAAGTATCAAATCCATAAATATGACTCCTTCCTGAAACTCAATTACAAAAGAGGATCTTCTGAATTTTGATATTTTTAGTCTCCGAATCCTAACAAGCTGCGGTAGTGGCCTACGTTATACGTCATAATCTGTCCCTTCTAAATTAAATATGTCATAAGATATCAAATACTAATGACCCTTCCATCATATTTCAGCCAAGAGAGAATAGAAGACAAAAAGACAGAATTTCTCAGATGAATGTGAATTAAAGTATAGGAAGAGGAGACTAGTAGTATAGTGCATAGTATTGGTTCCCCTACACCGGTTGAGTATATTTCGAGAGTTAAAGGGGTATCTACTATTTATTATCTAGAGTCAAATGCTCCCACCTTTCCACCACATCACTGAAAATCTCTATTTTCAACAGAGAATTGAGCAAATCCCCAATTTTAAATTAGCTGGAAAAAAAATCAACAATGAAGAGGAATATTTGAACTAATAATAGCATTATTCTTGTTCCAGAATTCAATACCTCTTTCCTTGCTGTACTTGACAGCAAAAATCTCTTTTGTCCGAAATTCTCTGAAACAAGTACCTTCAATGGCTCACAGACTGAAAGAGAAACAGAGAGCAATGAATCAGCAATCTTAAGAGAAGAATAAACAAAGACAAGAAGAAGAAGGCTAGTTTAATTTAACAAACAAATATACGCACGCAAAGCCTGAATCGCGAAGAAGAACTCCACCAATTTCTTTACCCAATACGAGTGGCTTTGATCACAGCGTGAAACAGAGAACTGAAGAAGAAGCAACCTAAATTTATAGGAATCTGTGGTCAATATAGCCGTTTATATTTTTCTTTTTTTGAATTATATAGCCGTTGATATTATGCCGGAACGTTTGAAGAGAACTTGACGTCAACCAAATTGATATCCGGAAGTGGCTTGAAAAAATATACGTTAGCCAAAATATACACGGTCCTTGGCTTGAGGCGTCGATTCATCCAACCGTTCAGCTGTTGTTAAATGCATGCGGTGTAACCCAGCTACACTAAAAGGATCCGAACTCGGAAAATCCGACCCATGACCCGGACAAAATTGGATCCTTTTTCTTCTGCATGGGCTAATAGAGGGAAATGGATCCCCCATGTTCAATATCCTCATTTTCCCCAAGCCTACTGTGGGGCACAAAGGGAAGTTAGGCCACGAGTCCCTTGAGATTGACTTCAGATCAGACGGGAAACTTCGCTTTGCCAATAACTCCAACTACAATAACGACACCATCATTCGCAAGGAGGTTGGTTTATCTCACCCCTGCCGTTCTTCGCGAGTGCCGTCGTATCATTGCCGACAGAGAGGTACGCTCTGATTTTTATCATTTTGGTATAATATGAGTAAAGTGGGAATGGAACAAGGTTGTGTTTTTTGTTGTTCATACTTTTTTTATAGAAAAAGATTTTTTTTTTTCCTACTTGGTCGCTGAGAAGTAATGTGTTTTTTTGTTTTTTTGGGTCGTATTAGGCTCAAGAAGGCAATGGTAAATCCTTGTTCTGTATTTACTTCTGTTGCCCGTCTTCTCCGACAAAGCCTTAGTTCTACCTTTTGACTTTTTTTCTTTTTTGGATTTTTGGTGATTTACTTTTGTTCCTGCCTCCTTCCCTTTAATTGCTGAATGAAGTAAAGGAGTTCGAACTTGTGATTTATGGTGCACTTTTATTTTTCCTACACTCATTCTTCAAAGAAACTAAGAACCAAAAAAAGGAAGAAAAAAAAGAAAAAGACCTCGTGTAGGCTGCTTCTGCGTGGCATGGTCCTATACTTTGATATAATATTAGTATAGACATACATACTTTTGTGATGTTTGGAATCTGAAGATTTAAATTATGGATTATTTATGGTTCTTTAAGGCATTGTTGGTTGGTGTGAGGCCCCTACTGCATGGATTTAATGTAATTTGCGCCCTCTAGGATCAGATTAATGAGTTTGCAATTTTATATAAATGCTTAAGAAAGTACTCTGTTAAATTTTTTTCCTTCTCCAATCTTTTCAATTTCTAACTAACGTCGTTGTTGTTGGTGGTTGGAAAAATGAAAGACATGTAACTAGCATGATTTAATTGAGGAGCACTTGTTCATTCTATTGTGGCCAAAGAGTTGTGCATTTACTTTTGAATTCCAATCATGGACAAAAGTGACAGGGATTTTATAAGTGACATGGACAAAAGGCACAGCCCAAGTGCAGGACTAGAAGTTTGGAATTCCTATATTTTTCTTTACCCATTCTTTCAAATTTCTAACAATATTTGTGTTGGACTGTTGGTTGTTGGCAAAATGAAGGGCGACTAGCATTTTGCAATTGATGAGAACCATTCATTTAATCAAGGTTAAGAAGTCAAATGCTTGTTTGAGTTTTGTTTCTATTTTAAATCTTAAAAATTAGTCATAGTAAATGTATAAAATATGCTCAGGAATAGCCAGTACAGGGCTTGAAGTAGACAAAATTTGGAAAAAAATAGAGCATAACCATTTTACATGTTTGAGGCATGGTGGAGTTTGCTTCTTCATTGGCCATTATAGAGGTTAAAGTTCTGTTTTGGTCTAATCCATCTCATGGCCAATAAAGAGCAAACTATGTGACTTTATTCCAAGGCTCCATGTGGAAATCCTAATATCAGAAGCTGATATGTTCTAGGTGCTATGAAAAAGCTATCATAGAAAAACATTGGTAATGCTGTTTGCTAAAGATGTGGTAAGCATTGCTATAAGCTTCATTTTGATTATCAACAATGTTTGGTAAACACTGTCATAAGCAGCCTAGGGAATATAAAATCACAAAATCATATATTATAAGGTTAAATGGATGGTTTCAAATTTGGGATTGATGATGTCAGATTTTAAAAAACGTTGAAGGTTGTAATTTGACAACCATAGCAGCTTTGAGGCAGTTTTGGCTTCTGCTATATAAAGGCACCATAACTAAAAGCCACTACATTCTCAAACATGGCCCATGTTCCTAGCTAATTTTACCATAAAAATTTTCTTCCTTTGATTCAATGGGTTTCTTGTTTCTTCATACATCATATAACCAGAAGCTGAATAGTTCTTCTTTATTTTATTTATTCTGCAACATGTTGTGGGATTTTCATATGGATGGTTGTGTGATTGTTTTTTCTCATTGGTTTCTGTCTTCCTTTAGATAATGAAGGAAGATGAGAGCAACTGGCCTTAACCTAATCGAGTTGGACGGCTGGGTCTTCACCTCTTCTACTACCTTGTTCAGGTGAGCTAATTGATAGATGCATTATTCAGTTGAAGCGTTGATGAATATTCAAAGCTCATAAATGCTGAAGCTTCATTCTCCTTCGTTTTTTGCTTTCTTTCTGCACCAGATCATTTTTGAAAGTGTTTTTTGCAACTTTAATGTTCATTGTTTTACCCAGCAAGAGTTTATGTTAACCAATGGATCCTTGATTCCAGTACTACCCTGTCGTACTATAGAGCAAACATCTATCTTTGTTGCCTAATGAAACACAGAGAAGTCTTTCTTTTCTTTTCTTTTTTTCCCTGAATAATTGATAATCACAAAACCCAATAAACTATGAATCTTCCTTATAGTTTTTTCAAGGAGAACACTGAGGGAAAAGCCTTCCTCTGTTGACTTATCTAACATTGTCAAACGAAGCAATGGCTCTTCCACATCCTTCAGGTTCTAAGATCACATCTTGAACATAGCTGTCTCTGCAAGGCACGGTTCTGCTGCAATCAAATTTGATAGCCATTTCTGAGGCACTTGTTCCTCTGTTGTTTTGGTACACCACGTTGCTCAGTTGCACGGCTGATCCCTGCCATTTTGATTCTTTTAAAAAAAATAGATGAAGAATTAAATTAAAAACAAAGGTTCTTCTCTTTGATGGTCGTGGATGTTGAAATTTTTACCTGCTCAGGGCATGGTTCTTCTTGATCACAGTAGTTTTGATCTATGATGATGGGTTGGTTACATTTTTCATTGCTATATTCATAAACCTGATGTTTCTTGCATACCCAGAACCCCCCCGTTTTCAAATGGAATAAAAATATTAGGGATCAAAATATTGGTCGCATCTCTCGTTTATCTTATCATATGAAACATAGACACATTAAAAAAGAGTCGTATCTATGTTTAACACAAGTTTGATGCTTATATGACAGCGCACTTCAAATTATGTTATACCACAATATTTATATTTGTGTCATATTCTGTATTGATGTTAATATTTATGTTTCTTAAATTCTTTCATTACAGTTTCCTTTCATAATAAGATATTTTACAGTCTACCTAAAGAACCACTTAAAAATTCTCTGGTACAATTTAATCATACTATGATTTTTTTTCTGAGTCATCAAAATATATATAAATGTTACTTTTTTGTTTTTGCTATTACACTCAGTAAGGAATAACTTGGTTTTGTCCCAGATACATCATCTTTTCGAATATTGAACCAAAATTATTATTAAAAAAAGTACTACTTTTTTCACTAATTGAAGAAACTCCTTTGGGTTTGAAATAAATACAAATGCTTTTTACATGAACTTATAATAACTAAAATGAACAAACAAAATTGGCTAGTCCTAAGCAGGTAAGAGGGATAGATAGAGGAAAGTTGAACTAGACTTTTTGTTTCTTTTTCTTTAATAGAATGTTGTTGACTTGTGGTGAAGAAGGTTAGGAATTGGTGGATTGTGTATACACTTACAAAAGCTGGTTAGTTAAAGTATTGAAGCTCAGCATTGGCCTTTCAGGAATATTTGAAAAAAAAACTAATTAATAAAAATTTGAGTATAATATATATTAAATAATTTTATGTTCTATAACACATACAATACAAAATTTTTGAATTCTTCATATATTTTATGTATCTAAAAAAAAACCCATATATTAAACACTAAAAAAAATTGTTTTTGTTAGCTCTATAAACAAAAGTTTGATAAATTTATTCAGAAATATGAAAGGAATTTTTTGACATTAGGCAAAGCCAAAAATTAATTGAAGTGGGTTAAGTACAATTCCTCTTCAATTTCCAATTGTTGTTAGACCTTTTCTTTTTCCTTTTTTTTTAGGGGGAGCAAATGTTGTAGAGTGGCTAAAAATCCTTTAAAAGTCAACTTCTGAAAACCAACTCTTACCTGCGAAGTCTTCATGCTTACCCCATTCGTTGTTCCTATCAAGGTGGCTCTGTTCATTACCACATTGGACGCTTCAGCTTCTGAGTTATCAGTTCCTAAGCTACCAATACTGCACAATAACATTATTTACAAACAATTTAACTAGTTAATATATATATATATATATATTCAGAGACGGTTTTGGCTTAATCAAAATCCTGATTCCATGTCCTGGTCCACAAGTTATGTCTAGAGCTCTAACATTTTTAGATCCACTTACTATTGAAATGCAGTCATCACCTTCGACAAAAAAGGAAAAAAAAAAGAGGGGGGGGGGAGGGAACAATTAACAATTAATTGCGGTAGAAATTAAAGATATATTTATATATATGTTTTCTTGGCTGAAGTCTTCTTGGATTATTTTTTTCCCCCTATGAAAGATATTCTTGGGTTTTACTTGTGACACCTTAACCTCTAGCTCATACCCAACGTGCCCTCTAGCCCATATAGGCGGTGCGGAACTCATAAGGGAGACACTTTCTCTACCTTATGCTTACTCTCTCTATGGCACTATGTGTGGGTAGAGCTCCACTTAGAAGTAATATGGACCGGTTGAGCTCTCTCTATCCTTCCTCATGCTCAATTACTCTTTTGAGACTTATTTCAATCCCTACTATATGTTTTAAATTCATGGAAAGCAAAAAGGGATTGGAGACATGCATTTTCGCTATGGGCAGATTTTGCTCCTTTTCTGGGCTAACTTTGGAAATTCATAACTAAATGCAGAAAAATCGTA
Source organism: Erythrophleum ivorense (assembly GCA_026724425.1). Lineage (NCBI taxonomy): Eukaryota > Viridiplantae > Streptophyta > Magnoliopsida > Fabales > Fabaceae > Erythrophleum > Erythrophleum ivorense. Next base: position 18,389,532 of record JAIUCV010000017.1, read on the forward strand.
TCTGCATGATCTGAGTCATTCTAGAGAGCTTGAGACGTCTACTTCATGCTAAAAATACTTAGAAGTCTCAATCTCTCACTCATTCTGTGTTTGACATCGAAATAGTTCACTGGTCAGAGGGGGCTTCTTTGCTGTCACAGTTTACTGATATGGACTTTGAAAATGTCTAACTAATTCCAAAAAATCCAATGCTCATAAACTCTATCTCCATGGAAAGATGTGGATGTTAGCTAGAGGAGAAAAATATCTCCAGATCAGTCCACCAAGCCAATTCCCCGGAAACCGATGAAACAGTACCTCGGGTCTGGTTGGGGGTCTGATTCTGGGCAGGAACTTCGAAATTGCATAACTTCCTCTCTGGACCTCTAAATGAGGTGCTTCCAGTTCCTACAAGTCACTGTGACCATCTAGTTTCTGTGTATAAAATTTCGTAGCCATTGGACTACGTTTGCTCCTTGGATGACATGATTTCAAAACTGACCAAATGAACAGTGATTTTCTGAAATCCGAATTTCTGATGTCAACTTTGAATGCTCATAGAAAATGCTATAGACCTCTAAATGACATGAACTCTATCTTCCCAGAAAGCTCTAAACATACTCTAGTTCCATGTCAAATCTCATGGCTAGAAGAGATCATATGGCTATTCTATGACATCATGTGCAAAAAGGCCCTTTCTTGGCCAAAAGTGTGGCTAATGGGGTCCAATCTTAAGTTTTCTACTTCTATGACTCTTTGAGCACATGAGAAAGCATCTTTAAGAGCTATCAATCATGCCTCAAGTATCTAATAACTTAGATTGGGGAAACTCACTACCCCATGCCCACTTATGCACCCATATATACTAGGCTATCATGAGCATTTCATATCAAAATCTACTTTCTCATTCATCATAACCCTCATTCTCATACATACATCATTCATACATGGTCTTACAACATTTATAAATGTTACATCATATACAACATTTACATCTCATAGCTCATGTACAATGTATTACAAAACTTTACATTCTTCTTCATCTTTATCCCTAGCCTCATGCTTGTTGGTGGTTGCTCCTATCCCTAATCTCACTTGGGCCACCTGGCATGGTTGGATGGTGGAGAGGGAGGGTGAGATTCATGGAATCTCAGTAGTTCAACTCTCATTCAAACATACATATATTGCATGCAACAAGTCTCATTATGCATGTATGGCATGTTAGCATATAAAACATGATGAAAAACCTTTAAAACATGTGAAATGGCCATGGATAACATTCAAGAGCTCGTTGAGTACTTGGATCGGCCTCACCCCTTCCCTTATGGCTTTTGGATTTGCCTTCCCATACTTTAGAGGTACTTAGACTCACCCTTACTCTTTGGGAGTCTACCTCGCTTTTGGGAGACATGGCTCAACCAACTTAGGGCTTCAGCTCATCCTCACCTTGGCTATAGGGTTATTGGCTTTTCCATTTCCTCAAGCAAACCAATCAAGCATTTAAAACATCATCTCAATCATATCACATAATCATGCTAACACACTTCTCATAGCTCATTTCATTCATACACACAAGCAAGACAATGTAAACACACAATTATGCATGAGAGAGAGTAGAGAGAACTACCTTTGTTGGCTATCTACTACTTGCTCTGTTAATGGTCTCCTCCCTTGTTGATTTCACAACAACTTCTAGATGGGAGAGTTCCCTCTTGAGCCTAACCACACAAAAGCATGGAATTAATACCTTACTACTCCATTCTTAAGCTAGGGATCACTTCTAATCAGCTCTACTGAGCTTCTCACTCTAGGTTTCTTCCTCACTTTAGGGTCCATTAGCTATCCCTCTCTTTTCTCCACTCTTAAGAAAGGGGAAAAGCAAGAAAGAGAAGACTATCTACTTCTAATCTCTCTCAAGAATGGTTTCCCACTCTCTCTCCTCTGAACTAGACTCAATACCTAACCCTTTCTATCATCTAAACTGTAAGAAAGAGGGGAAAAGGGGAGAAGGCCACATATGAAGAGGAAGCCATGAGAATTCATACCTTTCTTGTGCTCTCCTCTTCTCTTCAGCTTCTCACTCTCTCCTTCGCCCTTTTCTCTCTCCTAAGACGAGTTTGAGTCGGTTAGAAGAAGAAAGAAGAGATTTGGAAGCTTTTAAAAAGTCAAATTCTCTTTTTCTCGCTCTTCTGGACCGCTCTCGCTATAGCGGGTTAGTGACCTCGCTACGGCGAGCTCGTGTCTGTTCCAGACCTCTGCCTTCGCTATGGCGTCGCTACAGCGAGATCGTGTTTGTTCCAGACCTCTGCCTTCGCTATAGCGCCGCTATGGCGAGCAACTCCCTGGTCTCTATATGGAATGCCATACTCGCTATAGCTAGGAACAACTTCGCTACGGCGAGCACCTCACTGGTCTCTATATGGAATGCTGCACTCGCTATAGCTAGGAACATACTCGCTACGGCGAAGAGGCATTCTCGCTATGGCGATTCCATACCTCGCTATGGCGAGAAGACTTAGAAAATTCTCAGCTCTTCGAAAATTTTCCAGCTTCTCTTTTCCTTTCCTTTTCTCATTTTCTTTTCTATTTTCTTTTTCTGGGTTGTTACATTACTTGTCCCAATGATACCGCTGCTTAAGAGAATATTTTGTGTCTCTGTCACATGAATCCCATTAGTATTAGGGTTGTTTCCTGGTGCTCTGACTATGAGACTTGAGACTCTAACATTGAAACATTTCTGGAAGTTCACATGCATTTGCTGTGAATTTTGAACCACAGGTTTTCCACTATCAAACTGTTGCATTCATTGAAATTTACAAGCTCAGAAATCAAATTTTCCAGGAAAATTACATCATGTAAAACATGTTCTGTGAAACTTTATCATACAAAGAAGATATACTTACAATTGGTGCCTCCTCGCATGGCTGTGAAACAACATGAGGAGAGGAAAGAAACAATGGTCTGCATTCAAAATTATAAAGGGTAACATTTAGAAAATTTTATAGAAAGAAGTAGGTATAAAATTTTGGAGTTTGATCCAACAGAGATTAATTTCAAATGACTGACAAGGTTTTTATTGATTTGCAAGAATTTTGCCACCATTTCTTCCCATTGCCATCGAAAGTGCCTATGCCACTATCATCAACTCTGAAATTTGTGATGCTATCAAATTGAGTGCAGTGTCTTCTATCTTCTTCATATGCAGACATATCAGGCCATGCTGTGATTGTTCCATACACCTAACATAATGAACCAGGAAAATCAGAACATTCACAATGAATGCAAATCATAGAAACTGAAAATAAATATCTAGGTCTGACCCTCAATCCAACTCGAATGACCTACCTTTGATCAGACTGGGTGTACAAACTGACCCAAACACCACTGAATGCAACATTTGTATGGTAACTCACCATAAAAGCGGTATTTTCCTGGCATGGGCTTGAAAATGTTACAGTCCCATTAAAACAAGCCTCATTCCAAGCTCTCTGGAAGGCCTAAAGAGAAAGAACAAAATAGGAATGAAAAGAGAAATGAGAAAATCAGAATAGATAAAGTGTTCCATATATACATTGTTAGTATTCTAATTGTACCTCAAATTCATCTTTTCCATCAATGGCTTTGACTCCAGAGTCATCAACATTAAGTGTTGCTTTGGACTTTGAAATCTTGGTGATTTTGTAGGCCCTTGTCATGATGCCAAAATGTTTAGGAGCATTAAGTGGGTCATCTATGTAAGAGCCAGAACAAAAGCCTAATTAGAGTGTGATGAGGAAAAGAGAGAGAATTGGCTTTGTGGATACATTTTGATGTTTAACTTTTTGAGAAAAAGAACTAAAGAAATGAATGAAGTACAAAAAGTGTTAAGGATGGTAAAGAGATTTATGGGCAAGTGTCCTAAAGGAGAGCTATATATTTATAAGGAAGTTATGGCTACTTTTCTAGAGATAGAGAGAGAACAGATTTTGGACCTAGAACAAATGGGTGCTTGGAGAATGTTTTTCAATGAGACTGAGACGAAATCATTACTAATTCAGTTTTATCATTGTTTTATTTTTAAATTTTTAATTTAACAAAATGGAAGTGAATTTGAGGATGGTTGTTTTCTAGTGCAAAGTACTTGTTTACCAACTCTATAGCATGTGTGGAATGAGCTTTTTTGATTCACGGATGTATGGCTTGAGTGGAAGACTAGATTTTATACCATAATGTATGTGTACAATACATATCAAATCAGAGCCAAACTTGTGTTAGCTGTAATGAGAGCTTGAGAAATAACTGCCACAATGACATCATCATTGTTTTTATCTCCTTAAACCAAATTTACCTTTAGTTTAGGAGGATTATTATTTCTAACTCTCTTTCTACATTGTGCAGCATGGTGCCCTGCCTTACCATAGATAAAGTAATTTACCTTTCTTTTTGAACTGGAGGTTAGAATTTTTAGGATTGTAACCAGGTTTTTTGTGAGAATCATACCTCTTATTGTGTGGCTTTGTCTCCACCAAATTTGCCTTTGAGGTTATTTCTTTGCTTTTTGCAGCTCGAATCTCCTTCCAGTTGGTGTCTTCGATGATGATGTGAGTGATGAGATCTAACAGCGATAGTTGCTCTTGCTTGTGTTTGAGTTGCTGTTTGTAGTCTTTCCATGAATCTGGTAGTTTCTCAATTAGGATCACAACTACAAATTCATCTGGAAGGTTAATCTTCTCAGCTCAGAGTTCTTCTAACAACTTGTGATATTCGTTGATTTGCAACTTAATGTCTTTGTCTTTGGACATCTTCCATCGGTAGTAATTTTCAATCATGAATTTCTATTTTCTAGCATCCTCAGTGGTGTACTTCGTGATTAGTGACTCCCAGATTTTGTTGGCCTCCTTGTAGACACAGTACACATCAAACAGATCGTTAGATAAAGTATTAATAATTGTATGTCTATAGACCTTATTGGCATATTCCTAGGCAGTTCTTTGGTTCTGGTCAGCATCAGGAAAAGGCTTGGATTGGGTTAGCGCCATTGCAACTCTGTACATGTCGAGGATAAAAAACTGTTAGTTGCAACAAACAAAATTGAGTATAAACTAATCCGAGTCATGCCCAAGGACACTGTCCTTAAAAGTTATTCTGGCACAAGTTGGCAACTCTTTAGGATTAAATAGGCCCTTCCTAAAGTAGAGAAACAGAACAGCAAGAACTATAGAACTCAGGAGAATGAAGGGGGAAGAGAGGAGAGAGTTTCGAAGATGTTCGAGAGCTCGATGTGTCTTGAACCGCACCACGCACTGCCTTTTATAGGTTGAGAACACGAATAAGAATGTTGGACAATTAAAAATAATTAATGGCGGCTTAATCATGGTTTAATGAAATCGTTTTGGAATTAAAGTTGGTTAATAAAAAATTAAAGTGGTAAATTGAAGACCTCAACGTCCAGAAATTTAATAAATTCATGGTCTCAATTTCAAAACTGCTAAAAACAAGGTTTTTTCGATAAGCCTATTTATACAGAATATTTTTGTATTTTACAAAAATAGTTCCATTAAAAAATGCCCAATACCACGTCTAATTCGTGTGTGGGGAGAGGGAGAGGGGAAATCAGAGATTTTCAACTGCATTGTCCCTATGTTGACCCGTTGTTGTGTGCGCAAGTCCACTCCTCTCCTTGACCCATTTACTTGCCCAATATCACATCTTAGTATATATGCACTAAAACTCTTTTTATTTTAAGTAATGTGGGACTTGGGCTTTTGACACACCTATTCCAACAACTTGTTTTTGAAATCTAGTTTGATTACCCATTTGGGTCTAGTTATGGGGATGAAAACTAAGTTTGAGTCTAGATTTGAGAGTTTTTAAGGATCCGACTCTAAGTTTTGAGTCTATAAGTCCGAGATACAACAAAAGGAGATTGTAAATTGAGTTTGTTATCAACTATAGCTTGGGTCCAAGGTCATCCCTATATATGACAAACTAACATGACCCCCTAAATCCAAGGGTCAGATACTATACTACAGATCCCATAGAAAAAAAAAAGAAACGTTTATTGAGGAGGGAAAAAGTCCGTACGCATACAGTATGAACAATGCCCAAAACAGTGTGAACAGTGAAGAAACAGGACACGAATGATGAGACGCAATGAACAATGAATGGCTTTTTATATGTAAAGATTGCTATAAATATATACATACACACAAAATTTACTTTTCAAATATTAGGTTACAATTTTATTGGCCAAAAAAGGAAAGGGTATAAATTTATGAAAATAGGCCTAAATTGGTCAATATGGGAGTTGATGTTATTTGTGAATGCGGCGTGTATGGAGCACTTCTTTCTAATATTGGAACTGCTCACACTGTAGTGTGTCGTAATTTGCTTCTCCTATAACTTGATTCTTTATTTTCTGAGCATTATGTTGCTGGGTTAGAGATTTGAAATGGTCAAAGTAAAAGATCAGTTAACAATCTTTTAAATTAAGTATATATATGATATAATTAATAATAGTTTGTATAAAGTAATTTAATTTCAATTGTCATATTTCTAAGAATTTCTATTAATAAATGTTTGGGTTTTAATAGCATCTTGGTTTTACAATTATTACAAAATATAAAATTAAAAATTAAAATATTGACACGAACATGTCAATCATCTAATCTCAAATGTCTAGGGGAGATATATGGTAATATACACAAAGTTAAGAATAAAAAATAAAAATAAAAAATTAATTTTATAGATGAAAAATAACTTTTATATTTGTATTTTAAAAAATAATATAAATAGAGAAATAATATTGCAAAATAATTATAAGAATATAATAAATATTATTCAAAATTTTCTAATCCTCTTTTTTTTAAATAAAGATACCAAACGTCTTCGTGAAAAGCTTCCTAGAGAAAATTGCAATTAGAGGTGGGTTTATTCGATGTTGGTAATCAAGGAATCGATAGCTATCCTGTGACAGTTACAAGGAACAGCCACCTCCAATTTCAGTCTCTCTCTTCTGGGCCTTCATTTGACTTCTTGGATGTAATGATTACACTGGATTTGGGAAGGCCAATTTTATTCTGAATAACATCCTCAAACCATTTATATATTTTCTTGAATAAACTACTTTTTTTAAAAGGGATGTTTAATTTACATCATTTTTCTTTCTATTTTAAAATTTTATAATTTTTCTCTTAAAATAAAAAAAATGCACTATAATGATCTCTCCGATAGTAAAAAATGAGATAACATTATACTTGTTTTGATCAAAATATGTTCTTATATTGTTTATTTATATATACTATAATAATTATTAATATATATCCAACTAATATAAAAATAATTAAAAATTTCAAATTAAGAATAAATTAAATTTAGAGTTTTCAATTCAAATAAATAAAATTGAATTAAAAGTTTAAAAAATATTTTTTGAATAAATTATATTTTTAATTAAAGAAATTAATATTTTTTTTGAAAGATTTCTGGTTATATTTTAACTTATGGGGGTTTTGTAATATTTTTTTAATAGAAAAGAGTTGTATAATTTAATCATCTTTAAAAATAAAGAGTAATTTACTATATATATATATATATATATATATTCATACTCTTTCTCATAACGTTTTGCCAATTGTGGAAAAGCACTTGAAAATATTCAAGCTCTTCAAAATAATCCACTTCTCTCATCTTGTAAAAAGAAAAATCAAAATCTATTATTATATATATGAAAAAGGAGAGTTTATTGTAAATTTATTATTCTTAAACTATCTATGATATGATAATTTTTTTGAAAATTTTTATTTTTTTTCATTATCTTGAGCCCCATGCAGGCCTAACAATCCTAGTTTAGAATATGTAAAAAATATATGTATATTTACTTTTTTGTACAATGACGTTTTACAAATTTTAGTAAATATGGAATTTTACTTCTTGAGAAGATAATGAGTTGGCTTAAAAACTATGTGGACTAAAGAATGGCCTAACAATTTTCTTCAGCTGTTGCCAGTATTTATGGAAAATGGCTGATAAATGAAGCTCCTTTTTTGTCATCTTAATTATCACTTAAATAGAATATATATATATATATACATATAACCCACCATTTGTAATTTCTTACAATCAAAATTTATACATTAAGACAATATTTTCTTACTAACTTGGCTACATCTTCTTAAAAATATTCCTTAGAAAGTTTAGTTTGTTCATGATTTCAATTGGCACTTCATCCTTTTAACTGACCATGAAATTAACCTCCATCACAACAATGAATTTTAAGCCATATAATACATGAACAAAATGAGAGAGAGTAAGGCTAAGAAGAAATAAAGTCTGTAATTTCAAGGTCTTAGACTTGTCTTCATGCAAATTTCTAATTTTTGAATGAAGAAATTAATTCTTGGTAATTCTATAAGATGAGAAACATAAGGGACAAAGTTACACATGTTTGAGGCCACTTCCTTCCCTCAATTTTTTTTAAAATGTGTGTATATACAGTGTTAAATTTTAATATTATTGTCATAGCATAATAGATTATACAAAACTCTCACACCATGTTACTCATTTAATAACAATCAATTGTACATGCATTTTTTGTGGTGAAATTTACCATTATTAAAAACTTTAAATAATTTAATTGTACACAAATCAATATTATCATCATTTTATTCTCCAAATTCATGCTAAGCAACTTCATTATGCTTAGGATATCACCTCAAAAACAAAAACAAAAATTTCATAGGTTGCTTCATATGCACAATTTCATCACTTTAACACATAATAGGGGCCAAATTTTGAAAAATCATAATTTGAGCTTGCACAAACTCAATGGCTACGAAAATCTTATAATGAGTTATCTATTGTAAAAATTTCAAGTAAAAAAGAGTTCATTTGATCTCTCAAAAATTATGAAAACAAAAACTAACTAAGTGAACAATGTACTACTACATTTTGTAGAAAATTCAGTTTCAAAATTTATAAGATATTTTATAAAACTCCAAAAATTATGTTTTTTGGTTTTATAGAAAGCTCTCAATGTGTTTTAAATGCTTGCCAAATTTTAGCCCAAAAACTCATCCATTTGGTATGTCAATGGTTCATAGACATACTATAGCTCAAAAAATAAAAATTTTGATCTAAAATAGTTCTAAATACATCATATTATTTTATATCTCCATTTGGACATGTTTTAAATGATAAATATAACATATATGGTTGGCTCAACATGTCTCAAATGCCATACAACTCAAAATGACTTCTCCCCTTGCCATTATATACACACATTTCCAAGAACTCAATAGGTCAATCCATAAATGGTTCTTACATCACATTCTCATACTTTTAGATGTGTTGGAGTGATCATACATCAAAATATTGAAATACATATCTATAGGTACAAGAATATGTATAAATATGAACTTCATTGTCAAAGTAGCTCTTCTCATACTTTTTAATTATTATTCTTACTTCATTGAAAACCACTTAATCATGGTTAGCAGAAATAGGAGAAAAATGAGATTCTAAAATCCCAATAGTTAATCCAACATTCAAGCATACATATATAGTTCACTTAAGCCCAAGGGTGCCTGCATGCATGTCATACAACTATATATTATTCATATTCATACATTAGGGATTCCATGGTTCTATTAAGAGTAATCTCATGCTTTAAGAATTTTTGATTTAGCCAAACCCAACGTCTAAAGACTTTTAGTTTAGTTTCACCCTATTTTAGGGACTTTTGATTTAGCTCACTCATAATTGAGACTTTTGGCCTAATTTCACTCACATTTAAGGAATTTTGGCCTCACATTATTTATTTCAAGGGACTTTTAGCACAATCCCACTCATTCAAGAGCTAAACCAATTTCAAATAAAATAAAAATGTTATGCAATTGCATATAATCATTGGACAATCAATATTACACATGATTTGCATATAATACATATAAGCAATTAAAGACACTCAAACAACTAAGCATACATATACAAGAATTAAGGCAAAGCTGCTTTGATCTAAGAATTCAAATTAGCTCTCTTTTGTTTCTTTCCCTTCTTCTAAGGCTTTCCATCCACACTTGAATGAAATCCCATTTGCTTGGCCTAGACACATCAAATAAAACACAAAATTAACAACGGAACCATGCTTGTACTCATTTAACCCTTACATGTACAAGTTAAGGTTCTAGGTGTATATATAGTTTATTAGAATATCTAATGAAGCAACTTTCATAATTCAATTTCTTGACTCTAAAACCTCATTCAACATGAATTATATGATTCTATTAGAACTCATTAGAGCCATCATAAATTTGATTTAAGAAACCTAATGCCAAGTTGTTTTTTTAGGCATAATTGAACTATAAATTTTCACCTTTCAAAATAAGGCTTCTAAATTCAAACCAATGGTTTCTTTAGTATCTATAATTCATATCTAGACCATTTATAACTTTAGAATTATTGAAAACTCTCCTAGCTACTAATTTCCCACCTTGATTGAACAATACACAAGAAAGAGTTCTAAGCAGTTTTTGTTCAATTCTTATAGAATTTGGCACCTATAGAATATCCTTACCTTTTTTCTACTCTAGATATGGTCTTACATGGTTCAAAATACCTTTCTAAAGTTCCAAAATTTCCAAGGTGCGAACAAAACCTTAAGTGGCTTATTTTGCATTTTAAAGCTTTTTACTTGATTCCAATTGTAAAAACTTAATTTTCACCCTGCAAAACCCCTAATTCAATCATGTTCTAATCAAAATCAAATTCCTTTATCTTCCTTTCTCTCTTGGTCAAATTGGTGTAAGCTAGGGTTCCACGCACATAAAATTTTTCCTACCCTAAACCATATGCCACTTGAAAGTATGTTTAGTGGAAATTAATTTAATGAAATTGCTTTCCTTAAAGACTCTTCTTCCTCCAATGTTTTAGCCACAAAGTTCACTCTTTAAGAAACCAAAACCATAGAAAGAAAGAAGAAGAGAAGTAGGAAATAGTTTACATTAGCATCATAGGAAAATTTATATATTTGCTTTCCTTAGGTAGTCTTTTTCTCTCCTTGCTTCCTTGTGGTTTTACATACCTCTTAGTTCTAGTTTGGTGCTACTTAAAGTTAGCCAAAATGAAGAAGAAAGGGTGAGAGTGGCTATTTATATGGAGGAGCCAGAGTTTTATAATTTTTTCATATTCCAATTTTGCCTTCAATCTTCAATTCCATAATTTGCGCTCATTTCAACTCTTTTTTGGAAACTGTCTTTTCTATTATAAAATTTAGATTATCTAATTCGTTAAAAATAATTTCTTTCAAATTTATGGGATTTGAAATAATTCAAAATAATTTAATCAAAGTTTAGATTAACTGATGACTTAAATCACATACCATAAATGTTTTAACTGTTTTAATAGTTCTTATGGTTTTCGGAGCCTTTAAAAATCCTAGTAAGCTTAATTTTTTGTTTAAAACTTCTTTCTTTATGTTTTTAAAAATTTACCCGAAATTACAATTTTGTTACTAAGTTTCGGTTCATTCTGTTTAGCTATTTTGGCTTTAGTTCTAAACCATTTTTAATTTCTTGCCCACATTTCTATATACTCTAATTAGCATCGTACCCTAAATTAACCTTAATTTACTTTGCTTTAGGGTTTTTTTCTCAAGATATTAGTTTTGGTTTAACTTTTGAAAAATTAGATATTACATTTCATCCCTCTAAAAATAAATTTTATCCTTAAAATTTAGAACATACCTTAATTAAATAGCTGTTGATGCTACTTTCTCATATCACCTTCGAATTCCCAGGTTGCCTCATCGGGAGTTAAGCCCTTTCAAACCATTTTCACTAAAGGAGTACTCTTATTTCTTAACTGTTTGATCTTGGTATTAATGATTTTCTTTGGTGCTACCACATAGGAAATGTTATCTTAGAATTGAATATTCTTATATTCTATGATATGTGAGGAGTTTAACAAGTACTTTTTCAACTGAGAGACATAAAATACATCATAGATTTAAGCTAGGTTAGGAGGCAAAGTTATACGATAGGCAACAAATCCAATTCTTTTAAGAATTTCAAATGAACCAATTTACCTAGGACTAAGCTTTTTAACCTTAATAGATTAATCCATACTAGTAACTGGAGATACCTAAATGAATACATGGTCTCCAATTTCAAACTCTAACAATATCCTTCTCTTATCATAATAACTTTTTTATCTACTTTAGGCTATAAAAAGTTACTTCTTAATCAATTCTATCTGCCTAGTGGTTTGGTCTACTATTTTAGGTCCTATTAGACTCCTCTCACCTAGCTCAACCTAACACAAAGGTGATCTACATTTTCTCCTAGATAATGCCTCATACAGGGTCATCTATATACTAGAATAGTAATTGTTATTATAAGCAAACTCAGCAAGTAGTAAGTACATATCCTAATTCCCCTTAATTTCTAAAACACACTCCTTTAACATGTCTTCTAGAGTCTAGATGGTCTTTTCTATTTAACTATCTGTCTGGGGGTGATTGGCAATACTAAATATCAATTTGTCCCTAAAATTGCCTATAATGACCTTTAAAAGTTTAATGTAAACTTAGGGTCTCTATTAGATGCTATGCTATTGAGTACTCTATTAAGTCTTACTATCTTTTTTTATATATACTTAGGCTAACTTATCTAAGGTATGTATAGCCCTAATAGGTAAAAAGTGGGTAGATTTTATCAATCTATCCACTATTACTCAAATAGTATCATGTCCAAAGAATGTTATAGATAAACCCATAATAAAATTCATAACTATGCTATCCTATTTTTATTTAGGAATATCTAAGGGTTCTAATCACCCAACCAATCTCTCATGTTTTGTTTTTATCCTCTAGCACACTAAACATTTAGCCACATAATGGACTATATCGGTTTTCATACCTAGCCACTAAAATAATCTTTTCAAATCCTAATACATCTTTATGGCACCTAGGTAGACAGTATACTTACTCTTGTGTTCCTCCTCTAAAATATTTTCTCTCAATTTAGTATTGTTTAGCACATAGATCTTATCTTGGTATATTATCATACCATTCTTAGACACTCTAAATTTTGAGGTCCTACCCTGAAAAATTTCACCTTTAATTTTCCTTAAAAAGTCACCATCTCTTTGAGCATTTAAGATCTAGGTTTTCATGTTAGTTTCTATTTTGGTCTCACTCAATAATAACTTACCTAAAAGTAGATAGCAAGAAATATTCATATATCTAAATTTCTTTATGAGTTCCTATTCCCTAATTATCATAAATGTTACATGTATGGACTTCTTACTCAATGTATCGGCCACCACATTGGCCTTGCTTGGATGGCATTTCAATGTATAATCATAATCTTTCAAAAATTTCATCCATTTCCTCTGTCTCCTATTTAATTCTTTTTGATCAAATAAGTACTTCAAACTCTTATGGTCACTATATATTTCTACTATAACACCGTATAGGTAATACCTCTAGATTTTAAGGGTAAATACCACTGCAACTAACTCTAAATCATGAATGTGATAATTTTCCTCATGAAAGTTTAGCTACCGAGAAGCATATGTCATTACTCTACCTTATTGTATCAACAAACATCCTAACCCTTTCCTCAAAATATCATAATAAACTACAAAAAGGTTTACTAAGGTTAGGTATAATCAATATAGGGATAGTGGTTGACTAGAGTTTCAACTCTTAGAAACTTCTCTCATATCTATCATCCCACACAAATTATGTTTCTTTCTTAGTTAGCCTTATCAATGGTAAGGTTATCTGAAAAAAGTCTTGTATAAATCTCCTATAATACCCTGTTAAACCTAAAAAACTTCTAACCTTAGTGATGGTTTTATCTCATTACAACACAGCTTCAATTTTATAGAGATACTTATTCTTAATAGTAACTTTATTAAGTTCTTGATAATCTAATACACAATTATAGGCTATCATCTTTCTTTTTCACAAACAACAAAAGAGCTCTCTAAAGTGACATACTAGGACGTATGAACCCTTTTTTTAACAAGTCCTTAATTTGCTTTTTTAGTTCTATTAGCTCTTGGGAGCTATCCTATAAGGAGCTTTAGACACCAGTCTGGTCCCAGGCACAATATCAATAGGAATTCTATCTCTTTCTTTGAAGGTAAACCACTAAAATCAAAATTCTTAAAGAAAAAATCCAGAAATCCTCTAACTATAGGGATTTCCTTTATTCCAGAAACTTTTGGCATCCATGTTCTAAGTATCTCTTAGCTTGAGCGGTGATCAAGAAATATAATTTAGCCCTAGTACTAGGTATGGTCTTACATTTAAGTAAGGTGATGGTTTTATGTTCAAAGTCAAGTACAACAGTATTAGTAACTATCTAATTCATGCCAACAATCAAATCAATATTGTGGAAAGGCATACAAATCAAATCAATGGTAGTATAAAAATGGCAAAACTGTATAATGACATTTAAGTAAATATGGGACGTAATCACATGGTCTCTGGTTAGGGTAAAAACAGACAAATCATACGATAAATTACCAAGAGCCAGACCCAATTTCCTTACACAATCATACAATATAAATGAGTAACTAGTACCTGAATCAAATATAACAATCAAAGGAAAGCTATTTACTATAGTCGTACCTTTGATCAAAATAGGAGACGCACTGGCCTCTTGTTAAGTATGTGCGAGCACTCTACCTTGAATTTGCAGTCTGGGTGGAGGCACCATCTCCATCTAAGAACAGTTCCTACCTATATGCCTAGGCTTCTCATATCTGAAACAGGTTACTATTGATAGTTGTCCCTTGCTGGGCTGGATTCTCTTCCCTTTTTATGCCATTTTATTCCAAGGCACCTTACCTTTTTTCCTTGTTGTTAACAACTACATTGACACTGTCTTCTTGTCTCAGTCTCTTTAATTCTAAGGTCTTCTTTTCCTAGCCCCAATCACTGTTGGTATAATCTCTCATAGATTATTCACAATTACCCTATTGATCTCCACAAAAGCATTAAAAGTTCTAATTCTATATGGATTTATCCTGTCCCTGATAGAAGACTTCAAACCTTTCTCAAATCGTTCATATCTCTATTTTTCTTCATCATCTCATTTCTAGAGATAAAAAGAATAACGAGACAACTTAATGAATTTAGCCACATATTAATCAACAAACATCTTTTTAGTCTGCTTCAAATTTATAAATTTAATCTCTTTTTGATCGTGGAAGGAACTAGGGAACTACTTCTTATAGAACTCTACTACGAAAGTCTCCCAATTAATTGAAAATTTCTTAGTCTGTATAATTGCCTCTGTACTGTGCCACCAGTGATTAGCCTCCCTGTCTAGCATAAAAGTGGCTAGTATTGCCTTCTACTTAGAACTATAGCCCATCACTCTAAATATCTTCTCTAGTTGCATGATCCATGCCTATGCTTTTTCTACATCTAGCTTACTGTCAAATTAAGGTGGATGGTTCTTTTTAAATTGATTCAGTAGTTGTTGATTATTCAGTTGGGCCTGTACTTGATCTTGAAGGAGTGCTGGTGGGTTGTTAGGAGTAGTTGGCAGTGGTTCTAGGGTATTTCTCATATCATCCTCTCAACTAGTTAGGGCATTTTGCAATTGCAATATAATTTCTTACTACTATTGCATGATTTGTCTCTACTATTCCATCATGACTTATTGTTGATCCAAATAATCTATGATGGTTCGCATAGGATCTTTTAGTTCACCCCTAGCTAGTATGTCCCTTTTGATGTTCACCATGATGTCTGAAGATAACCACAACCTCAATACATATATACAATTTCAATAGCACAAATAATCATTCCAACCATTTCTTGACAATCACATTACAAACACAACTTATTCAAACATTCAAAGACCCAAACATAGAGCTAGATTGCTTGAACTACAACTTTGATACCAACAAATGTCATACCATAATAGATTATACAAAACTCTCACACTATGTTACTCATTTAACAAAAGCAATTAATGATACATACATTTTTTGCAGCGGAATTTACCATTATTAAAAGCTTTAAATAATCCAATTATGCATAAATGAATATTATTATCATTTTATTCTCCAAATTATGCTAAGCAAGTTCATTATTCTTAAGATATCACAAAAAGAAGCAAAAATTTTGTGGGTTGCTTTATATGTGCAATTTCCCTTCTTTAACACATAATAGGGGCCAAACTTTAAAAAATTATAATTTGAGCTTGCGCAAATTTAATGGCCATAGAAAGCTTATAATGAGAGTTATTTACTATAAACATTTTAGGTCAAAATGAATTTATTTGGTTCTTCAAAAACCACAAAAATAGAAAATGACCAAGTGAACAATACACTGTTATATTCTACAGAAAATAGCCAATTTCAAAAATTTATAAGATATTCTACATAATGCCAAAAATTTTATTCTTTCGCTTTGTAGAAAGGTCTCAATGTGCTTAAATTGTTTGCCAAATTTTAGGCCAAAACTTATCCATTTAGTCTATCAATGGTTTATGGATATATTATGGCTCAAAGAATGAAAATTTTGGTCCAAAATAGTTCTAAATGAGCTATATTATGCCATGTCTCCATTTGGGTACGTTTTAAATGATAAATGTAACATATATGACTAGCTCAACATGTCTCAAATGTCATACAACTCAAAATAACCTTTCTATTTGCCATTATATACACACATTTCTAAGAACTCAATAGGTCAAATTACATAATATTGCATATTACTATCCACAAATGGTTCTTACATCACATTCTCATACTTTTAGATGTGTTGGAATGATCATACATCAAAATATTCAAATACATAGCCATAAGTACAAGAATATGTTTAAATATGAACTTCGTTGTCAAAGTAGCTCTTCTCATACTTTTTGATCATTATTCTTACTTCCTTGAGAGCCATCTAATCGTGGTTAGTAAAAATAGGGGAAAGATGAGATTCCAAGAATCCTAGAAGCTAATCCAACATTCAAGCATATATATATGATTCACTTAAACTCAAGGATGAGGAATGCATGTTATATAACCATATATCATTTATATTCATGCATGTGGGATCCTATGACTCTATCAAGAGCAATCTCATGCCTAGGGACTTTTGGTTTCATCTCACCTAATGTCTAGGGACTTTTAGTTTAGCCTTACCCTTTTTTAGGGACTTTTGATTTAGTCTCATCATAATTAAGACTCTTGACCTAGTCTTACCCACATTTAGGGATTTTTGGTTTGACCTCACTTATTTCAAAAGATTTTTGGCATAATTTCATCCATTCAAAAGCCAAACTAATTCCAAATATGATCAAATGTCATGCAATTGCATAAAATCATTGAACAATCAATATTACACATAATTTGCATATAATAAATATAAGAAATCCAAGACACTTAAGCAACCAAGTATATATATACAAAAATGAAGGAAAAGTTACCTTGATCCAAGAATTCCAATTAGTTCTCTTTTGTCTCTTTCCCTTATTCCAAGGCTCTACACCCACACTTGAATGAAAATCTCACTTGCTTGGCCTATACATATCAAATAAAATACAAAATTAACAATGGAACCATGCTTGTACTCATTTAAGCCTTACATGTACAAGTTAGGGTTCTAGGTGCATATATAGTCTATTTGAATACTTAATGAAGCAACTTTCATAATTCAATCTTTTGACTCCAAAACCTCACTCAACATGAATTATATGACTTTATTAGAACTTATTGGAGCCATCATAAATGTGATTTAATGAACTTAGTACCAAGTTTTTTTTAGACATAATTTAACTTTAAATTTTCACCTTCCAAAATAAGGTTTCTAAATTCAAATCAATAGTTCCTTCAATATCTATAATTCATATGTAGATCATTTATAACCTTAGAATCATTGAAAACTCTTCTTAAGTACTATTTTCCCACCTTTGCTGAACCATACACAAGAAGGAATCCCATAGAGTTTTTGTTCAATTCTTATGGAATTTGGTACCTATAGAATATCCTTGCCTTTTTTCTACTCTAGATATAGTCTTACATGGTTCAAAATACCTTTCTAAGGTTCTAAAATTTTCAAGGTGCAAACAAAACCCTAGGTGGCCTATTTTGCATTTTAAAGCTTCTTATTTGATTCCAATTACAAAATCTTAATCTTCACCCTTCAAAACCCCTAATTAAATCATGTTTTGGTCAAAAATCAAATTCCCTTCTCTTCCCTTCTTTCTTGGCCATATTGGTATAGGGTAAGGTTCCATGCACATAAAATTTTTCCTAGCCTAAACCATATGCCACTTGAAAGTATGTTTAATGGAGGTTAATTTAATGAAATTGGCTTCCTTAAAAGAGCTTTTTCCTCTAGTGTTTCAGCCACAAAGTTCACTCCCTTAGGAAACCAAAACCATAGAAAGAAGAAAGAGAAGAAGTAGGAATGAATTTACAATATCATAGGCAAATTCTACATATTTGTTTACCTTAGGTAACCTTTTTCTCTCCTTACTTCCTTGTGGTTTTATACACCTCTTAGGTCAAGTTTGGTGCTGCTCAAAGTCAGCCAAAATGAAGAAGAAAGGGGGAGGGTGACTATTTATATGAAGGAGCTAAGGTTTTGTATTTTTTTTATATTTCAATTTTGCCCTCAATCTTTAATCCATAATTTGAGCTCATTTTAACTTTTTTTTTTGGAAACTGTCTGTTCACTCGTAAAATTTAGATCCTCTAGTTTGTTAAAACAATTTGTTTCAAACTTATGAGATTCAAAACAACCTGAAATGATCCAATCAAAATTTAGGTCTATCGATAATCTAAATCACATACCGAAAGGGTTTTAATCATTTTGGCAGTTCTTATGATTTTTTGGGCTTTTAAAAATCCTAGTGAGTTTAATTTTTTCATTTAAAACTTCCTTTTTAAAGTTTTTCAAAATTTTTCTAAAATTACAATTTTGCCACTGAATTTTAATTCATTTTGTTTAATCGTTTTAGCTTTAATTTTAAGCATTTCTTAGTTTCTTAACCACATTTTCATATGTTCTGATTAACATCTTACCATCAATTGGCCTTAATTTACTTTACTTTAAGGTCCTCTTTTATCAAGATATTAGTTTCGGTTTAACTTTTGAAAAACTAGATATTTCAATTATGCTTTACATTTCTTAAAATTTTAAATCCAATAAACCTATTAAATTTACTAAATCACACATGTATTTTTTATTTGATATTTTAATTTAAATGTACTAAACTCATGCATATAATTTTTTTTCTCTCTTTTCCTTCACTTCTTTGCTTTTCTTTCTTCTTTTCTTATTTTCTCCTTAACTTTCTTCCTTTTTTACCATTTCCTAGCACATTCTTCATTTTTTTTTCAAATTGTCCTTAGTTTTAGTTAGACTTTACATGATACTTCTTCCCTTCCACCCCCTAAAAAAACATGTTGCCTTCCTTGCCTAATATTTTGTTAATATTTTCTTTTGATACATTTTGGTAAATAGTAGTTTTATAATAATTGAGTAATACATAACCAAATTTAAATGTCAATATATTATTTTGTTAAATTATTTATATTCATGTTTATAACTAATTTACTCTTCTAATTTTTTTAATAGTGAATGTAGCTTACATTTTTTTTATGGTATAGTGTAGTTGCAAGAAATAATAAGCTTCTAAAAAATTTTCCCTTTCTTTTTGTCCAAAAGTAGGATAAATTCATTCGAAATAAAAAGGAAGAGTATCACTTCGATTACAGCTTCTTGATGTGAATCATTAATTGTCTAGGAGCACAAATAGCAAATTAAGGCATATTATGCATCAACAAAATTAGAAGGTAAGGCTAAAAAAGAAAAAAGAAAAACTCCATTGTTTAGGAAATCAGAAAACTAACTTATTGTTAGATCCAAAAAAGGTTATAAATTAGTGTGCACGATAACGAGTCAAACTTGATAAATAATCGAGTTCAATCAGAGGGATTTTCCAAGTGAATCGGGGTGTTAGTTGCAAGGTTACACTGGTCTATGTTGTTTTTTTTTTCATTGAAATGTTAAACATTATAGCAGGTACATTCAAAGCAGAGGCTTAGAGGACGCGAATATTGGGGCATATGCAATAAATAAATTAGAAAAAAAAAACTTAAATGTAACAATGCAAAGAGTATTGCCCTCAGATGCAATACCCTTTTTTATCTTGGTGGCACAGCCACCAAGTTCAAAATCTTTATTTATTTATTTATAAGACTATCTTTTTTGTTCATGTTAGAGGTACAACAATAACTCACCATCTACTATTTGAATGACAAATCATTGTTATACCCTCAAATACTGCATATATTTTGCAGGCTATGGACAAATAAGATAATTTTATAGAAAATGTAAAACAAAAGGTTTTGAACTTGCTGGCATAACCACCAAGTTTAAAACTTTTTTTTAAAAAATTAATTTCAAAAAAAATAAAATAAAATAAAATTGATGTGCCACTAAGATAAGAAACATATTATATTTAGGGGCAATACTTTTACATTGTTGTATGTAAGTTTCTAGTTTTTGTACTTATTGCATAAGGATAATCGTGCCCATTGTACCAACGCCTCTTCTCATGAGTCAGCTTGTATTGTTAACCATTGATAATTTTCATATATATATATATATATATATATATAGAGCTTTCTTCAAATTTTATTTTTACAAAACTTGCTTAAGGCAAAATCGAATCTTTGAAAAGTTTGTCAAGCCTTTTTTCCAATAAGCCATCTTGTGCTTCCATAGTAATAGGTGTAAAGTTTTAATATAATATCATGACAAATAAAGATAAAAAATATATAAAATTTCTACTAAAATTATATTAAATACAATTCTAAATAAATTAATTAAACTAGTTAAAATGTAAATTGACCACAGTTCAATTATTAACGTATGAATTACTTCTTTCTATGACCAGCCTAATTTTTAACATGTCTTCATGCAAATTTTTAGTTTGTGGATGAAGAAATTGATTCTATTGGAAATTCCACAAGAAGCATCATGATGATAGTTTGAGAAAAGGGCCATCTTCACTTATTTTGCAGCAAATTAAGGGTAGAAGAGATAGATCACTTCACCTAAAAAGAACAAAAAAAACTTTTAACATGTCATATATAAAAATAAATTACAATTATTAACTTTAAGTTTGTAAGATTTACAATGAAGAGTATTGTTATAACTAAATTTTTTTAATGTTATGACTAAGTCTTAGAGTTAGAATCAAATCCTCTTAAAAATAAATTTTACAAACTTAAAAAATTTAAATATAATTTTCTTTTAAATTTTTAAAATGATTAATTTAAGAGTAGAACAATGTTTTTCTTTGTCCAAGATAAGACTTTAACAGATATATTAATAAAATGCTTTTGACATGTGGGTGTAATAGTATCATACAAATAGTACACATTAATCATTGCCTTGACATATGCTAATTAACTAACATGCATGTATATGTTTCTTGTTTTTACAATTTTTTTTTCCAGAATCCCATGATGTGTTTTGTTGTCTCAGCTCAGCCATATGATTTAGGTTTTGAAGAAGAGGAAGCAGAGATGCGTTTCTAAAAGGGAAGATTTGCATGTGGTCAATGCCTTTGAGGGTGAAAAATTCAAATATAGAAGCAACTATATCAAGTAAAAAAGTGATATAATTATTATACCTGAAAAACTTGCCGTTTTGTGCTTTGAGAGATTATTGCAAGAAACAAAAGCATAGGCATGGGGCTTTGGCTTTGCCTTTTAGTTTCAGTGTCTCTCTCATAAAGGTCTTAACCTAAAAAATGATCATTGTTTGTCATGTTTTGAAGCATCAACTTTATTAATTTTTTAAATAAATTTATTTTGCACACCTGCCCTTCCCATTAGTTCCAAAGCTAGGCTGGTTTGGTTTCAAATTTGGTGCTGATTAAGAACCAACCTAATTTTGACCTTGGTGTTTGTTGTAACAACCAGGAAAAAAAAAAAGAGAAGAAAAGAAGAAAAGAAAGAAGAAGAAAAGAAGAAGAAGAGAGAAAGCTGAAAATTTTCAAGGAGCTGAAAATTTTCTAAGTCTGCTAGCTACAGCCCGGCTATAGCGAATGTACCTGTTCGCTATAGCGAGGAAAGGTCTAGTTATAGCGAGAGTGCCTTCTCGCTATAACGAAAATGCTTCTAGCTATAGCGAGTGCGGGCATCCCATATAAAATCCAGGGAGCTACTCGCCGTAGCGAACGCCATAGCGAAGGCAAGGGTCTGGGACAGACACGAGCTCGCCGTAGCGAGGGTAATGGCTCGCTATAGCGAGGGTTAATCCGGAAAAGCGAGAAAAAAGAGGATTTGACCTATTAAAGCGTCCCAATCCCTCCTTTCTTCTTCCAACTGACCCAAGCTCCATCTAAGACAGAGAAGAGGGCGGAGCAGAGAGAGAGAAGCCTCGAGGATGAAGGAAGAATAAGAAAAGATAAGAATTTCATGGCTTTTCTCCTAGAAAGTTGTTCTTCTCCCCTTGCTCTCTCTTCCTACGATTTTGGTAGTTAAAGTAGTCATGTTTTGAGCTTGGTTCAGAGGAGGGAAAGTAGAAAAACCCCTCTTGAAGAAGACCAAGACTCACATATGCTTACTCCTTCCTTGCTTCCTTTCTTGAGAAGCTTGAGAGAGGAAGGAGAGTGGATGAGTTTCTAGTTAGAGAAAGAAACCCCTAGCTTGATATGCTTAGTAGGGTTGTTAGAAAGAGACCCCTAGCTTCATGAATAAAGTATTAAGAGTGTAATTCCATGTTCTTGTGTGGTTAGGCTCAAGAGAAGCACTCCCATCTAGAGGTGATAGTGAAAGCAACAAGGGAGGAGACAAATTCAAAGAGAAAGTTTGAGATTAGCTAATAAGGTAGCTTTCTCCATCTTCTTTCATGCATAAGATGTGTGCTTACATTGTCTTGCTTGTATGTATGTATGTTTTGAGCCATGAGAAGTATGCTAGCATGATGATGCCTTATGTGTTTTAATGATGTTTTATGTGATTTTTGGGTTTGCTTGAGTGTGAAAAAGCCAACAACCCTTTAGCCATGGTGAGGATGAGCCAAAAACCCTCAAGTTGGTTGAGACAAAGTAAAGAGTCTCCCAAAAGCGAGGTTGACTCTCAAAGAGTAAGGGTTGAGTCTAAGGACCTCTTAAGAATGGGTGAGGCAAGTCCAAAATCCACAAGTGAGTGGGTAAGGCTAATCCATTTACTTAGCAAGCTCTCATATGTTATGTATGGCCTATTCACATGTTGAAAATGTTTTCTTATGCATAGCCAACTCAAATGTTGCAAAGGTTTTATTATGACTTCACATGCTAATATGTTCATGCATACATTGTGAGGCTTGTTTGCATGCTATATATGTATGATTGAATGAGAGATGAGCTATTGAGATTCTTTGGATCTCACTCCCCCTCTCCACCATCCAACATGCTAGGTGGACCAAGTGAGGCAAGAGATGGGAGCCACCAAGTTTGAAGCTAGGGAAGGTCAATGAAGAGCTTGTAAAGAGTTATGTTGATATTTATCTTGTAGCTAGTCAAGAGATGTAATCCAATGACATGATGTATATAATGTAGCATATATGACCATTGTAAATGAATGTATTCAATATATATATATATGAAAATTGAGTTCACGGTGCATGATGTAGCAAATTGGCAATGAAAAGCATGATTTAGCTTTCCCCCATGAGTGTATGTGTTGGTGTGGGAGAGTGAGTATTGAGAATCTGAGTTGTTAGACACTTGAGACATGTTTGATAGCCTATATTGATGCTATCCCACGTGCTCATAAAGCCTTAGAAGTAGAAGAGGCAAATTTGAACCCTTAAAGTCACAATTAACACATGAAAGTGGCCCTTTTGCCCATGATGTCCAAGTTCGACCAAATGACCTCTCCTTGCCTTGAAATTTGGCATGTGACTAGATCTTGTCTAGAGCTTTTTGGGAAGATAAAGATCAAGTCATTTGGAGGTCTATAGAATTTTCTATGATTTTTCAAAGTTGATATCAGAAATTCGGATTTCCACATGCACTGTTCACTTGGTCAGTTTGGAAATTGTGTCGTCCGAGGGGTAGACGTGGTCCAATGACTACGAAATTTCATAGGCAAAAACTAGATAGTCACAGTGACTTATAGGAACTGGAAACACCTCATTTGGAGGTCTAGAGAGGAAGATATGCAATTTCGAAGTTCCTGCCCAACATCAGACACCCTGCCAGACCCGAGGTACTGTTTCATCGGTTTCCGGGAGTTTGGCTTGATGAAATGATCTGGAGATATTTTTCCTCTCTAGTTAACATCCACATCTTTCCATAGTGATATCTTTTGCAAGCATTGGATTTTTTTGGAATTAGTTAGACATTTTTGAAGTTCATATCAGTAAACTGTGACAGTAACAGAGCCCCTCCGACCTCCAAATGGTTTTGCGTGTCAAACGCGTTCTGTGTGGGATTTTATGACTTGCATATATTTTTCCCATGAAGTAGACAGTCTAAGCTTCCCAGAATGACCAAGAGTGCATGGTTCCGATTTTTCTAGATTTAGTTATGAATTTCTAAAGTTTGCCCAGAATTGAGGCCCAGCATGGCCGAAAATAAACATGCATGATTCATACCAACTTTTGGTTTCCATGGGCTAAGAGCATGTTTTATGATCTAAATGAGTTGTAACAATGAAATTAAATATGAGGGGGAATAGTATGAGCTCACCCGGTCCACATGACACTAAAGTGAATCTTGACCATGCCACATCCTTAAGTAAATGCATGAAATCTAATAAGGGAGACCTCACTTTAGTCTTCATAGATGTATATGAGCATGTAAGGCATGATGCAAGAGAGCTAGAAATGAAGGTGTTACATTTGTTTTTTGTGTCTGTGTATATATAAAATATCACTTGAGAAAGAACGAACATTTTTGGTAAATAATCCAGGAATTTGATTTGATATTGAAAGTATAAGTGAAACAGGAAAAAGAGAAGTGAAAATCAAGAAAGAGAAGGGGTTTAGATGATAGGATTGTTCTTGAAATTTTTTTTAATAAAAAGTTCAAGAATAAAAAATATATTAAAAATAAATATCATATTATTTTCAGATACATATAACATGTAAATTTTAAAATTTTTACTTTTAAATATTTGAGAAATGACTTTTTGCTTTTTAATTTTTATGACTAAATATAGTATGAGGAATCATGTATAGTAGACTACAGCATGAGTTGAAAGAAAAACAGAAAAGAATTGACAAAAAGTTTAACTTGGCAATCTTCATCACACGCCTATTTGTTGTTTGACTCTCACAAGTCACAAATACAAAATGTAATAATTTGTATATTGATATGAATAATGCTTTAAAAAAAAAGAAATGAATTTGACAGTAGTTGAATAACTACCAACTAAATCTGTCTTTCCTTTTTTTAATGTTAATTAAAACAACCTACAATATTCAATTTCATTTGATGAGTGGTGCCTTTTTAAAAAAAATTAAAAGAGATATTGAGAGACATATAAGTCTTTTTAAGCAACAAACATTAGCAAGAAAAGAATTAAATTCATGATATATTGATTGATGCAATTTGATCTTATCAATTCATCACTTATTGTCCATTACTTTTTTTTTAAATGAGGTTTTGATATGTATAGTATATTGATTTTGAAAATCAAGACTTCAATTACAAGGTTAAAAAGATTATATGGAACTTAGATAATTGATGGAGATAAATTTCATCAATTAAAGTTTTTGATAAATTAATTATTATTGTTAGGCAATTTTAACAGTATATTGATTAAAAAAAACCTTTGAAGATTTTTTTCTTTCAATAATAATATACTTTCACATAATAAAGATAGTTTTTTATCAATGAAATTATGTTTCCAATAACAAAGGAAGAAGTCAAGGAACAAGCCCAACTCTCGGCCTATGTTTCGTTAATGGATTAAGCCTAGGCTTAGTTGATCATAGATCCAACAAAGGGTCTAATATAATGAATAGTAGGTTTAAATCATATGGGCTTAAAGTTTAAAAAATAGAATTCAAGCGTTGGCAAGACTGTTTGCAAATTATGTCATCTTACTCTTGCAAGCCCTGCTCGTGTTGCCACTTTTATATAATATCTAAATGGAGTTAAACAATGTTTAAAAGAAAAATAAAATAAAATAAAATGTGTGATGCACCTCCTAATCCTTACTCTATTAGTTGTAATACTAGAGTTATCAAAGTTGGGGCTAAGAGGAGCTTCAAATATTAGAAAGATTTATTGGGCCTTTAAAAAGGACTATATAAACAAATTTAACACTACTTTTAAATTCAAAATTATATGGCATTCGGTTTATGAGTTCTTTTAATATATATACCTTTTATCTAATCCAATTTTATTTAATGTGAGATTATATCCATTCCCTATTTACAATTGACCTAAACATCAACTTGCTTGAGGAAGTCCATAGCATGGTGATTATTATGTGTTAATAATTTAGAATACTAGAATAAAACTAACTGAAGTGGTTAGTTAACTTAGTTACAACCAATAGTTTCTCCCTTATAGATTATAAGTAAGTGAAGAAAGGCATTATAAAAGTGATTTGAATACTTACGACACAAATTTCCTTTTATATATATATCTCTCTCTTTCTCTCTCTCGATGCTTCTTCCACTGATTTGGTATCAAAGCACGATTTGGTATCACCATGGCTCCTAAAACTTGTTTTCAAGATTGATTAATAGAGGTTGATCAGTGGTTGGATCAAACGAATGTAGAGCTTGGCGAAGTGAAGCAATCTATTGCTAGAATCAAAAGTATCATTTGTAGATACGACATTGAAATTCACTTAGTAGTTTGCGCGAGAGAATGGAATCGAGCATTTTACAGCATCAAGCACCAATGGACATCAAGGAAGTAATGGATGTCCTTAGTTCAACTCATTCATAGGTGTTCCATCTAACAACTCTATGTTCCCAACCAAAATGACTTGGATTGAATTTCCTAAGTTTGATGGTTTGGATTTCTGTGGCTGGCTCTATCATTTAAAGCAATTCTTTAAAATTGATGAAATGCTAGAGAATCAAAGAATTATATTAGTGAACATGGAAAGCCGAGCATTGTAGTGAAATCATAATTTTCTAAAAGGAAGGAAGCTGATTGAGATTATTTGGGACAATTATATGAAGAATATGGCAGCAAGGTTCGATGACGTGGCTAAGGTTGATGCTATGGTTGAAATTAAGAGTTTAAGGCAAGAGGATATGGTATGTGAGTATTAAGAAGAATTTGAAGAGTTGTTATTAGAAATGGACTTACCAGGACCAGTTGCCATTAGTTATTTCTTAGGTGGATTGTGTTTTGATGTCTAGATAATGATATAGTTGTTCAACCTTAGCACTTTAGCCAATGCAATGTATTTAGCATACCTACAAGAGCTTTTTATCCTAGCCATACATGCTTCTACCTTTAACTCTGCAAAAAAGTTCTCTAATAGTACTACCTATCCATCTTTTAGCCATAATTCCACAAAAACCACTCATATCCACCATCCTACTATTATTTCATTTACTACATCTTTCACTTCAATTGATACACTATTATTAGCTTCCAGTGCCAATTCTTCCATTACCAATAGAAATATCAAACAATCAACTAAGAAGGAGATGGATGAGGCAAAAAGTATTGTTATTAAAAGCCAAAATAATTCATCTTTGGTTAAATGGATCTTTTGGGCTTACCAAACTCATCTTCTATCTATAACACACTTATTCAACTAGAAACATCACAATTTGAAGCATGCATTTTGGGTTTGAGGCACACATCACAAATTTAACATCATACTTGTATTTTCATATGCTATATAATCTTACTCAATTTTTGAAAATTCATAACTAAATCTAAAAAATTTCAAATTATGAAAATTAGGATTTTCTGGAAAGCTCAGGATGTCATGTAGCTAATGTAAAAATTTCAAATCAAAACAATATCATTTGTCCTACAAAAATTAATGGAATAATAACTAGGTCAAGATTTCAAACAACAGCAGACTTAAAACTTCAAAAATTCATATTTCCCTCTGCATAGATCCAAATTGAGTACTCTCAGTGGTTATGGAAATTTATAATGCCAATTATATGACTATAAAATTTTATAAGTATTGGACTTCATTTGCCTTCTCAAAAACCCAGAAAAGCAAACTGACTGAATGAATAATGTACAGATATTTTCTACTAAAATCAACCAAATTTGAAAAATCATAATAAATTTTTTAAAACTTTAAAAATCCTGTTCTTTAACTTTGTAAAAGGCTTTAGATAAGAATTAAATGCCTACCAAATTTCATACCAAAATTCATCCATTTGGTCTGATTTTAATTTAGGACAAAATTATGATCCAAAAAAAGGTACAATTGGTTCCAAATGAGCCATAATGGCTTCTTACATGTAATCAGACCAATTGAGCACATCTAAAAGCTCAAATATAGCATATAAAAGCATCATAATGGGTCCAATTCATTATAGAACTCAAAACCATCATTCTACTTATTCATATACACGAGCATACTATGATTCAAGAATGTCAAGAACTTAAATTCTCATATCTTTGGCTCTATATCCATTACATACAATATATTCACATACTTTTACATATGATCAAAGATTTACATCTCATAAATATTATATATATATACTTTGACATCAAATTACATAAAATCTGATTTTATTGTCAAAGTATCACCATTCATACTCCTTGGCTTCCATTTTTTGCTCCATAAGACTTATCTAAACATGGTTAGATATAAAGTAGAGGAGAGTGAGATTCAACGAATCTCAATAGCTCTTTTACCCTTTCAAGCATACATATATGGCCTATTTTCATGTCAAAAAATGCAAGCATACATCAAATGCTTCTAATAAACATATATAATCATATTTTTAAGTCACATAAAATCATTTAAATCAAACATAAGTTTTAGGGACTCTTTTAGAACTTTTGGATTATTCTCATCCACTTTTAAGAGTTTTTGACTTAGCGTCACTTACTCTTAAGACTTTTGGCTTTGTCTCACTTATTTTTTAGGACTTTTGACTTCTCCTCACCCAATCAAAGAAATTTTTAGCACAATCTCACCCATTAAAAGCCATACATATTCAAATTTTCATTCAAGAAACATAATGGTACCAAAGCACCAAACCAATAGCTATAAGCATATTTAATGATTCAAACATATATACAAGCATCCAATGATAATCAAACAATCAAGAAATACATACAAGAAAGGATGGAGAGCTACTTTAAGTCAAGAAGCACTAACTTTCTTTCTTGAACTCTATTTTCCCTTCTTGGCCTCACACACACACACACCCCCCTAGGAGGGGCTTGATTTGCTTGGTCTAGATACATTAAATGAGACACAAACACATCATTGAAACTAATTCTAATCTCACTTAAACTCTACATAAGTCTATTCTAACTTATGGCATGGTTATGGTTCCATATAAGGGTATAATGAAGCAACCTATATAATTCATGATCTTAGCTTTAATTTCTCACTCCATCTAAGTTATATGACTTCATTTAAACTCATTAGAGTCATCTCCAACTCAATTTGAGGAGTCTAACACCAAGTTTCTTCTTTATGCCTAAAGAAACCCTAAACTTTCAACTTTTAAAATATGGTTTTTAAATTTAAACCAATGGTTCCTGTGATATTTATAATTTATATCTAGACTATTTCTATCCTTGGAATCAAAGAAAACTCTCCCTAAATTTCCTAAGGAATTTGCCATACATTAAGCTTCCTAGGTCTCTTATGGACCCATACATATTCTTATATAAGCTATATTATCATTAGAAAGTTTTAAAAATTCTTAGGTGCAACTAAAACTCTAAGTAACATAACTTATATTCTAAAGCTTTTTTTTGTTCCAATTGCATATTCTTATTTCTTATGCTCTAAGACTCTTATTTCTACCTTGTTATGACCTGAATTCATCTTCTTCTAGATTGGCCTAGGTCTAGCCGAAACATGCACTTAAGAAGCAACTAAGAAGAAGCAAGTGAAGCCATGGTATTTTACCTTGTTTTCAAGCTTTTTAAGAGAACTTTTTAAAGCTTTCAAGCTTTTCTCCAAATTCTTTTTTCCTTTTATTGAACCAGCCATGAAACATGTCCAATTAAGATACTAAAACTATGAGAAGAGAGAGGAGAAAGAGGAGAATAAATCTAATGAAGGAAGAAGTATGAAAAAGTAGCATATTCTTATACTTTCAAGGTTTGATTCTCTTCCTCATGCTCCCTCTTCTTGTGTGCCACTTTAAGTTGCTCTTGGATCTATTTTAGACCAAAGGAAAGTCGATTAGGGTGCTGGGCAAAAGTGGGATGAGATATAAGGATCAAGAATGTAAAGTCCCACATCGGTTAGGAAGGTTCTAGGGCTAGTGCATATAAGTGGGGGCAAAGCTTCCCCTTCCAACGAGGCCTTTTCTTGGGAGCTAATGGGAGAAGCCATCTTCTAGGAGGAACAAAACCCTGGCTACAGAACCCAGTTTCGGACATGGCCAGACCAAGGACAATATCGTTGGGAGCTCTGTGTGATCCGAAACTGGGTTCCGTAGCCAGGGTTTTGTTCCTCCTGTAAGATGGCTTCTCCCATTAGCTCCCAGGAAAAGGCCTCGTTGGAAGGGGAAGCTTTGCCCCCACTTATATGCACTAGCCCCAGGACCTTCCTCACCGATGTGGGACTTTACAATCCACCCCTCTTGGGGCCAACCCGTCCTCGGGTTGCACATGGGCCAGGACTGCTCTAATACCAGGTCACATAGATATTGTCCCTAGTCCGGCTATGTTCGAAACTGGGTTCCGTAGCCAGGGTTTTATTCCTCCTGGAAGATGGCTTCTCCCATTAGCTCCCAGGAAAAGGCCTCGTTGGAAGGGGAAGCTTTGCCCCCACTTATATGCACTAGCCCCAGGACCTTCCTAACCGATGTGGGACTTTACAAAGAAGGCTAAATTATAACTCATTTAAAATTTTCAATTTAGTCCCTAAATTTGGTTATTTTCATTTATGCTCATTTCAACTCTTTTTTCAAAATTGTTTCTTTCATAATGAAATTTAGATTCTCTAGTTCATAAAATATCTTTGATTTCACCAAGTTGAATTTAAAACTTTACTAAACTGTTTGGTTAAAGTTTTAGTCAACTAATACTCAAAAATGCATATCAGAAGAGTTTTAGCCGTTCTAGAGGTTCTTATAGTTTTTAAGACCTCTGAGAACCTTGAAAAACTCAATTTTCTTATTTAAAGATCCCTTGTTTGAGTTTTTTAAAAGTTATTTGAAATTATGATTTTGCCATTGCATTTTCAGTTCTTCTATTTTGCCATTTTGGCTCTAATTTTGGGCTATCCTGATGCTCTTAACCATATTTTAGATGTTCTAATCAAATTCTAATGTCAATTAGCCTTTATCACTTTATTCTGGGGTTCTCATTAATTAATCAAATGATTTCGATTTCAATTTTTCACAATTTATTGTACCTTTGCTAGGCCCGTGACCCTTTGTAAGTAATTCATTCCACTTTTTAAGAATGATTTTGGATTTCTAAATCATAGAATATTACATATGGTCTTTGTATAAAAGTGAAAAAAATGAAAAAAATATATATATAAAGTAGCTAGGAAAGATACTAAAAAGACGGTAAACGAAGTAGGAATTAGGGCATTTAATGGGTTATATCAATCTTTAGGTACTAAAGTTAGGAAAAGAAGTATTTATAAGTTTACTAAAAGCAAAGAAAAAAGATAAGACATGGATGAAGTGAAATACATTAAGGATAAAGAAGGGGACGTCCTGATCACAGAACAAAATATTAAGGAAAGGTGAAAGTATTATTTTCATAGGCTATTTAATGAAGAACATGAGATTTCATTGCATTTAGATAGGTTAGACACTATAGAAAAATGATCAAAATTATACCTTTTATCATAAGATTCGAGAGTCAGAAGTAAAAGAAGTATTAAAAAAAATGGAGAATGACAAAACAGTAGAACTAGATAATATATCTATTGAGGTGTAGAAAGGTTTAGAAATAAAAGGTATAAGCTGGCTTATAAAGTTGTCTAATAAGATTATGAGATCTAAGAGAATGTCAGACGAGTAGAGAGAAGTACTTTAATTCTTATTTATAAAAACAAGGGAGACAAATACAATTGTGTAAATTATAGAAGAATTAAACTTATAAATCATACTATGAAGTTATGAGAGAGGGTTATTGAGTAAGGATTAAGGTAAAAGACTCAAGTTACAGAAAATCAATTTGGTTTTATGCTTAAAAGGTCAACCATAGAAGTGATATACTGGCTCCAAAGATTGATGAAGAAATATTAAAGGAATAAAAAAGACTTACATATAGTGTTTATCGATTTAGAAAATACCTATGTGATAAGCATAATTTATATACATTTTATTCTCCTTAATTTAAGCATTTTAATGACCAAATATGATTCTAGGGGTGTATTTAGATGGAATTTTGTTTTAATAGCCATTCTTTGCACTTTATGAATTAATTGGAAAAATAATTGATTTTAAATACATAAATCATTTTAAATGAATTATGTGAATTTTTCTATTTCATATCTTCCATTCTTTTTGTGCAGAATTTTAATATGTAATTGGAGTTTTGAATAGAAAATTAAATAGAAGAGAAAGAGAAGAATTGGGCTCCACTTGTAGCAAACATACACTACATGGAGAAGAGAAATTAATGAAGATGCACATGAGCAAGCACTAGTTCTACGTGGCAAAAGGATTCACATATGCAAGTTGGTCAATGTGATTTACTAAAGAAGCTGCACATGGAAAGAAGCTTGCATGGAGAAAACATGAGGGCTGGACTTCTCTTAACATCAAACATTAGTTCTTGTGGAGGCCCACACTCATTCGAACTCAAAAGCTGAAGTGGAAAACAAGAACGAATGAAGGACTAGAACGTGCAAAGAAGCAAGGGGTTTTATGTGAGAACAAAGCAAACAACACAGAGGAAGGAGACCATGTGGGAAGTGAATGAAAAGCATGCAGCAACTTAAGTGGAGGAATCACGTGGAAGAGCTTGGGTTGATGTGGATGCATGGGCTGAATGAGTTGTGTGAAGAGAAAGAGCTGCATGTGAGACAAGAAGCTACGAGTTGAAGGAGCTAGTGTTAAGCCAAGGGAAGAATAAACTCCAGAACAGCAACTCGTGTAAACAAAGCTAACATGAGAGCTAAACGAATGAAGCATGCATGGGAGAGCAAGTTGCAAGCAGAGAAAATTGGAAAGAATGAATGCCATTTGAAAAGCTTTTCTCTTCGGTCTGTACAGCAGAAAAGAACAATGCAAGACGTGAAAGTAAACAAAAGAAGAAGCGTGAGTAAGCAGAACAAAGGAATCACGCTGAAAAGCTGCAAAATGAAGAAGAGAAGCTCGAGCTAGCTGGAGAACATGCAACAGAAAGCTTGAGAGCTGAAGGTTAAGTAAAGAAGCAGAATGCATAAAGATGCTGAACAAGTTGAACAAGAAGCTTGGGAGCTGGATAACACGTGAATATTAACGCAAAGAAGAAGAAGGTATGCAGAAGCTACGCCTTTAACACGTTAAAAGCCAGCTGAGCTCACACTCACGCAGAAACAGCTGAAAACAAGTTGAGGAAGACGATGGGAGACATTGGAAATGGAGGCAACAGATGAAGCTTGGCTGCACGAGCTGAACTTGCATGAGATGGGAGAAGAACAAGCTGAACTGGGCAGAACGTGGTTAATGCGAGATGAAGAAGAGCTGCAGAAACAATAGAAGAACATGTAAAATATAATAAAATAAACAACGGGACCCACACCTATACACACATGCAGAAATACTTGAGCATATCACGAGGAACATAAAATGCTGAACTGCAATTTTAACGTGAAGAAGCTGGAAGTAATGGGAAGCACAGCAGCTAAACGAAGAAAGAATGAAGAAGCCTGAGCTTTGAGATTAGAAAACAATAGGGGCAGCTTGAGTTTAAGAGAAGCAGCTGAGCACGTGTGGTTTAAAGGAAGCAAGAGTTCAGATCCAAGCATATACACAAGAAGGAAGAGAACACGTGAAAAGCAAATAAGAGGTAGCACGTGATTCATTAGAGAATTAAAAAAACATTCGGGCAGAACCATTATTCAACACGCCTCTACACTTTATTTACGTCTCTCCAAGCCCACACACGCCTCCTTCATTCATTGAATCCATTCCATTCACGCAACTCCATTCTATCATCTATATATTCATTCGCTGCAGTCCATCCATTCACCATTCAACCATTCCATAATTCACACCATTCATCTACCATCCATCACACCATTCATAAACCATCCATCAATTCATCCATTCCATCCTCTTCTCATCCCCATTCCATCAATCCATCTCCAATGATATTCTAATCCATCTTGAGGCTAGCAAGGAGGAAGCTCTTAGAGAAACTTGAATCCATGGAGAAGACATAGAATATTTTGGCTAAGAATTCCCTTATTTTTCCTACACTTTTTCTCTTTCATTTATTTTCTTGGTTAAGATGTATTTGATAAGGAATTTGTGTAATTAGTGGCTGGTTAGACACTAATTAGGAAGTATTTTTGTTGATTAATCGATCTGATTTATTTCAATATTATTTAAATTCCCGTGTATGCTTCGAAGGTGTTCGATAAAATACATGAGTGAATTATGTGCTTAATGTGAGGATTCCTTAATGTTTAGTTAGTTAATTAAATATTTAGGATGATTTAGAGGTTAATCAAATTAGTTAATCAATTAAATTGGATGTTCATTGATCCTAAAACAAGAATTAACAATTTAATGCGGGATTGAGGTCTCAATTCAACGTTAGATAGTTGATCTCTTGAATCTTGAGTGGTTACTCAAGATAAATTGTTATGAACACGATTAGGAACTCTTAGACCAGAATTAATCATAATTAGAATAGGATAAGGATAGTGGATACCAAGGGACGAATCCGAAGCTAGTCATAAGTCCATCTTTCAACCATAATCCATATAATTAGGTAGAATTTAGGAATTTTAATTCAATTTAGTTTTAGGATAGTTTAAGTAAATCAAAATCCCCTTGTTTAGAAAATTTTAGAGTCTTTTAATATTTAGAAAACTCAATTAGACATTGAACACCAATTTCAAGGGAGATGACCTAGGTTGTGCCACTAATTACATATCTTATCAGCCTAGTATTATTTTGAGGGTTGTACGACGAGCCACTCACTATTATCGGGTGTTAAGAGATATTTTATGGAAGACTTTGGAGAATAAAAGAGTTCATATTGCTAATATTCGAGCAATTTAGGATATATATGATAGGGGTACAATTAATGTGATAATACAAAGTGGGTCAACTGAAAATTTTTTGATAACTATTAGACTATACCAAGGGTTAACTTTGAACCCTTATCTTTTTATTTTATTCTTGGATGTGCTCATTAAACATATCTAAGAGTTAGTACCATAATACATGCTTTTTGCAAATGATATAGTTTTAGTTAGAAAGTCAAAAGAGGAAATAAATGAGAAGTTATAGAAGTGGAGACTAGCTTTGGAAATACATGAATTTTGTTTAAGTAGAAGCAAAATGAAGTATATGGAATACAATTTTAGTAAGAGACATACTAATTTGAATGCAGAAGTGAAAATCGGAGAACACACCATACCACAAGTCACTTAATTTAAGTATCTTAGATTTATCATATAATATGATAGGAAAATAGAGGAAGATGTAAACCATAGGATTTAAGTTGGGTGAATGAAATAGATGATTACTTTAGATGTTCTTACAAATAAAAGAACACTATTCAAACTTAAAAGTAAATTTTACCACACAGTTATAAGACTTGCAATGTTGTATGTGATTGAGTGTTGGGTAATAAAATACTAACAAGAGAATATGTTCAATATTGCAAAGATAAGAATGTTGCGTTGAGTTAGTAGATATATCAAACAAGATAGAATTAGAAATGAATACATTAGAGAGAAAATTGGGATACGCCTATTATGGAAAAGATTATAGAATCAGGTTTTAGATAGTTTGGACCTGTGCAGAAAAGATCTATAGAAGTTTTAGTAAAGATGGTAGATCAAATGGAGAGTAGTCTAATAATTAGAGATAGAAGGAAACCAATAAAGACTATAAGTAAAACCATTAAAAAAGATTTATATTCATATGGTTTATCTAAAAGCATGATTCATAATAGCTCATCCTACCTAGTGGGAAAAAGCTTGTTGTTGTTGTATACAGTTTAGATCATAAACTTTTCGTAGATACCTAATTTGCATAAATCAAAATTATGTATCCATTATTATAAAATTTTAAAGTTTGGCTCATGTTATGTCCAAAGAGGCCAAATTGGATTATATGATTCCTTTATGCATTTAGATCTTGGATGAGGATCATGTAGGTTAAAATGAGTGTTTATATAGAGTTTATAGATTAAAATGGTAAGAAAATCTACTTTAGACCCAATAGACTCATTTGTCATAAAAATGGGCTAATAATCGCTACCAAAAGTTTTACAATAGTTTCATTTTTATTGCTTTAAAAGGAAAATGATATGAATTGGCTACATAAAACATGTTATGACACTTTTTGGTATCAAAGTAGAGGTTCGGGTATGTTAGCTATGGCTATGGCTTAATGATAAGGAAATATCTATTATATGTTGACTTTATAGGATTTTGGGTGTATAGGTTTGTGACATATATGTAAGTTATATATTGAAGCTTCTAATTGGCCCAAATAAGGATGATGATTATAAGAAGTGGAAGGCTAGCTAAAGTAGAACTTATAGACTTTAGGCAATAGCTCTACAGGTCATAATGGTCCGCCTAGAATAACAATAGGTGATGAGACAGTAAAAGTAGAAAGTATTAGTGCAATTATAAAAAAAAGGTTAGCCCAAAGGAAAACTTTAATAACTGGTAATTTAAAATTTGAATTGAACCCAACAAATTGATATAAGAACACCCAAAGCAAGGTAAATTTAGTCTAAATGAGATTAAAATATTAATTAAAATATCTTAAAATATGATTTAGAGTTTAAAGTTAGCCTAAAATCAAAGCCAAAATAGCCAAATAGAAAGCTACAGAGGCTAGTGGCATTTTTATAATTTTGAATAACTTTTCAAAAACTCAAATAAGGGTTCTTTAAAAGGAAAAATTGAGCTTTTTAGGATTCTTAGATACCCTAAAAATCAGAGAAACCTCTATAATGGTCAAAACTTCTCTAGTATGTATATTAGAGTGTTAGTTGATTAAAATTTTGACTAGACTGTTCGATAAGATTTTAAATCTAATTTGATAAAACCAAAGACATTTTATGAATTAGAAGACCTAAATTTTATGATAGAAAAGATGGTTTTAAAAAATGATTTGAAATGAGCCCAAATGGAAAGAACCAAGTTTAGAGACTAAATTGAAAATTTGGAAAATGTTATAATTGTGCCCTCTTGGTCTTATATCACGTCCCACTTTTGCCCAACACCCTAAATGACTTTCCTATGGTCCAAAATAGATCCAAGAGCAGCTCAAAGTGGCGCATAAGAAGAGGGAGCAAGGGGAAGAGAAATAAGCCTTGAAAGTGTAAGAATTCCTTACTTTTTCATACTTCTTGCTTTATTAAACTTCTTTTCCTCTTTCTCCTCTCTCTTCTCATGGTTTTGGTGACTTAATTGATAATGTTTTATGGCTAGTTCAGTAAAAGGAAGAGAGAATTTAAAAGAACTCTTGGAAGTTTGTGAAAGCTCCCTTGAAAAGTTTGAAAACAAGGTAAGCTTTGCTATGGGAAATTGCTTCTTCTTGGCTTTCCTTCCCCTCCTTCAATTCAAACTTTATTTTGATCCAAACTTGGTAAGGATGGGGGTCTTGAAGTATGAGAAATCATATGGAACAATTAGAATTAAAAAAGAAACTATAAATAACAAGTTATGGCATTTAGAGTTTTAGTTGTATCTAGAGATTTATAAAGCTTTCTAAGGGTAATTTAGATTATCTAAGAGTATGTTTGAGTTCATAAGAGGCCTAAGAAGTTTCACAAGTGGCAAATTCCCTAGAAAATTGAATGAAACTCTATGGGCTTTTCACTTAGGTGTATGTCTCAGCCAAGAAGGAAAAATTGTACTTAAGGGAGAGTTTTTTTTATTTCAAGGATAGAAATGGTCTAGATATGAATTACAAATACCAAAAAAATCATTAGTTTAAATTTAGAAATAATATTTTGAAAGTTGAAAGTTTAAGGTTCTTTTAGACATAAAAAAGCAACTTGGTATTAAGCTCCTTAAATTGTGTTGGAGATTACTCTAATGAGTTTAAATGAAGTCATACGACTTAGATTAAGTGAGAAATTAGAGCCAAGATCATGAATTATATGAGTTACTTCATTATGTAGAACCATAAGCATGGCTTAAACTAAAAAAAAAAACTTATGTAGACTTTATATGAGGCTAGAGATGGTTCTATTGATGTGTCTAGGCCAAGCAAACTAAGCCTCATCCAAGTGTGTGTGTAAGGCCAAACAAAGAGGCTAAAGGAATCAAGAAAAATATTGTATTTCTTGAACCAAGGTAGCTTTTCATCTATTCTTGTATACATTTCTTGGTTTTTTAATTGTCATTAAATGCTTGTATGTATGTTTGAATTATAAGACATGCCATTAGCTATTAGTTTGATGCTTTAGCGCCATTATGCTTCTTAAATTGTATTTGGATTGTGAGATGGGTGAGGTTGTGTCAAAAGTTCCTTAGATTGGGTGAGGTGAAGCTAAAAGTCCCCAAGAATGGATGAGATAAGGTCAAATGTCTCAAGAATGAGTGACATTAAGTCAAAAGTCCCTAAAAGTGGATAAGACTAATCCAAAAGTCCCAAATAATGGGGTAAGACTAAACCAAAAATCCCTAAAACTTAATTTTAATCTTGACATATTTATGTGTATGATTGGTTCTTGGAAGCTTTTGATGCATGCTTGGGTTCTTTGACATGATAACATGCCATACATGCTTACTTGAATGGGTGAAAGAGCTATTGGGATTCTTTGAATCTCACTCTCCCCCACTTTTCATCTACTCTTATCTAAGTGAAGCCCAAGGAACCAAGAATAGAGGCCAAGGAATGTAATTTGCATTACTTTAATAATAGAATAACCTTTGATGTAATTTAATATCAAAGTATGTATGTCTAAGTTATTTATGAGATGTAAACATTTGAGCATGTGTAAAAGTATATGAATATGTTGTGTGTAATGAATTTGGATCCAAATGTATGTAATCTTAAGAATTTGACATTCTTGAACCATGGTGTCCATATGTATATTAACAAGTGAAATAGTGAATTTAAGTTCTATAATGATTTGAGAAAGTCAATAATAGATGAAAAGGTAACATAGGCCGGTATTATTAGAGAAAGTACTATTGTCCTTGGTATAATGCCCTAAGTAAAGGTAATTGGGCAAGAAAAGATAGGTAGGGGAGGTGATATTATGATTAATAGAAAAAGATTAAAGAGAGTTTTCTTTCCCCAACTACCACATGATATAAAGTAAGTTATATAAAAGTAAGAAAAAGGTATTATAGATTGTTGGAAGGCTTGTAATAAATAGGTGATAGTGGCTTAATCTCGATCATGATGCTTCTATATATTAGTTATTGATGTTGTGATTTGCTTGCCATGTGGTTACATGACATTGGGTTTGGCCACATCAATAGTAAAACAACTTAAGTGCATAGCAAATGATAGTATCAACTATAAAAAGTGTCCCAATGATCAAAGAGTTTCCAAATCAATTAAGTTAAAATAAAATTTAAAGAAAGAGAAGTTAAAAGATTTCAATAATGTTGAACCCTTAAGAAAGAGTATTAAGAAGGAATCCTAGGTATAGAGTGATGTAAATTCGAAGTACCTAAAGCACTAAAGGTTTAAGACTTGAAGAGCATAAGTTTAGTATGCTTAGTATTGGTTCCTTATGAAAATAATACATCCAAGATGAAAGGAAAAAGGAACAACATATGATATTGATCTTGTTAGAGAGCATACTTTGGTATGCAAAATGTCCTATAAGGTAAAAGTACACTGGTACTAAAGGCATAGCCAGAGATTGTAGGATAAGAGAGGTAGAGAGAGAGAGAGAGAGAAGTCAAAGTGCATACATGTAAAGTGTAAGTCTAATTTACATCACCAAGTAAAGAAAGTAAAGTTATGTAAAGTAAGGTAACCTAGTGAGAGAAAGAAAGTATGATGAGGTTAGAAATGGGAAACTGATGATTACTGTAACACCATAATATCTTAATTCCAATTCATCTCCCTCTAGGCTTGATTCCATATGATTTCTCAGGAAAATAACCGAAACCGTGGTATTTTACTAATTTAAGTCGGGGTTAAACTGGTCATATTTTGCCCGGTGGGTCCTGTGAACCCATCATTCACATTCTCTACTCAAACACCATTTATACCACTTGTACATAACCTCAAACAACTCATAAACCACGGGTGTGAAGCCAAAAACCAAAAAAATGCAATTTCTCAAATGAGCCCATAAGTCAGATTTTTGGCTTCAACTTTGGAAAATCATAACTAATTCTAGAAAAATGGGAATCAAGCTAATCACATCTCTTTGGAAAGCTTGGGATGTTCACACTAAAAATAATTCCCAACCCCAATCTCCACGGTTGGACCATCATTGACATCGAAAAAGACACAGTGGTCCGGCTGTCCCTGATACTGGTGCAGCTTACTGTCATGAACTTTGAAAATCCGTAATTAATTTCACAAAAATCCAATATAGGAAAACTATACCAATTTGGAAAGCTACAGATGTTAGCTAGAGGAGAAAAATAAGTCCAGATCAGTTCAGGAGCTCTTGGACCTCAAAAACCGATGGAACAGTAACAAAGGTCAGAAACTTCCCTGATGCTGATATAGAACTTCAGAAAGTCATTTCTCTCTCTACAGCCCTCTGATTGAGGTGCTTCTAGTTGGTATAGGTCACTGTGGATATCTATTTTATGCTCATAAAATTTCATGACAATTGGACACCATTTGGTCTATGAATGACATTGATTCATTTTCGGACTTGTTGCACAGTACCATGACCAAACCATCAAAATTTCCCAACTTCCACAAGTCACCAAATATTCCCTAGACCTCCAAATATTACCCACTATAACTTCTCAAGAAGCTCTCAATAGACTCTAGAGGCATGCCAAATTTCATATCAAGAAGAGCTCATTCAGTCATACTTTGATGGAGCTCATAAAATTGGCGGTTTTAGCACCCACAATGGTTTATAATGGGTCCAAATGGTCTCCCACATGCTCTAGCATCTTTTGGGCAAGTTTGAAAGTACAAACATAGCATATATAAATTACTCAAGTGATCCAAGCCAATACACAACTCAAACTCGCTATGCTACGGGACAATTTGCACTATTTCATATAAGCCACCAAAGGGCCAAATATCACATTTCCATTACCTTGGCTCTTTACACCGTTCATACATCACTTATACATATGTTTACAGGTGATCACATATTTACAACTCAAAAATAATATATATACAAAAGTACTTGGTCTTCCTATACATCAACCTAGGTGTAAGTGTGCAAAAGTGGCAAAACAAGGCCTTCTATGCTTCATGGCCTCCACTCTTAGGCTCTTGAGCTCCACCTGGATGTTAAGATGGGAGAGGGAAGGGGGTGAGATTCAGGGAATCTCAATAGCTCATACACATTCAAGAAGCAATCAAGATATATAAACCAGTCAAAGCATGCAAACAAGTCACAATGACACAACATATGTGTTTCATGCCATGAATATCATATCAATGCCAAGAATAGGCTCTAGGGACTTTCGGTCTAGTCTCACCCGAGCTTTGGGACTTTTGGATTGGCCTCACCCTTGGTTTAGGGGCTTTTGGCTCCACCTCACCCGCCTCAAGGGACTTTCGGCACTACCTCACCCGAGCAATTTTCACAATTCATATCATAAGCATATGGGTACCAATGCATCAAGGCAACATCAATGGCATATCTCATCATTCAAGCACATACACAAGCATACAATGACTATTATACATCCAAGAATGTAACAAGAAAGAGTAGAGAGCTACCTTATCGGCTAATACAAGTCTTCCCTTTCAATTTCTCTTCTCCCTTCTTGATTTCACACTCACAACTAGATGGAGTTGCTTCTTTTGAGCCTAAGCACAACAAAGAGCATGGGATTAAGCTCTCATAACTCAAATAAGTACTCACAAAGCTAAAGGGGCTCTTCATCGAAGCAAACCCCCGCTACACATGTAAGAACTAGGGATTCGCTCTCTAGCATTCCACTCACTCTCCTTCCTCTCTCAAACTCTCAAGAAGGAAAGTAAAGAAGAAGAAAGGAAGCTACATGAGCTCTACCCTTCCTCAAGAGTGGTTTTCCACTTTCTCTCTTCTGAACCAAACCCAAATCAACTACTAAACCGCAGAAAGAAAGGGCAAAGGGGAGAAGAATAACATACTAAGGAGAAAAGCTATAGAAATCTCAAGATTGCTTACCTCTTTGCTTGTTCTCCTTCCTTCT
Source organism: Erythrophleum ivorense (assembly GCA_026724425.1). NCBI lineage: Eukaryota > Viridiplantae > Streptophyta > Magnoliopsida > Fabales > Fabaceae > Erythrophleum > Erythrophleum ivorense. The sequence continues at coordinate 18,432,090 of JAIUCV010000017.1, forward strand.
CTAGGTCTCTCTCTCTCTCCACAGCCCTTTCCTCTCTCTTAGTTGAAGCTTAAGTCAGTTCTTAGAGAAAGGAAGAGTTTAGACTCTTTAAAAAGTCAAAATCTCACTTTTCACGCTTTTTCGGACTAACCCTCGCTATAGCGAGCCATAACCCTCGCTACGGCGAGCTCGTATCTGTCCCAGACCTCTGCCTTCGCTATAGCATACGCTACGGCGAGCAACTCCCTGATTTTTGTATGGGATGCCCGCACTCGTTATAGCTAAAAGCATTTTCGCTATAGCGAGAAGGCATTCTCGTTATAGCTAGCCCATTTCTCGTTATAGCGAACAGGTACATTCACTATAGCTAGGCTGTAGCTAGCAAACTTAGAAAATTTTCAACCTTTGAAAATTTTCAGCTTTTCTTTTCTTTCCCTTTTCTAGTTGTTACAATTACATAGTATCATTATTATAGGATGTTAAAGAGATGAGAATGTATTACAAGACCCACTTTACAAAAAAAGCATTTAAAAGATCATAGTAGGCATCTGAGTTTAGTCTTAAAGATTATGAATGATAGTTACTAAACTTAGTAAGTATAAGTTTTATTCATAGAAGTAGTGTGATCTTAAACTCTAAAATCTCCTAGAGATAGATCACAGTATATTTTAGTATAGCACAGTAGGTTGCAGTAGATCTTAGTAAGGCTCTAAGATATTGCAATAGATCCTATAGAGTTACAAGGAGACCATATTTATAGTTATAGTAGTTCTCTTTGGAGATGATGGATTATAATAGTTTTTACAAACCAATTTAATTTCAGAGACTAGTACAATTTTAGATAGTTCTAGTCTCAGAAACCTGAGATCTCCTAGGTCTAGTAGATTATTATAAATAAAGCTATCAAGACTTTCTTTAGATAGCCAAGCCATTAACTAGACTCTCTCAATAGATGAGTATGGTATATAGGATAAGGAAAGTAAGATAATGGCTTTCTAAAGTTTTAGTTAAATAAACCACTACCCCAACAATTATTAAACTTGGCCAAGGGAGAAAGAAATCCTTATATATTAGAGTAATGTATTCATAAAAAGGGCCAGATGCAATTTTCATGATAGGGTAAGTGGTAATTTATGCCTTTAGCAGCTGAGGCTATAATAAAACCGTATCCATGTAAATATAGTATTAGTTAGTTGTAGTTGCTCTTTAATGCTAGTAGAGAAGAGTTAAGAATCATGGTAAATCAATAATAAAGTTAATAATTAGAATATAAATACTCAAATGTAAACAAAGAAAGTAAAAGGAAACTTCAGACTTACGAGACATTGAAAAGACAAGTATATTATTAGATAAAGGAATTGTGATATCTAGTATTTTGATAGAGTATGAGTTTGTTAAAAAAATCTATGACCCCAATAATTAACTAATATATGACGCTTAAGATGAGGCAAACATATAGATTTTTTATGGGATAAGCTAGTAAGAAAATATACAAGCTAAGTAGTGAACTAACATTTAAGCAAGTTAAGTTAGACAGAAAAAAATCTTTAATGACTTAGAATAAGTAGAGAAAGATAAAGAAATAATGTAAAAAGCTATTACAGTAAATTATTGAAAATTTTATACTAGTAAGATGTCTCCAATCACAGGTGTTAGTAAGTCCAGTAAATGATAAAAGCTTTATCCCATATGAATTGGCCTTAAACCAATCAGATATGGAATAATATGATCTCCCTACTTAGAATAGGGTATGAGAATATAAGGTCCCAATATCAGATGTAGTCCCTTACATGTCAAAAGTTAAAAGGGTAAATAATTAGGAGACAATGAGCATTAAAGACATAACACCAAAGAGAAGGAATAACTCACAGTAAGTTTAATAATTGTTAATGAGAATAATGCTCCAGTGGGAGAAAGGCTTGCAAGAGACAAGTCTCTGAGAGAAGTGAGTCAAGACAGGCAAATGAAATGGAAAGACCAGTTAGAAAAAGTATAAAGAACATAGGGTAATAACTATATTTCCAAATTTTTAGGATGGAATTTTATTTATAAAGGAGAAATTATCATATTTAATATTTTCTAAATCCTTAGACATTAAAGAAAAGGTTAATAACATGATAATAAGGGACTAAAAGTTTAGATAAGATAAAAGGAAAAAATAGAAAAAGCAGAAATAGAGCCAAAGTGACTGAACAAAATAAACTAACATATTAATAACAAAATCATAATTTTGAGCAAAATTTTAAAAACTAAAGAAAAAGAGTTTTAAATTTTAAAATTAAGCTCATTAGGGGTTTTAGAGGTCTTGAAAACCATAGGGATAATCAAAATGGCTAAATCTCTAACAGTATATGGTTTAAGGCTCTGATTGACCATAACATTGACTAAACTTTTTAAAACTATTTTAAATCCCAAAAATTTCAAAAAAAAATATTTTTAATAAACTAGAGAGTCTAAATTTTTATATAGAAATAATAGTTTTCAAAAAGGATTTAAAATAAGCTTAAACAGAAGGATCAAAATTCAAAGACAAAAAGCGAATTTTGGAATTATTTTAAATATCTCCTTTTCCTTTTATAAAACATGCCAACCACTTATGTTCTTCATAATTGACATTCTTTAGCTCTAAACCAGAATAGCTATGGCATGAGGAAG